>CM053406.1:36156186-36215387 GCA_028644305.1 Xerus rutilus
GTGCATGGTGAGATGTAGGGGTTTAGTTTCATTTTACTGCAAATGGATTTCCAGTTTTCCCAGCACCATTTGTTGAAAAGGCTATCTTTTCTCCAATGAATGTTTTTGGCACCTTTGTCTAGTATGAGATAGCTATATTTATGTGCATTACTCTCTGTGTCTTCTATTCTGTACCATTGGTCTACATGTCTGTTTTGGTGCCAGTACCATGCCGTTTTTGTTACTATTGCTTTGTAGTAAAGTTTAAGGTCTGGTATTGTGATGCGTCCTGCTTCACTCTTCTTGCTCAGGATAGCTTTGGCTATTCTGGGTCTCTTATTTTTCCAAATGAATTTCATAATTTCCTTTTCTATTTCTATAAGAAAGAACTTTGGGATTTTAATTGGGATTGCACTGAATCTGTATAGCACTTTGGGTAGTATGGTCATTTTAATAATATTGATTCTGCCTATCCAGGAACATGGGAGGTCTTTCCATCTTCTAAGATCTTCTTCAATTTCTTTCTTTAGTGTCTTGTAATTTTCGTTATAGAGGTCTTTCACCACTCTTGTTAGATTGATTCCCAAGTATTTTATTTTTTTGGAGGCTATTGCGAATGGAGTAGTTTTTCTAATTTCTCTTTCAGAGGACTCATTGCTGATGTATAGAAATGCATTTGATTTATGGACATTGATTTTATATCCTGCAACTTCGCTGAATTCATTTATCAGTTCAACAGTTGATATAAATTTAAAAAAATTTTTTTTTGGTACTGGGGATTGAACTCAGGGGTACTGAGGCACTGAGCCACATCTCCAGCCCTATTTTGTATTTTATTTAGAGGCAGGGTCTCACTGAGTTGCTTAGTGCCTTGCCTTGCTGAGGCTGGCTTTGAACTCAGCTGGCTTTGAACTCGCAATTCTCCTGTCTCAGCCTCCCAAAGTGCTGGGATTACAGGAGTGTGCCACCATGCCCGACTTAAATTAAAATATTTTTAAAAAATTGGTAAGAATAAAAATCTAACAGTAAAAAAAGTTTTGTTTCCTTTAATTTTTCAGTTAAAAAAGGTATATTTTCCTTTTAAGGAATTCAAAGCTAGAACCCCAAATGGACTTCTCAGAGTTGGAATAAATTATGCTGAGATTTACTTGGAGCTTAATTTCATTTGGCAAAAACCCATATCTTGTGGAACTGACCCACATCTATCTTGTCAGGAAAGTACTTCTCACTTCCACTGAAACTTTCTTCCATCCTTCCCTGAGGGAATGAATAAAAAATACTCCTCCCTTTATAGACCAGTCTCATTTCTTCATTATCAAAGTCACATGGGACAAATGAATGGAAAACCTCAAATGATCTGGTTCATTTCATTGGTGTAGGACTTTGACCATGACAGTATACAGTAGATACACTGCCCAAGTTATTGTGTTACTTTTTGTAATCATCTTTGCAACTGACATTGAGGATGACAGCTGAGCATGTGCCACACACTGCAGTGGCAGTTAAGAATGTCCAATGTAAGTGAATGAGCTGGGCATATTTTTCAGTTTGCATTACAATGGTCAAATGGCTGTGGATTTATGCATCAATCAAATCTGAGCTCTGATACTTTCTATTAAATGACTTTGGATACTCTCTTCACCTACTCATCTGGAAATCAGAGCCATAACACCAACACCACAAGATGGAGAATAAATGAAACACATGAAAATACCCAGTTGGAAGCATGGCAAGTTGCTTAATAAATAGTAGTTGACCTTTTTAAAAACATATACAGTCATAATTAAGGAAAAAATAAAATAATTACTTTCCCATTGAAAAAATTTAAACTTCTCTTCCAAATTAAAAGCATATTGCATGTATAGGGCCTCCACTTTTGCCCTTAATCCAACCCTCTATTGGAAAACAGCTCCATGAATTATCTTTCCTATACTAGCAGCCTCTCCCATATTAATGAGACCTCTATGGCAGCTAAATAAAGAATCAAGGTTCTCCTTTAAACATTAAGTAGAATTTCATTTGATCCTGTGTCCTGACCCTCCTCCCTACCCAACTTTCTCCTTGATCACTATTAATGTTGGATGAGTACTCAACACTAGCTAATCTATTTCCTTAATTTCAATTTCCTTCTTCCTCCTCCCAATCATAAAGCCATTTGTCAAATTAAAAGTTCTTTTAACCCTTGTCCTGCTGTTTCCTTTTATGACTATGATCTGTTGATCATGCCACACATTTTGAAGCTCTACATGCACTGGTTGCTATGACAATGTTCTTTCTTTCCAGCTTCTCCTCCTGGGCTTCTGAGGGATCTCATTTCCCAGGCATCCACTTTCTCCTAGCTCTCATTCTACATACTAATCATAGGAGGTGTCACCATTGTATTTACTTCCTTCATGCCAATGACAATTAAATCTAGAGCTCCTGAGTTTCTTATTCAACACCCTCTTACACATTTTACTACTGATTTTTCTTTCACTCATCTTCATCTTTGATATCTACTGTATTTGTTTCCTAAATCTTCTGTAACAAATTACCGCAAAATATGTAGCTAAATGCAACAAATTTATTTTCACATAGTTCAAGAGGGAAGCAATTCAAAATCAAAGTATTAGCAGAGTTGATTCCTTCTTTTATATGCAGCAGGAGAATCTGGTTGTATAGCAAACCTTGGCGTCCTGTGGTTTAAAGTTGTGTAACTCCAGTCTCTACCTCCATTGTCACATGTTCATCTTCCTTCTATGTATCTCTGTCTTCGATTAAAAGACCTCCTTATTCCAGTATGACCTCATCCTAACTAATTCCATTTGCAGTGACACTATTTCTAAATAAGGTCACATTCTGAGGTTCTGGGAAGGACATGAGTTTGGGGAAGACATAATCTAGTACACCCACCAAATCTATTCCCATTCTCATATTGCCATGTTTATAAGTAATGCTAGCTTACAACCACAAACCAAGAATCTAAGAAATATTCTTTCCTGCCCCTCTATCTATAACTTCATATCCCAAATATCATTAAGCTTAATTATTTTCAAGTCCTGATACTTCTGGAATGTGAATATTCTTCATTCCTCATGCTGTTGCTCTCACTTACTCCTTAGAAACTCTTGTGTGAACAATTTAAAAAGTTTGTTGAATACCCCTCAAAACTAACCTCTTTAGAGATGCAACAGCACATGTATGTATATATAATTATCATAGAATGGTTGAAAGACATAGAAATGGGTTGGAGTTTTTTTGTTTTTCTAACTTCACTACTGTGGAAAGTTCCACTTCTGTATTACAATGCCACAGAACTGTGATGGATATCCTTCTTGAGGAAAAGAGGAACTAAGAACTAAGAGGCAGAACAGTTCCGGTGGAAGCAGCAGACTTTGTAACTTCTTCTTTTGACTTGATAGATTCTTTAAAAACCTTCCAAATGTTACAAAATCCATCATGTCTATCATATGGTTTTTTATTAGATTTCAAGACCTCTTTGGGAAAGCCAGACAAAAGGAACTTATTTCAGCATTTTGAGGTTTAATATTATACCTGACTCCAGAGGCTCTATGATAGAAGTACTTAATTTCATTTATAAAAATAAACATAATAAACCAATATAATCACCTGAGTTATAAGCCACCCTTGTGTACACACACACACACACACACTGATTTTAAGAATGGTGTTTTCTTCTCCAGATATATTAGCTCAGCCCATCAAAATTAGTCTAGAAGTAAATCATTTTGTGATTATTAAAATATAAGTATGCTTGGGGAGACTACTCAATTCTTTCCTGTCTTCTATGGTTTTATTCCTGAAGCTATCACATGGGGCCTCAGTTTCCCCCTTTATTTCACTACCCAAAACAAAAAACTATAGTTACCAATGCTGATTCCCACACCACGTAGAAATGGGGTTCCTCCTTCATCAGCATGGCAGATCTTAGGGCTTATAATAAGGAAGCCAGGATTGCAAGAAGGAAGAGTCCAGGTAGGTGTCTGGCTCCATTTTCACTGTTTGTGGATTCTTTTGTTGTTGCTCTTTCAAACAAGTGAACTCTCTTCTCCAACAAAGAACACAACTCTTGGACACAGTCATACTTTTAAGACTAGGAGTGACTGGAGGACACAAAACCACTCTGTAAAGTCTGTAGCATGAACTGTATCTGGGAAGACTCATAAAACTGCTTTTTTGCAATTGAGAACTGGAACAAAATACACATCTCATTTAGGAAAAAAGTGAAATATCTACCTGATTTCTCAAAATCAGTTGTGCTTTTTTTTCTTTTTCTTTTTTCTTTTTGGTAAAAGGGATTGGACCCACGGGCACTTAATGGGGTCTCACTAAGCTTCTTAGGACCTCACTAAATTGCTTAGGCTGGCTTTGAACTTGCAATCCTCCTGCCTCAACCTCTGGAGCTTCTAGGATTATAGGAGTGCGTCATTATGCCTGGCTTTAATCTATAATTCTACTTATGTAATGTCACTAACTAAGATTTAATAACTACATGGAGCATATGAAAATATTTGAAACCAACAGGATATAGAAGAGCATATACTAATGGAAGAAATTGTAAAACAGGAAGTCCAGAGTTCTGGATTTATCCCTAATATGTGATTTTTGTAAGTGTAATCACTGAAACTTGAGTCTTAGATCTCCATATCTACCATTAAGATATATTTAGTTTAAATTAATAGAATATATAAGGCATCATGTTAGGGAAGTCTCTTATCATATGGTATGTTGTTTGCTTTTGATGTTCAGAAAGGAATAGTTTTTTTTCCTAATTCAATCAAAATTTTGCATTGAAAGTAGTTGCTGTCAAGCCATTCAGAGCCAAGTCTCATCAACATCTTGAAATACAATTTTAAATTGCTCTCAATCTCATTTTCAATGGAAACTTTGTCTTGATAAACCTGCTTAACTTTTATTTAGCATTAAAAAAACTTAAGCAAGAATTATTACTGAGAAAAATTAAAATTTTTAAAAATAATTATTTTAATTATTTTATTTATTTATTTATTATTTAATTATTTTAATAATTTTTAATTTATAAAATTAAAATTAAAATTTTAAAAAAGTTTTAAAAACTTGTTTGTTGTACTTGAGCTCTAAATTTCAAAGAAAGTGTTTTCTCTCAACTCTCTCTCCACATGCATATAAAATCCTATTTAATGCACTAAGAAGCCTTCATTGCTCCAGAGCATTCTACATTTTGTAAATATATAATTTCCACCAAAAATCATTTTATGATGTTCTTTAAAGATTAGACACAAGTCTAGTATACAACCAAGATATTCTACTCCTAAGTATCTACCCAAGAGAAATGAAAACCAATGATATAACAAAGACTTGCATGTGACTTGTGTGATTCATAATAGCCCCAAATAGGAAAAATTTCAAATTCCCATCAACTAGTAAACAGACAAACTATGGTATATGCATACAATGAAAAATTATTCAGGAATAAAATACTGATACATACCACCTCAAAAACATCATGCTAAGTTAACGAAGCCATAAACAAAAGAACATATATAATTCTATTTATTTGAAATATTCAGAAAAGGCAAATCTGTAGAAACTAAAAGGAAATTAATGATTGCCTGGAGCTAGAGTGAGAACAGTGACTATAAATAGGCATGAGCTATCTTAAATTGATGAAAATATCCCAAAATTAGATTTTGATGGTAGTTTTACAACTTGGAGATGGCTATAAAAATCATTGATAGGGATAAGTTTCTCAAATCATTTGCCTGTAAAAGGGGTACACTGTATGATCTGTAAATTTGCAAACTATACCTCAAATTTGTAAAACAAAAAATTTTGTAATGCAAACTGCAACTGTAATTATGAGAAAAATTAGATCAATTGATTATCAATGTAATCATTGGTCAGCTTAAAATTGACCAATGAAGAGGAAATAATCCTTTTACAGAAACAAAACTTGCCAAATTTTTAATATTCTGCATGATGTAGTTCATTTTTAATCCAATATTTTGTTGAATATGTGAATGTGGTTAAGATTAAAAAGCTGATTACTAAAAACTTCTCCAAATTTTTTTCTCAAACTTTGCTTGAAAATTGAATCATTTGTACTTCTTAAACACCTTCTTAGAAAGGAACTCTCTTAAGATAGTGTCAGTAAGAGGGCATTGAAAATACCTAACAAACTCAGGAGACAAATTTTTGAAAAATGCTGATCTAACCAACCTTGACCCAGAACCTACTGGCCTGGCGTTACAGTGCTTCCTGTGAACTTTATGGTCATAAGTTCTCATTTTAATAATCGAAATTCTGTGCTTTTTGAATATTAAATTCCAGGGAGACATTTTCAAATGTGTGGCAATGTCTGTAAGAAGGAAGGCATCTTATGAGAGAGGAAGTGGACAGATGAATTTTGAATCTAAAATTATACAGAGAAATGCAATACTTCAAGAGTAATTCTAAGCTGGCTGGTCATGGTGTTGCACGCCTGTAATCCCAGCGACTAGGGACACTGAGGCAGGAGGATTCAGAATTCAAAGCCAACCTCAGCGATTTAGCAAAGCCCTAAGCCACTTAGCAAGACCCTATCTCTACGTAAAATATGAAAACGGAGGGCAGTGTGCTGGGCTCATCGGTAAAGTGCCTCTGGGTTCAATCCTGCTGTTTCTTTCTTTCTTTTTTTTTTTTTTAAAGTAATTCTAATCCATTTTCAGTATACAACCATTGATCAATGTTTCAGTTTTTACTTTTACTAAGTGAGCGTTTACGTGGTCATCAGCTTTCTCCACAGTCCTGAACAGACTCCAGTTACCACCACCACCTGCAGGGACTGGGGTGTTTGAGTGATTCCCTGGTGGCTAGCTCCTGCCCAGCGCTTTTCTGAAGGACAAATTAGGCAGGCTGCACTTTCAGGGGCAAATTCTACCAAGACCTGACGACATACGATCTCAACCTGACTCAGGATGGGACTTGTGCGTCCAGGAATTGGGTAAAGCAGGGTCATCTACCCTGAGAAGGCACCTTCTGGAACTTCCACAAAGGGCTGTAGCAGCAGCAGCTTCTGGGGACCCAGGACCTCTGCCCCTTCTGCCCCTGCGACCACCTTGCACTCAGGTCCCTCTTCCGCTGCCGCCCGGGGGTCTATAAGAAGGAAAAAGTCCAATTGCTACAAGGGACCCTTGAGGTTAAACGGTTTACTCACCCGCATATTCTATCAAGAATGGACAGAAACTAGTAGGTTTAGGTGACTTCACTAAACTCACACAGCTTGCCGCTAGCAGAGCTGGTTAGAACGAATATCCCTGCTGACCCCGTGGCCGCTGGCTGCCTGGGGCTTGGACAGTGCTGCCCAACGAAAACGACGTGGCATTGCTGGCGCGAGAGGAGAAGGGCTCAGCAACTCGTAACAAGAGGTCACTAATACCCACCTTCAGTGCCCAGTGAGCCAAAACCAGATGACCAGACATCCCGGATTACGCCTATTGACCTGAGCGCCTCCTTTCACTCTAAGAGTGCCCTGGCTACCAGTTCAAGATTTGGTCGACCTAGTAAGAGGCATCTGCTTTGAATTTCCCCAATGCTGTGCAGACCCGGCGGAAAATGGGAAAGTTGCATTTAGCATATCGTTTGCTCAG
This sequence comes from Xerus rutilus, assembly GCA_028644305.1. NCBI lineage: Eukaryota > Metazoa > Chordata > Mammalia > Rodentia > Sciuridae > Xerus > Xerus rutilus. The sequence continues at coordinate 36,163,773 of CM053406.1, forward strand.
TCTCCCTGATTCCCCAAGTCCTTTCCCTCCATCCTTTCATCAGTGATACCGATCCTCCAGGTACGTACCAGCCGCGCGCAGAGATGCCAGCGTTCCTGGGTCAGGTCCTCTCGCGCTAGGGCTCTCTAGCCTCTCTGCGAGCGTAGCTGCGACGCGGGCTGTAGCTCGTTGCCGCCTCTACAGTCCACCCAGCCTAGCCGCGTCTGAGTTGCTGGGCTAGGGAGCAGCCTGGCGGTGGCGGTGATTTGTGAGGCGGAGGGAGCGACCGGGTCCTGCCCCCGGCAGCAGAGCAGGCTCTACTAGCAGTGTCCAGCCTTCGGAGCACAACTGGCTACCGCAGAGCTCCCCAGGGCAAGCGCAACGGTGGCTCTTCCCTGCTGGCCACTGGGGGAAAGCTTTTTCCTGCGTGCAAGCACGTTAACAGACGACTAAATGATCATCCGTGATCGTCACAGAACCCGTGTCTTCCTCGTCTGCCACTCCCAATTCCCCTGGGTGACTGGTGCGGTTATGTTAAGAATTTGCTGGCTATGCCTGAGGAAATTTCACATTTCTAGCTCCCGTGATCACTGACGCTACGTGCTGTTTTTGGTAGACCGATTTGTGCACACCCCTAGGGTTTGGCTCCAGGTACCGTAAATTTTGCCCTTTGCTCTAATTGTGGATATCTGGAGAAGGTAGGACTGTGCATAGTTTTTTTTATCTGCACTTAGAATCTAGGTCTTTGTGTTTATTAAGTTTTTTAAAAAAAATTTTTTTAGTTGTAGATGAACACAATGTCTTTATTTCTTTTTATGTAGTGCTGAGGATTGAACCCAGGGCCTCACTCACGCATGCAAGGCAAGCGCTCTACCACTGAGCTACAATCATTGGCAGATTGGGAAGCAAAACAATGCAAGGCTTTTTGTGAAAAGAAACTCAGGGCTCTATGTATATCAAATTTGGCATTTAGGGTCTCAGTAAGGAAAATAAAGCCTTTACTCTTAAGGACTCCTTTTGCCCTTAAAAGCCTTAGGAAATGGATGATCATGCTGCTGATTAAGTTCTCTCCTTCTTGAGAAAATAGTTTCTAACGGAAGTCCTGAGACCCCCTCTAAAATCCTTAGAGTCATAATCGTTATTCAATCTTCTGAACATTATTAATTTGCTCATTCACATTGTCTCTGGCTTCCTGGAAATCAAGACCTATGATACTTGACACTTCCCTACTATTTACAAATTCCTCTTTTAACCAAGGTCATGTGAAACATGAAAATATGTCATTATGTAAATATCCACTTAAATTGTCTTTAAATTATTTAATATTCATAACCCCACAATGTAATAATAGTTATCTCTACTTGCAAATAATAAGCTGAGGCTCGGTTAAGTTAATTTGAATAATGTGGAGTAGTTTGGTAGAATCCAAACAGTTTTGAACTTAGGTCTTTGTCTTTAAAGTTAATGACATTCCTTAAGTTACACCCTGTTAATAAAGCTTGTGATTTTTCTTAATAGTGAAAGAGGTACATTTTGTTTTCTAAGAACATAGTCTCTTGTGTATCATACATGTATTAATGAGAGAGATTGGGATTTATTTTTATTTTCAGTATAACTTCAAAACTTATTATTTAGCATGTTTCTAAAGCCTAATAGTATTATATTCTATAAAAGCATATATTATTATCTAAAGCAAATTATTCTAAAGCTTTTTTATTTTAGGGATTTTATGATAAAGAATGATGCTAAAATGTTTGAATTTATGCGTTATACTACCATGATTGGATTTTTCTGTAACTATCTTATATTCAAAACATTTGTTTAGTGCTGGGTGCAGTGGCGCACCCCTATAATCCCAGTGGCTCAGGAGGCTGAGGCAGTAGGATCACGAGTTCAAAGCCGGCCTCAGCAAAAATGAGGCACTAAGCAACTCAGTGAGACCCTGTCTATAAACAAAATGTAAAATAGGTCTAGGGATGTGGCTCAGTATTCAAGCACCTCTGAATTCAAACCCTGATACCCCTCCAAATTTGTTTTATAAAACCTGCAACTTGGATAAATATGATACAATAATTGAACCTCACTGATAAACTTTTTTAAAACTACATATCTGAAACAATCAGAATCTCAGAACCACTGGAATATATGCCCAGTGAGGGCCATATCCCAATACCCAGAATAGCACCTGCACAAAATATGTGCTTTAGTAAGCAGTTTTTAAATGAATAAATACCATTTCTTCACTTAAGAAAAAATAACTACAGAAAGTTCAATTAATCCAACTTGGAGTTGTATCAAGTGACATGATATGAAAAAAATGAGAAAGTTTAATTACTGTCTTTGAGTAGCTGAAGGACAGGGCTATGAGATTAACTTAAGACTAGATAGAAAATAAATGAAGACAAAAGATAGGAGAAAAAATAAGAACCAAGGAATGATGACTTTTGATCAGACAAGAAATAGGAAGATAAGAGGTTGTAGTCAAAAAGCAAGATATATATATTTTTAAGCTTTGGTAAGTATAATGATAGCATGCTTTATGGAAGAGCAATGGGTGGGGTTGGCTGACACAGAATGAAGACCAAGAAAGTGGAAATTAAGATGTTCACATGAATGTGGAAGCCACTAACAATGTACCATTGAGTAAAGAAGGAGTGAGTAGGATACCAAAGACTTGGAAAAAATGAAATGGAATGATCTGGAATGGAATGGATGGCTGCCAATTTGGGGAAGAAGATACAGATCTAGAGAGGAAGAACCTAAGTAGATTGAGGGTTGATATAAGAGGTGGTTAACAGTGCAGTGCTGGGGAGCTGCAAAGATGCCAACACTGCCTCTGCACATCCCCCTGCCCCCATGGCCCTAGGGTATGGGCAGTCTATATTGAAGGAACAGGGGAAACTATTCTCAGAAGAAAGCTGATTTTCACCTAAAGCCAGAATATGGAGAAAGTATTAGTGAATATTTTATAAAAGTAGTGGTAGTTTTTAATGTTGAATAAGGATTCTGCAAGATCAGAGTGGTTAGATGTAGGAGACAAGGCCAGCTTCTTGGCCCTGCAACCTGTGTAGTTCCATAAGGCTCTGCTTAATGCTCTGCTGAAATAGTATTTCCCTTGAAATACTTAATTTTTTAACAAAGAGACTAGCATTTTCATCCTGCATTGTGCTCTAAAGATTACATAACCAAAAGTGTAAGGAAGAGTGAAGAAATGGAAGGATGGGTGAAGCAAGAAGCAGCATAAGCCCTCTGGGGATTAAAGTTTAGGAGAAACTACATGTAGGAGATTGTATTTTGAGGGGAGACCAAGATTTGCAGGGAGAAGGGGTGTGGCAGCAAAGTTTCAAATGTGATCTGGGTTCTACTCCCTTCAGGGTCATGCTGAATATGATCTAAGCAGGAAAAGTTGAAAGTAGTCATCAACAGCCTACTCCATGTTTCTGTGGTAGTTTCCTAGAGTGGCCATTAACAAATTATCGCAAGCGTGATAACCTAAACCAGAAGAATTCTATTATCTCACAGTTCAGGAAGCTTTCATATTCATGCTTCTCTGTGTTTATCCTCTATTGTCTTGTGTTCTCTTATAAGGATACTTATCATTGGGATTAGGGCCCACCAAGGTAATCCAGAATGATCTCACATGGAGATCCTTACCTTAATTACATCTTCAAAGACACTATTTCTAAATAAGGTCACATACAAAGGCATTAGAAATTAGCATTTTGACAAATATTTTAAGACACCACCATTCAATCCACTATAGCTAGGTTTGCTGAGGCCACAGGAATAGCTAGGTTAAATGACACTGACAGCTGATAGATTTTCAGGTTTATTTGGCAAACCAAGATATCTATAATAAAATGAAGTTTATTAATACTTCTAAAGCTTTCTAACAGTCAGATTTAATAGGTATGAAATTCTGAAGAGAGATTTTACATCCCTGAGAATTGTTATCTATCTTTGGGGACAAAAGGCATTGAGGCCAAGAGTCATGTACCTGAGACAGGGCCAAGTCTAGTTATAAGGAATTGAGGAAATAAGATTTTCTGCTCCTCATCTTCCCTCACCCTATATGCTAGATAAATAATGTGGTTCCCTGGTACTAAAGGCGAGTCTATAGGTTGACTGTATTTCATATTTCATGTGACCCTAAAATATGAAATTTAGAAGTGACAGAGTAGTAACCTTGTGTGTCTGTGACATTAAGGCTAAACTAGTTTCCCAAATCATGACTTGTAGAGGACAATCTATATATCATAAAAAAGGAGAAGAATATGTTGAAATAAAAGCTAACTGTGCTACCCCGTTCTCTTTCTGTAGCTGATAAGTACTCTGAGAAATATCCAAGTGGAATCAGAGCCAAATACAATTCACATTAAAAAGCATAGCTTTCTGGTCCTTACTCCACTCAGCTAAAGACAGAACAGATGCTACAAATTCTACCAGTTTCCATGCATTATCTGCCCAGTGATGATAGTGAGAAGATTCCAAATTGTGGCAGGTGGGTAGCAGCATAACTGGACCAAGCTCAGGAGCAGATTAGATGAGTATCCATTTTGGGTTGGCCTCTAAGGAAGTTGCCTTGAAAATAAGTTTGGCCTAAGGCTGAAGGGCTTGTTTATGACCCTGTTCTTGCTGTGTAGTAAGAAAGAATGCTACTAACCCACCAAATAAGGGAAAAGTTGGGCAATGAAAGGATTGTGAAATGAAACAATTGGCATTTAAAAGATAAGTGACTGTAAAATGAGAAGCAGAGGGAAAGGAAGGAGATTTATTTCTTTTAATTATATAAAATAGAAATTTTTTAAGAAATATTCCTGGTCAATGTGGCATCATTTTGCAGAGTAACAGAGTATATGAAAAGAACACTGAAAACAGGAAATCTTGGGTTCCAATCCCAAATGGCAATAACACCCATGGCTTTGTAACCTCTGTGGAGTCAGATTTCTCATGGTTCTCTTTCATTTATCATGAAAGGTAAATGACAAAAGTATTGTCCTGAACTAAAATTCTGCAAGTGTCTGAATTGACTTGCTGAATCTAAATTCAGCACAACATGTAGAACATTACCTATCTACTTGCATCTCACTGTAATTCTTATCATTTTCCAACAAAATCCTGTTTTCAAAATAAGCTAAGCAACTTTCCATTCCATGTAACTTCCTCATTCCAATTTTCATCATTAATGCAGGGAGATATACACGAGCATATTGCCTTTATTACCTTCTACTCTTAAGTAATATCACTAAATTTCTCCAAACTACTATTCACAAATCATCTACTTTGGAAGGCTTATTGATGAAATTTTTCTGTTTCTGTTCATTTCATTCAAACATGTTCAAAGTTGCTGTCCAAACTGTATGCCTTTCCTTCGCATGCTTGGGGTGCACAGAAATTTTAAACTATTTCAGCGTGGCAGGTTATTTTACCAATAAAGAAAAACATTATTCTTTTAAGTTTTTGAAATGCCCATACAAATTTTTATGTGAATTGTCTCTTCATTATACAGTAATTTTCATAGTAGATCATTTATTATGGCCCTAAATTCCATAATAACTATAGATAAGTACAATAGATGTTATCTCATAAAATGAATCAAGTCCTTTTTTTTGTATTGTTTTGATTCAGGTAGACTCTAATTTAACCATACCCACACATCACAGTTGGAAATGAGGTAGTCTCTTTAAAAAGGGAATATTTTTAGGGTGTTCCTGGACATTTGGACTTGAGGTCTAAGCTCTTTTTAAAACTTGTTAAATTGTAAGCTTAACCCTATTGGTACAGATATTTATTTTATTTTTTTTGTTGTTGGAAATTTTCCTTATATTGTCCAGGAGTCATAAAAGCTGTAAAAATTGACATTAGCCCATAAATCCAAAGCAAATAACTTAATTGAATGTATCTTAACATTTGAAATATCTTTAGCATTAGCATTTCTTGGGGTTTCTTGGATTAGATGTATATTAGTGGCAATTATGCTCTTCAAAATTTTGCCGTAGTCAGTCCCCTATTTTGTATCTTTTCTGCCTTTCTCATTTGAAACAAAAAGATTCTCCTGTGAGCCATAAGTGGTTCTATAACCATACTGACAATATTAGTACCTTCTTGTGCAAAACTTTGGGATCAGCTGTGGGAAAGTGGAGCAGAGTAATTGACATTGTAGAAAAGAACTTTAGGGTGATGATAATGTCTAAGAACAAACAATTCTCAATGGTTAGTATCATTCTGATATCTAGGTGTAGATATCTATCTACCTTTACAAAATAAACTTGAGCATTACCAATTAATAGATATGTATAAGGTTTTGAATAGATGAAGAAAGGAAGCAGAAAGTTTGGAAGGAGAAAAGGAGAGTGACTACAACCACCTTGAAAATATACAAAGCAAGTCCCAGGATTTTCTGATAAATTTAAAACTACTTGATTAAAATTCCTTTTCTTTAATAATAAATTTTTGGATGACAGGTTATTTTCCCAATATTTCAAACAAGTTTCTCTACTTTTCCTTGTGTATAAATATGTGTTTTTTATTTTTTAGCTACATTCAAGATTTTCTTTTTAGTAATGATTTTCATAATTTTATTATGTTGTCTTTGGTGTAGTTTTATGTTTCATGTACTTGAAGCCTATTGTGTTACTTTTTGTCACTGTGACAAATACCTTAGACAAACCAGTATTTTTATTTTGGCTGTGGTTTTAGAAGTTTTAGCCAATGCTCAGTCTCATTGCTTTGGATCTGTGGCAGCACAGTATATCATGGCAGGAGTGCATGATAGAGGAGGTGTGTTCACCTCAAGACAACCAGGAGGTAAAGAGACGGAATAGAGGCCAGGGTCTCAATATTTCCTTCAAGGACCCATCCCCAATGACTTATCTATCACCCTCTAGGCTCCTTCTCCTAAAGGCTCTACCACCCCCTGAATAGTGACATGGCTGGTGACCAAGCCTTTAGCACATGAGCCCTTGGGAGACATTTGAGTCAATCTATAACTCCTGTTGACCTTTTAACTTGTAAACCTGCCAGTCATTCTTTCATATAATTTTTATCTTTCATATAATTTTTATAAATTTTATCATTGCTTCCCTCTTTTGGCAATTCTAATCACACACATGTTTAGGCTGTTTGAAATTGTCCCATGGATCACTGAAGCCTGATTCATTTGTTTTGGCCTTTTTCTGTTTCATTTTTGATAGTTCTATACTAAGCCTTCAAGCTCACTGATTTTTGTTTACTATGTAGTGTTTGATCTACTATTAATTCTATACAGAGCATTCATCATCTCTGATATTATATTTTCCAGTTCTAGAAGTTGGATCTCATTCTTTTTCATATCTCCTAAGTCTCTATATTCAGTCTTTACTTTTATGAACATATGGGATATAATTACAATACTTTTCATATTGTTCTTGTGTACTATTTCCATTGTCAGTGTCAACTTAGGGTCATATGTTTATATTGGTCATTTTTCCTCTTCAGTTGGGTCATGCTACCCTGCATACTTGCATGCATAGGATTTTGATTGGATACCAGATATTGTGATTTTTTTTTACCTCACTGAGTAGATGATTATGGATATTTTTGTTTTCTTGTTTTTTTGGTACCAGGAATTGAACTCAGGGGCACTCGACCACTGAGCCACATATCCAGCCCTATTTTGTATTTTATTTAAAGACAGGGTCTCACTGAGTTGCTTAGCATGCCTCACTTTTGCTGAGGCTGGCTTTGAACTCGCGATCCTACTGCCTTAGCCTCCTGAGCCACTAGGAATACAGGCTTGCATCACCAACCCTGGCTCTTATTAGTATTTTTAAACATTGGTTTTGGTCATAGTTAACTTGCTTGGCAAGAGTATCCTTTTGAGACTTTGTGTTAAGCTTTTTAAGGTGGGATTTGAAAGAAGTCATTAGGGCTTATTTTGCTCCTCTACTGAGGTAATAACTTTTGAGTACTGTATATAATGTCTCTTGAATTATGAAGTTTTCTATTTTGGCTGGAAGAAATATGAACCACTCTCAGCTCTGTGTGACCTTTGCTGATTATTCCCTGTTTGCCTTCTGGTGATTCTTTCCCAGTCTCTAGTTTTCTCACATGTGTAAACTAACCTATAACTAACTAAAGACTTGAGAGGATCTTCTGGAGATTTCAGTAGCTCTTTATCTGTACAGATCTCTCTGCTGGAAAACCCTGAACAACCTCTAGTTGTTTTGAATGCCAAAATGATCAGCACCATCTCTTCTATTACGGAAGATAACCAGGCTCATCCTGGGCTCCTCCTTCCTGCCCTGTCACCTGGAAACTCTTTAGACACTGATCTGAGGCAATCACAGTACTCTCCTTATTTGTTTCCTCTTTCTCACTGTCCTGTGCTGCCTGTTCTCAATTATCTGAAAACCAGTGTCACAATTATCTGCTTTTTTAATTGTTCCAGGCAAGAGGGTAAATTCCATCTCTATTACTCCATCTTGACTAGAGCAAAAGTCCATACAGTACTTATTTCTTTTTTAGTTTTTGTTTTCCTATAAATCCTTCTCCACAAGATACTTAGTAATAGCTCACTGCACAGAATGAACTGTTGATAAATGTTTTGGACTGAATGAAATGAATCTTAAAGAAAAATAGGAATTTACTTGCATTTTTCCCAAACAAAAATGTGAAGTATTATGGATGACATAATTCTGAGATAAGTTCTGTTCTCAGCTCTGTTCCTGACAATTTATGTGGCCTTGACTTTTTATATCTAGACTTTTATATAAAACGGTAATGGATTTACATCCCTATGTAAAATTAAGTTTTTACATTAGATTTGAACAAGGACAGTTTTGATGAGGATTATATGTAAGTTCTTTAATGCTTATGAACATTAACTGATAAAGTATTCATTATTAATAAGGGCCTGAGTCAGCCATGTGCTTGGAACATAATTGATAAAATCATCAACAGCAATATTGAGGCTATATCTCAAGGAGAGAAATGAATAAAACATATTTCTCAGTTCAATGCTGATCATCATCTTAGCTTTTAAATTAACTTAATATTATGGTTTGCATATGGAATGTGCCCCAAAGCCTTGTGTTGAAGGCTTAGTCCCCAATGCAGAAATGTTCAAATGTGGGGCTTTAGGAACATGATTGTATCATGAGAGCTTTGACCTCATCAGTGCATTAATCCATGGACAGCTGAAAGGACTACTGGGAGTGGTGGAATCTGTAGACAGGTGGGGCATGATTGGAAGAACTAGGTCACTGGGGACATGCCCTTGAGTTTGTATATTGCCCTGACTCTTTCCCCTCACTCTCCCTTTCTTTCTGCTCTCTGGCCTCCATGAACTGATTCCACCATAGCGATGGAGTCAGCCAAAATAAATGAAATCCTGAGCCAAAGTTAGTCTTTCCTCCTTTTAAGATGAAAAGCTGACTAATGCACTTAATGACTTAATATAGGTCCTTCTCCATTTCCTAAAAACCATTTCTATAATATTTATTAACAGCTCATGCAGATTTCTGCTATAAAAAAAAGTTAAAAGCACACAAACCTGCTGTAGTCAACTCTTTTCCCACCCTGTCCCTGGTTCATATTAAACTATCTGGGACATTCAAAATAAGGAAGTTAAATAGCTCAGATGCACATTAGGCTGGTACTCCACATCTTTATCCTCAATATTTAGTCTCTGAAAGATCATAAGAGAAAGTAACCTCCAAATACTCATAGATATCGAACCAAGAATATTAGCGATAGCCTGCCCTAAATATTACATGCATTACTGTTATATGAGCTTTCCAAACCAGTAAAATTGGTACCATCAGGTAGTTTGTTAGAAACATAAACTCTTAGACCCTATCCCAGTATTGCTGAATCACAATTTGCATTTAACAAGATCTTCAAATGATCCGTGATATACTTGAGTTTGAGAAGCACTTTGTATTTGCATCCTTAACTCAGTGGTTAATCTCTTGAGGTACTCAGGATAAACTGTGCTTCCATTATCCAAGAAAAGCAATTCCTTTCATCATTGAACAATAGTCCAAGTGTTTAGGTTAATTGGATTTCTGTGATGACAAATGAATTTTATAGAAAAGTTTCAAGTGGGTGAGACAGATGCTGTAGAAAATCATTCAAGAAAGCAAGGATACTTCTTTTCTTAAAATCAGCCCCAGATCACTTGATTCTGAATTATCGGGTACTGTATATGACTATACAGTATTAAATATGATTCTTGTAATTATTATAGTTTTTCAGAATTTATCTAACTCCTGAATTTAAAATAATCCCGGTTTTCTTTGTTCTGACAAAAGGTTTAATAAAGTTATTCAAAACCCAATCATAATAGAAATTTTGATCAAAAAGGAATGTTAGTCAAAATACATCTCATTGCATTTAAAAGGAAGTGATTTGTAAAAAATCATAGAACTCATTATTAATTCTCTCTACAAATGATACCCTGCTGGATCCCCAAGGAAATTTCATTATTAGAAAATACCAGATCTATAAAATAAGATTATTTAAATTAGATTTATTTTTATAATGATAAGAGAAGTAAAATAAATATATCAATGATATATTTGGCTATGTTTATTGAGATTCAACAGTAAATTTGGTTCTTCAAGTTGGGTGCATGGGCCCAGCTACTCAGGATGCTAAGGCAGGAAGACTGCTTGAGTCTAGAAGTTTGAAGCCAACCTGGACAACATAGTGAAATATTGCCTCACAAAAAATATAAATAAACAAAAAGTCACAAATTTGATTCTTTGCTAAGTGAAAAACAGAGGAATTAAGGCAAGAAGGGGAAAGAAAACAAACTATATAGCAAATTAACATTTTCAATACTATGTACAGAATCCCAGGTGGGGATATCAATAACCAAATATTTCATTTTGCTTTTTAAAACCTTATATACAGAAAATCAGTTTGAGCCAGATATTTTTTAAAGGACTGTACTTCCACAGTCAATAAATGATTATTAAATTTGGTTCAGTGTCATTCTAATTTACCTAGCTATTGAATAAAGTCTAATATATACAAGACAAATTCCAGTGGTGAAATGAGTGAAACTGGTAAGAGCAAAGATGTGGTTTAATTTTTTTTAAAAAAAGAAACAAAGCAGAATACTGGGTTCTTGACTCAGATTTCAACTACCATCTTGACAATTGGCTTTAATAAGTTAAAACTGATGGGGATTTATGATGCAAAGGAGATGGCAAGAATGTTGCTCTGTCCTTTTTCCAGTGAAGGAATAAGTGAAGGGCATTCTAATAATGCAATTAGTTAACACTGAAAAGTAGTAATTTCCAGTAGCCCTTTAATAATCCAGAAGAAAATCATGTAGTCATAAATGGTTTTCCCAACCTAGCAAAATGTATGTATGGGGGCAGGGGTGTGTACATGATAGTGATAAAAAAAAATTGGGAAGAGAGACCTTTCCAGTTATAGCATTATTTAACAAAGAAACTGGAGGTTGTGGAGTTTCCTGCCTTAAAGATAACTTTAAGAATGAGATAAATCATAATCTGCCTTGTTAGCTGACATCCACATTTTTTTTAAGTAAAACTTTTGAAAGATACTCCCGTAACAGGCAAGGCATACAGCTATGAAATGTTAGCATTAGCAGATACTCTCTATACTTTTACCTATTTTAATCTCTTTTTCCCAAATCCTTCTCAGTGGATTAGAGGACAGCCCTGTAGATAGCATACTAAGCAAGTGTCCCTACCCCTCTGTCACCTTTACCTCCAGGCTTTCTCTGCCCACATTCTGCTCTCCTGTACTTCCTGGTCTCTTTAATAAAGTTTGTCTACACTTCATTTGTAGAACAATAATATTTCTGTTATTATATATAATATATAATAATATATAACACATTATACTTCCATTTATATACTTCTAATGGAGGCAAAACCAAAAAAATTCACAGTTCTCTAGCTTAATGAGCACTTACTGAGCTAAATGTTTTTCATTCATTTCCTCATTCACTACTTCCTCAGAAAAGTGCCTTTAACAAAAGCATAAACTGAGGCACAGACAGGTTAAGTAACTTACTCAAGATCTCAAGACCTGTAAATGTAGAATTAAGTTTCAAAACTTACTTATGTCTGAGCCCTAGCCTGTGATTTAACGTCCACACTACTTAACTTCCCATAAATAAACCTCACAAAGTTTCACTGTGAATCATATTTAGTGTAAAATAGCTATTCATGTACTCTTCTTCCTATAAATAAGGTATCATTTTCAGATGATGTGTTTGCTGGCAACAGACTCAGAGCTCGGAAAGATAAGCATTTTAATCAAATATCACTCATGCTTACCAATAATATAGTATTTCTATATACTTTATTGTATATGTTATATATGTTATATATGTTACATATATGTATATATGTTTCAATATTTCCTTTTTTAAACTCATCTTTTCTGATTTGCAGTACGGCCAAACCACTTTTGAAAGCCACCTTCTTCAACTTTTAGTCCTACTGCCCTCTAAGTGGCTATCTCTATCACAATTTGACATTATTTTTACTTCCCTTGGTTAATGCTTTTACATACAGATCATAGGAACGCAGAAATACCATTTAATATTTTCCATGGCTATGTGTTTTATACACTGATATTTTTCAGCTTTCATTTTTTATTATACAATACCTTGGTATTCTGCCATTATTGCCAAACATAGGTCTGACTCATTCTTTTTAGCTGTTTCATAGTATTTCATAGAATAAAAATATTAAGATTTACTTAGCCATTCCTCTATACGGAATATATTCCTTTCCAGAATCTTTATTATACAAGCCTTGCTTCAGTAAACATTCATTTTTATGAATCCTTATGTACTTAACATGTAACTTGAGAAGGGACTTGAGAAGTGGAATTTCTGGACTGTATATCTTAGCCGAAGGGATTTTTCGGTGGTAGGGAGTTATAATAGGGTCATAAAGGCGCAGTAACTACAGTAAAATCTCCTCAATCCCAAAGTCAAGAGGTATAAATATTCTATCATTTTAGCAACAGTTATATTTTCTGATGGAAAACACACTGCAGCAGGAGTCCAAAGAAACTGGCAACCTGCCTGCTGCTAATTAGAAGTCATGCAGCCTCTCTAGTCTCCAAGTTATCACCTGCACTATTAGGAAACAAGTCTAGATAATTTCTTAGAAATGCTCCAGATCTGCATGCCATATTGCTCTCCTTCAGAGATCACTCACCAAACATACATATACATGGCATATATAAGAACTAAAGTGTGGGCTCGGAGGTGTACTTGGGGGAGTACTTGCATAGCACATTCCATCTCCAGCACAGTGCAGTAGAGGGGATCTGAACTGTTTCCACAAGGACTTAACAAGAAATAATATGAGACTATGTTGTGAAAGAGGGCATCCCTATCTGGTTCCCATTTTTGGAGGGAATGCTTCCAAATTTTGTCCATTTAGGATGATGTTGGCCATGGGTTTAGCATAGATAGGTTTTACAAAGTTAGGGTATGTTCCTACTATCCCTAGTTTTTCTAGTGTTTTAAACATAAAAGGGTGCTGTATTTTGTCAAATGCTTTCTCTGCATCAATTGATAAAATAATATGGCTCTTACCTTTAAGTCTATTGATATGATGGATTACTTTAATTGATTTCAATATGTTGAACCAACCTTGCATCACTGGAATGAACCCCACTTGATCATGGTGCAGTATCTTTTAAATATGTTTTTGTGTGTAATTTGCTAAAATTTTATTGAGAATTTTTGCATCTATCTTCATCAGGGAATTTTGTCTTAAGTTTTCTTTATTTGATATGTCTCTGTCTGGTTTTGGTATCAGGGTGATATTCGTCTCATAGAATGAGTTTGGAAGGGTTCCCTCCTTTTCTATTTCATGAAATAGTTTGAGGGGTATTGGTATTAATTCTTCTTTGTAGGTATTGTAGAAGTTGGCTGAGAATCCATCTGGTCCTGGGCTTTTCTTGGTTGGCAGGCTCTTGATGGCATCTTCTATTTCCTTGCTTGAAATTGATCTGTTTAAGTTATGTATGACCTCTTGGTTCCGTTTGGGTAGGTCATATGCCTCTAGAAATTTGTCAGTGTCTTCAGGGTTTTCTATTTTACTGGAGTATAAATTTTCAAAATAGTTTCTAATTATCCTCTGTATTTCAGTAGTGTCTGTCGTGATATTTCCTTTTCATCATGAATTTTAGTAATTTGGGTTTTCTCCCTCCTCCTTTTCATTAGGGTGGCTAAGGGTTTGTCAATTTTGTTTATTTTTTCAAAGAACCAGCTTTTTGTTTTGTCAATTTTTTGAATTGTTTCTTTTGTTTCAATTTCATTGATTTCAGCCCTGATTTGAATTATTTCCTGTCTTCTACTTCTTTTGGTGTAGGTTTGTTCTTCTTTTTCTAAGGCTTTGAGATGAAGAGTCAAGTCATTTATTTGTTGACTTTTACTTCTTTTGACAAATGAGCTTAATGCAATGAACTTTCCTCTTAGCACTGCCTACATAGACCTTGAAACACTAGCCAGAGCAATTAGACAGATGAAAGAAATTAAACGGATATGAATTGAAAAGAAGAACTCAACTATCATTATTTGCAGACAACATGATTCTATACTTAAAGGACCCAAAAAATTCTACCAGAAAACTTATAGAATTAATAAATGATTTTAGCAAAGTATCAGCATATAAAATCAACACCCGTAAATCAATTGCATTTCTATACATCAGTGATAAACACTCTGGAAGAGAAATTAGGAAAACTATCCCATTCACAATAGCCTCAAAAAAAAATAAAATGAAATACTTGGGAATCAATTTAACAAAAGAGGTGAAAGACCTCTACAATGCAAACTACAAGACACTGAAGAAAGAAATTGAAGAAGACCTTAGAAGATGGGAAAATCTCCCATGCTCCTGGATAGGCAGAATCAATATTGTCAAAATGGCCATACCACTCAAAGTGCTATATAGATTCAATGCAATTCCAATTAAAATCCCAATGTCATTCCTTATAGAAATAGAAAAGGCAATCATGAAATTCATTTGGAAGAATAAGAGACCTAGAATAGCCAAAGCAACCCTGAGCAAGAAGAGTGAAGCAGGAGGTATCACAATACCAGACCTTAAATTATACCGTAAAGCTATAGTAACAAAAATGGTATGGTACTGGCACCAAAATAGACATGTAGACCAATGGTACAGAATAGAAGACACAGAGACGAATCCATTTATATACAGTCATCTTATACTAGACAAAGGAGCCAAACATGTACACTGGAGAAAAGATAGCCTCTTCAACAAATGGTGCTAGGAAAAATGGAAATCCATATGCAGCAAAATGAAACTAAACCCCTATCTCTCACCCCTATCTCTAAACCCCTATCTCATGCACAAAACTCAACTGAAATTGGATCAAGCACCTGGGAATCAGACCAGAGACCCAATGCCTAATTTTTTCTACATGAAAAAATAGGCCCAAATCTTCATCATTTCGGCTTAGGACCTTACTTCCTTAACAAGACTCCTACAGTACAAAAAATAAAATCAAGAATCAATAAATGGGATGGATTCAAACTAAAAAACTTCTTCTCAGCAAAAGAAACAATAAAGTGAACAGAGAGCTGACATTCTGGGAACAAATCTTTGCCACACACACATCTGATAGGGCACTCATCTCCAGGATATATAAAGAATTCAAAAAACTTAACACCAAAAAAACCAACAACCCAATCAATAAATGGGACAAAGAGCTGAACACAAACTTCACAGAAGAAGATATATAATCCATCAACAGACATATGAAAAAATGTTCAACACCTCAAGCAATCAGAGAAATGCAAATCAAAACTACCCTAAGTTTCATCTCACGCCAGTCAGAATGGCAATTATCAAGAATACAAACAACAATAAATGTTGGCGAGGTTGTGGGGAAAAAGGCATGCTCATACATTGCTGGTAGAACTGCAAATTGGTACAACCAATCTGGAAAGCAGTATGGAGATTTCTTAGAAAACTGGAATGGATCCACCATTTGACCCAGTTATCCCACTCTTTGGTCTATACCCAGAAGATTTAAAAACAGCATACTACAGTGACATAGCCACTTCAATGTTTATAGCAGCTCAATTCACAATAGCTAAACTGTGGGACCAACCTAGATGACCTTCGATAGATGAATGGATAAAGAAACTGTGGTATATATACACAATGGAATATTACTCAGCAATAAAAGAGAATAAAATTATGGCATTTTCAGGTAAATGGATGGAGTAGAGAATATCATGCTAAGTGATGTAAGCCAATCTCAAAAAACCAAATGCCGAATGTTCTCTCTGATAAGTGGGGGAGGACACAGGAAGAATGGAGGAACTTTGGTCATAGGGGTGGGTTTGGGAGGGGGCAGGCAGACATAAAGATGGTGGAATATGATGGACATCATAGCCTTAGCTTTATGTATGACTGCATGTATGTTGTGATTCTATATCACATACAACCAGAGAAATGAATAGAGTTGTGCTCCATCTGTGTACAATGAATCAAAATGCACTCTGCTATCATGTAAACATAAATAAAATAAATAAATAAATTTTTTTAAAAAAGAAATAATATGGGAGGTGCAAAGTATTAACAGATATTATTTAAACAAATATAGGTAGGCTGCAAAAATGCGTGCTTTCAAAGCTAAAAGTACAAAAAATAAGTACATCACTCAGTTTACTTTCATTTGTCTGAATAAAGAAGCTGCTTATTTTACCTTCAGCTGAAAACAATGAATACTATACGAGAATGAAGTCATTATTCCCTACCAGCACCCCACTTAAGTAGGGGCAGAAGAAAATTGATTTTAATAGGCGCTTATATGCTTCCCATAGCCTCAATTTAGTGAAGGCCTGAAGAGCTCTGTACTAAAAGTTGGAGTTCTTGTTCTCCCCGATTCCTAGCTGCCCAAGTTCAGTCTCAAGTCCCATCTGCTAGACTATTCACTGAACGCAAGTGCCCTCCATCTGCTACATCATCTACTCCAAGTAGTACACATACTTGCTGTATAAAGAAGGGGCTGCCTAGGTGTAGTGCTGTCTAAGGACTTTCCCAAGAAGAGATATTTAAATTTAATATTTGTTATAAAGCAAACAGAAAAATATAGCCATTTTCCTCCAAGTTTTTAAAATTCCTCTTCTTTAGCATTAAACTCATACATCTCTTCACTTATTTGAGCTTTCTTTGAAGTTATAGTAGTTTCAAAGGCAAAAGGACCACATGGGGATACAAAAAATGAATCAAAACACAAACAATATAAAGTAATTCATAACATTGTTCTATTAATCAGTGGAAAAAAGTATATAAAGAATGGTGATATAAAAGGAGAACCACACGTCAGTGTCAAGACTACCTTTAGCAATTACATCACAGTGAAAATACCTAACCAGGACAGAACCATAAATAAGTGCCTTTTGAATAATGTCATCCTTGGTTTAATAGATCACAGTTTACTTTCAATTTAAACAATATCTACCCACACTCAGTAGAAAATTGTAGCAGTTGTTCAGTAGATGATTTCAGAGTATGATTTCATGAAGCCAGTATCCATTTGTCTAAGTTAATTCAATTCAAAGAATATTTATTATACACCAGTCATTCTTTTAGCAACCAGGAATATAAACATAGCAAAACATGATCACTATCAAAAAGAGTTCCCCTTTCATTGGTGGTATTTCTAAGTTCTCAAATCTTAAAACCAAATCAGTTTTAGACTGTGTCATTTTATTTTTTAAATTTTATTTATTTTTTAGTACTATGGATTGAACCCAGAGTTGCTTTACTACAGATCTCCAGTCCTTTTTTTAAAAAAAATTTATTTTGAAACAGGTTCTTACTATGTTCCTTAGGGCCTCACTAAATTGCTGAGTCTGGCCTTGAATTTGTGATCTTTCTGTCTCAGCTTCTCGAGTCACTGGGAGTACAAGTCTGTGCCACTGTACCTGGCTAGAGTGTGTTATCTTTAAGCAACAACAACAACAAAAAAAGAGTAGGTGAAGCTGGGTGCGGTGGTGCAAGCCTGTAATCCCAGCACTTAGGGAGGCTGAGACAGGAGAATCATGAGTTCAAAGCCAGCCTTAGCAACAGCGAGGCACTAAGCAACTCAGTGAGACCCTGTCTCTATATAAAACACAAAATAGGACTGGGGATGTGGCTCAGTGGTTGAGTGGCCCTGTGTTAAATCTCCAGTACCAAAAAAAAAAAAAAAAAAAAAAAAAGTGGGGGAAAAGACCAAGTTAGAGACACATTTTATAAGGATTCAGAATGATTAACATAAGGAAATAATAACAGTTCCACAAACTGTTAGGAAGGATCAGATAATGCAAGAAAATATATTCTTGCCCAATCATAATAATTCTGTAACAGAATTCTTGGTTACAGCAGGATAGTAGCAAGACAAAAAACCTGGACTGAAAGGAAACAGTTCAGCTATTGTTCTTTCATTAACTTGCAATATTTATCTACATAATTTAATTTCACTTTTATACACCTAACTTTCTCTAACTGTGAGAGAAGGAAATAAAGTACTCGATGGACCCTTTTAGCTTTAGCCCAATGATTGAGTCAATTATTAGAATATTATCATGTCAAAAGGTCAGTTCTACAAAAGCCATATGAAATTGAGAATGTCTTGCCTTGCTGTATGGGATAAATACTGTTCTACTGATCATAATACTTGGTGAATGAATTTAATATTTTGGGATAATAGCAAATTAATCAGACAACTCATATTCAGTTTCAACTTCTATTTTTAAATACTTTCTTAGTTGATTGTGGTCACTTTTCTACCCTCACAACCCTAGAATGCATGTTAGAAATTTGTTTTTAACAAGTCAGAAAGAAGCTGAGTGTGTTATCTTTCTATACACAATGTATTCTTTTCTTTACACTTTACTCTCTCTAAATGATAAGCAGCTAGTTATATTTAACATTTGCCATTTATTTTATGTAGCTTCTGCCTGAGAATAAATCAGATATCCCCAAGCTGAACCATGAACAGGCTGCTTCTTTGTTTTCAGTAATAGTATTTATTATTTGCAACTTAAACTTAATACATATGGCTCAGAGAAAATGCTGTAGAATAATTTTTATTTTGTTGTGTAGTACTTTCATTAGAAATGGACACACCTCAAATTTGAAAATTTGAATGAATGCTCAAATATATTATATCTTTGTAAATAGTATTTTGCTTTGTTATTAATGATTAATTAGTACTCATTCAAGTTAATATTTACTGAGTGACCAATATGATATGAAGGTCCATAAAGATGAGTAATACACAAATCACAACTCTGGAAAAGGCTGCAAATATGTAGAAATAAAAACACTTCATATGTTCTTGTAATAGAAGACTTCTTTGTAACACTGAAATAAAAAAAATATAATCAGAGTTCACTGAGGAAAAAGCTCCAAAGAATTTGATGTCCCAGGAAAGTTCCTAACATAAGGATTTGAAATATATCTTAAAGAATAGGCATGTAGAATAGAGAGGGAAGAGAAGATAACCCAAGTAGAGAGAACACAAGCACAAATTTAGGAAGATGGAAAGGCATGGACTGTATCAGGGCTTCAGTAAAGAGTCTAGTTTTTTATAGTATGGGAAAACTAAAGGGAAGTGATTAGAAATAAACCCAGGAAAGTAGGTGGCAGGTAAATTATCGCAGGCCTAAATGCCTGACTTTATTCTGAAGTAACAAGGAGGCATGGAAAGGGTTTGAGCAAGGTGGGTGATATGACCAGATCTAGACATTAGAAAGTTGACATCAATTGCATACAATGAGAGAGGAGTCAATAGGCTCTGTGAACCCAGGTAGAAATTAATAGAGAAAAGTATTAGGGTAATGACTGTGGAAATGAGAAGAGAGGAAAGATGAATTAAACAGAGACAACTTGGCAAACAACTGAATGTAGGAAATGAAAATGTCCAGATAATAGTCTGGCATGCAGATGATTAGAAAATTAACATTAGAGTTTATCACTATAGATAAGTCCAGAGGAAAAGTATTTTTGCACGGGAAATTAATGAGCTCCATTTTAAACAAGTAGAATTCAAAATGCTAATAAGATAGTAAGAAGGAAAGGCCAAAAAACTATATTGCATTGTGTTTTTTTTCCATGTAAATAGAAGACTTACCTCCTTGAAATATCTTATGAAGATAATTCATTTGCAAAATCCTGTGAAAATGTCTTGATGGCACTCTGATTTTATTTTTGGCCATAGCTCTCTTTCCTTATTTTTACAGGTGAGGAAACTAGGATCATAAGGGACCAAATGGCTATAAAGTAATGGAATTCTGATTAGACTATATTCTATTCTGACTCCTAGCATAGTGTTCTTCATGACAGTGGCAAATATCTATTGTGTTTTCTTTCCCGGAACGTGTATAATAACTGAATTCCTTTTTTATTTTCAAGAACTTCTTCATCTCTTGGTCTTTAAGGATAGGTGTTTGACCCAAGCCTGTCTAGAATAAGTTGAATGTACAGTGATAGGTACAGGGCTAGGCATGTGACCCAAATGAAGACAACCAAAGTCAGCCCAGAACTTTTCCTGGGAATTTTGGAAAAAAGATGATATCTAAGTCGGCTTTCTGTTGCTATAAAAAAGTATGTGAAGTTGGGTACTTTATACACATGCTTATTCATCTCACAGTTCTTGAGATTCAAGAGAAGCATTCCAACATGGACTTGGCTCTGGTGAGGGCTTTATGTCCATATCACAATACAGCAGATGGTGTCATAATGGGAATGTGCAAGAAGGAGAGACAGGAAGCCAGAGAGATTTAGGGGCCAGGCTCACTCTTTTTATGATAACCCATTCTCAGAGGAATTAACCATGGCCCTGAAAGAATTATACGTTAATATTTCCTGACGGTGATGACCCCAATGACCTAATTATTTCCTACTACATCGCCTTTCTTTAAGGATCTACCACCCTCAACTTCACCACGCCAGGGACCAAGCTTTCAGTACACAAACCTTAGGGGAGTTACGCTTAAAGTATATCTAAATCAACCATAACTAATGGCTTCTTCCATTGGGGATGCTAAGTTAGCAGAAGATGGAAACCTTTAGAAGATGGAAAGCTTGGAATTACCTTTGGCTATACTTGATAGTTCATAAAAGATCCTACCTGAGATTTAAGGAAAGCCATCAGAGAAAAATTTGTGGAAATGGATGAAACAGATTTCTTACGACTTTGCTAAAGCACTCAGATATTCAGATTTGACCATGCCTCTGGCCAAGGTTTACCTTTGACCTTTTCATATTTGTGAAGCAATTAATACCTTTGTTTTTCATATTCTACCTACAAATATTCTTGCTAGTATGGAAGACAGTTATTATTGGCAAATCTTAAAATGTTGAGTTGGCCAGGTTGAGTTGGGTTACACAGTAGTGAATATTCCCTGTACTAGCTAGAAAATAGTCCATCTATGCTAAGCAGTAGGAAAACAGATGTTTAAACTGATTTCTTGCTGATCACGGCTTTAGATTCAGGTTATGTCTCCTCCAGCTAGAACTTTAGGGAACTTGGTAGAAAAATGTCAGGTTGCTGGAGTATCTTAAACAATTCTCTCAAGTTTCCCTGTTTAAAAGCAAAAGAAGAAAATATAATCTTGCTAATCTGTATCTATTGATCCAAGCTGAGATTCAAATGACCATGAGCTTTGAAAATTGAAAAAGGATAAGTGTCTACCCAAAGACAAAACTGGTTCACAGAAAGCCAATGTGGCATACAAAAACAAATAAAAATAAGATCTAGGAGATGCCATATGATTCCCCAAGCCCTTCCCAAGAAATTGGAGTACTATTCCCTGCTTGAATATGTTAGTTAGGATATTTTAGGTAAAAACAACAGAAATTCAATGTAATTATCTTAATTAAAACACAGTGGAAAGAACTTTCCCTGTCATGCCACCTAGAATTATAGAGAAGATTAATTATCACTCCCAGTTCCAACCAACTGTTCTGTACTACATAAACTTTCAAGCTAAGAGCTAAAATATAGGTAGAACTTTGAGACCTAATGATAAGAAAGAAAACACAGACTTTCTAGAGATAATAACTCAACATAATCTCAGGCTCCAGTGACTAGTCTAGGGCATTAACCAAATGCAAATTAACTGGACATTTTCTTTCCTTCATAAAGAAAGTTTTCCTTTCAGTTAAACCCCAAACCTGACAAGCAAATTCTTGGAGGTACTGAATCCCTAAACATGCTGTACACCACCAAAATTTCATCATTAGAAAGTGGGTTGTTAACAGAGAAAGGGGTCCTTCCAAATGTCAATATCAAATGTGGCCACAAGAAAAAATTATCAAGTAAACACCTTCATAATTCAGACTGGCTGACCAAGTTGCCACTATCCTTCCAGGACAAGAAGAACTTTCAGTCTGTAATGAGAGGAACCACTGTTTATTAATTATTTCCCCTCTTCCTACCTAAAAATTAGAAGTCTATTAAAATTTTACTTTATGTCTTCCATCATGATCTACGATTTTTTTTGTATGTGGTTAAACAAATATACCACTTAGTCATAGACTAAGAAGAACCGTAAGAAGCCACATCTCAAAAAACAGAAAGGCACAAAGGAAAGATCCTGATCTAGAGGCATACAGTAATATACAAAATATATTTGTATTTTATAGAGAAGAAGGAAAGGTGGGTTTTTGCTGTGTATGAAATAGTTGTATTGTATTACACAGGAATAATATATGTATTAAGATAAATGTAGCGATGTACAGATTAAAAGTGTATGTGTTTGCTGAACAACTAAGGGTAACATAATGGAAATATATTGATTTTCTTACCAAGCATCCTAAAAACTGAATCCTTATTTGCCTTATGGACTTTTCCATTTCCAATACATGAGATTTGGATGGGTTGCCCTTGTTTTTGGAGCATACTCTGACTTTACCTTTTATAAGTAGGATTCACGATTATTGCTTAGGAAGTGGGCACGTGATCTAAGGTACATCAACCAAGCATTCTTACTCCACTGGCATTAGTAAGCTGCTAGACGATAAGCCTGGAATTACCAATATTAATTTTTGTTACCAATTAGAGAACTTCTGAGAATGAAACCACTAAATAAGGGAGAGCTGAGAGGTTTGAAAAGAGAGAGATTTGGTGTGAGCATCTAAATTCAACCATGCTCAAAGCCTATTAACACAGCACGTGTATATTAGTTCTTTGAGCCAATAAATTTGCTTTTCTACTTCAGTAAGTTCAAGATGTGTTTCTGAAACTTAGTCTTAATAGATATAAATATATTTCTGGTCTTATTCTCCATTTCAATAATTCAAGCTTTTAATTTCTAAGTCTTTCCATTAGAGAATATTAAGTTTTCTAGGAAAAGAAAGCTTTCACAGAAAAACTTCCTAATTCCTTAAAATTTATTTAGACATCATCTTTTCTTTAATATTTATTTATTTTTTAAAATGCATTTCAAGTCATAGTACATATATAGAGTTCAATTTTCCATCTCTCTGATTGCAAACAAGATACAGTCATACCATTCATGTCTTCATACATTTACTTGGGTAGTGATGTCCATCTCATTCAACCACTTTTGCTACTCCCATTCCCCTTGTCCTCCCCCACTTCCCTTGTCCCATCCAAAGTTCCTTCATTTCTCCCATGCTCCACACCATCTCCCTTACGTATCAGCATCCACTAATCAGAGAGAACATTCAGCCTTTGGTTTTTTGGGATTGGCTTACTTCACTTAGCATGATGTTCTCCAATTCCATCCATTTACCTGAAAATGCCATAATTTTATTCTCTTTTATTTCCGAGTAATATTCCATTGCATATATATATCACAGTTTCTTTATCCATTCATCTATTAAAGGGCATCTAGGTTGCTTCCACATTTTATATTATGAATATTTCCAAGAAAATAAAGAGCTTAGAGACATGTTTGATCCAGGAAGTAGGGTCACTATGATTTATACAGAGTATTGGATATATTGTAGGAAGCAGACTACCCAGTTGTGGGAAGAGTAGGTAACCAGAGAGAGAAAACAGGAATTAGCCAAGAAGTAGAGTGCTTCTCAAATGCTAGTGCAAGTCAAGCAGTCAAAACTCAATGAGTGCAAGGAAATCTGAAAAGAGCAGCACATCTAACCACCAAAGTGAGACGTCAGATGGGGGAGCTGGTGAGAGGTCTATAGGAAGCTACTTATGGCTTCTCTTCTGTGGTTTATAGCCAAGCATCTCTTGATAAGCCTAGACTGCAGTAATTTTAGAGCTAACAGTTGGTAAGAAGTGTTCCTTTTCCTTCTCACTTTGGCTACAAAGACCTCCAAGGAGTAAAATTTTCTATTTTCATACTTGTACCTTCCAAATCTCACACAAGTTCTCTTGGACATTTAAATTGGAGTCTTTTAGGGGAGTAGATTCAGGTAAATGTGGTTCTCGGTTTAACCAAATTGATCCAGAATAATCTAAAACAGTACTTTCTTGGTCAAGTTGGCATCAATGTACAGTTCTTTTAACCAGATTGCATATAAGACAAAAGAAAATCCATCCTTCTGCCTAACCTGATGTACCACACTGTTACACAAATGAAAACATGCTATCCAGAAGACACACAAAATACAAAAATACCATCTTAGGGTGATCTCTTGTTTTTCTGAGTCACACTTCCCTTTCATTATCCTGTAACTCAAAACTAAACTATCAGTTTAACTACTATTGGTTACTTGGATAGTAGGGAATGGGAAAAGATAAAATGGTCAGTTAATAGAGATACAAATAAATTTATGTCAAAATTAAAATATATATATATCTACAAAATTTCTTACTTATGCAAGCTGGTATTTATAATTTTCTTCTTACAACCATTTCATACTTCTTTTGCTGTGAGAAAGCACATCTGCTGGTGGCCATTTCTTTCCAGAATGGATAATGAAGTAGCATCCATGCAACCCAACTACTACCCAATTGCCTCAACAGAAAAGTGGCCCCCTGAATATTTTTTCCTTGGTTAGGTGGTATGAGGAGTTCCAGAGTAGCTAGGTGTCAGTCTCAACATTTGCATAAAGCTATTATTGCTCCTTCCTAGTGCAAAATAAGACCTCTAAACCACCCATCAAAGGTTGTAGAAATGAGAAGCAAAAATATTGATAACCATTTTTATATTAATCTCAAGAAGTATAGCTATGGATGAAATAGTACCATATATTGGTCTCAGTTTACACAGAAAACCTAATCCTGGAGGACATTACTTCAGTCCCAATAGTGTTGCTCTCCAGTTAGCATCATAACAAAATATTCCAAAGGTCATTCCATAGCTCCATCAGGCCAGCTGCTTCAGGGTGATAATTAGAATGATAATATTAGTAAATTCTATGAACATGAGCCCATGGACACATTGTATTTGCAGTAAGTTCCTTGGTCACAGGTAATGCTGTGTTGAATTTTCTGATGTTGAATAAGGTATTCTGTATGGATGACTTGGATTCAAAACAGCCATGGATGATGATTTTGGCAGAAGCAATGGAGGTGGGAAAGGAAATTCTATTTTCAGGGAAATATCTATTCCAGTGAAAATAAAGCACCAACGATTCCACAATACATATGGTCCAAATAATCACTCTGCCAGAGGGTAAATGGCAAGACTTACAGGGGAATGTTGCCAAGTAAATATCTCACATTTTTCCCCTTGGCAGGTTGGACACTGAGCAGTGGCTATGTCCAAATCAGTTTTGTGTTGTTGAGCCCATGCATAACTTCCATCTTTTCTTCCTTGATCATTTTCTGTGTTTATTTGGCTAGGACAGCAATGGCTGGAGAAAGGCACTGACTGACAGCCAGAGAAAAGAAATTCTAAATTATTAAAGTTCTCCCTTGCTAATGTCACTTTTCAGCGAGCATTTGATAAGTCACAAATATCTTCATACTTTGTATATAATCAGAGAAGTTTATTCATATATTTCTTCCTCAGATTGTCTTGTGAACAATTTTCTGATTATGTGTTACCTTCAAGTCTCTGACTATTCATCCAAACATTGAGTGCTACATGTGTGGAGCAGGGTAGATTTGTGTCTTAGGACATTTTTTTTCTTTTAGGCAAAAATAAACAACAAGGTGCATTTCCCTAGTGATTGCCCTTTACCATTATCCCTAAGCAGTCTCTCTGAGCAGAGTTGATGCCCTTCAGCTTTGCTCTTTAGAAGTATGCCAGTATATTGTGAAGAAATACCTATAAGCCAGATCCCATGTTTGGTTCTTCTTTAGTCAGTTGGTAATAGGGAGCTCATCAGACAGCAGGTACAAGTTGAGATGGAGGAAGCAAAGAGGCAGAAATGTGGGCAATGAACATATGTGATAATTGCTAATGCACAAACTTATGCCTTTAACACTAGCTTGAGACTGATCTTACATATATTACTTTCATCTGATGGTGAAGTGCTGCTGTACATACCTAACATTCTGGGTTGGTACCAAACACTTGGCTCATGATAGGGAGTTCACATAGTTTGGTAACTTGGTAGACAGCAGTTAAGCTTTCAGTTATTTATGGCTTGCCCATTAGCAAGGCTCAAGCTGTCCTTTTGAAAAAATTTTTCTACAGAGGAGTCAAATTTTTGCTTCAAAATTGTTAAAGCTCTATGTTAGTAATCACTTATAAGGACCTACTGGAGATCCATACAGTATCCCTATCTAATTATGAGATTTTAGGCACCATCAAATCTCTTCAGTCACATAGCCCAAGTTGTGAGGCATCTTGTATAGCAGCTTGGGCCTTAAGTAGAGCTCCATCTTCCCACTGATTCTTTTCAAGTTTGGCAGCCTTTAGAGATACTTGGTGAATTACTTGGTAAAGGGGCTAGAATGGTATGTACAAAGGAGATGCATATTGCTTCCAAAAATCCAGAGAGGCCCACAAAGTGCTTCTTAGTTAGTTGAGGGGCCAGATGCAGTAACTTGCCCTTCACTTCAAAAGGACATGTCAACATGTCCCAGACCACTAGATCTTGAGAAGTTTTACCAAGGTGACAATTCCCAGAACTTTTATGTGTTTCTGTATTAGACACATCTTTGCATTTCCAAGATGGTGAGTTTTTCTCTTAAAAAGTTAATATGAGGCTAGCCTCTTCAGAAGTATCAATATTAATAAAGAAGAGCTAAAAGATAGTGAACAGGATCTTCAAACCAACCGTCAAGTGGTACTCTGAAAAAAGCAGAACCCCAAAGTAAGAAATAGAATCAAAGGCTAAAGCACTAATGGCTACTACAGAAAAGCAAAACAACACAAAAAGGTCTGGCAGAACAAGACACCACAAAACTAAGATATTAAATTATCCCCTGACATCACAGAATGCCACATTCAGAACTAGTTCGGTAGGTCCTTTATTGTCTTAATTTTTCTTCCTGGCTTTTAACACTTTGTATCTCTTATACTCTCAACCTAAATGCTGATTTTTTAAGTTATCCTTGTCAATATATCAAGTTCCAATGTCCCTCTGTTGCCAACACATTAAAAGGTAAACAACTCATAGCCAAAAGATTCTTCCCGATATGGCCCCCAACAGTCCTTATAGCCTTGGCCCGACACTTCACCTCATGGAACCTATTCTCCAGTCATATTACATTCTTTACCTTCCATATAATATATTGTGGGTTTTCTCAACTTTCAGTCTTTTCACATCTTGGACCCTCTTCTGGGGGTGCCCTTCCTCCTCTTCTCTTACTCAATTCATACTCAAGACTCCATTCAAATATCATTTCTCTGAATTCCCTAATTCTCTTAAACAAATGATTAAGTCCTGTTCTGGGCTCCACCCAGCATGCGGTTCATAAGTATTAGCATTCTCACCACAGGACAACAGTGTTTTTCTATCTATATGTGTCTTAGCAACTAGAACAAAGGAGAAGCATAATGAACATTTGATGAACAAATGAATGAATGAGCTTATCACCTCCTGGTTGACCCACATCCTTCACTATAGCTCCCTATTTATTCTCTTGCAATTTACCATTGATTTTATCTAAAATTTTTACTAGGAAATTTAATTTTCCAAAACAACTATGTAAGCAATTTTTTAAGTTTTTCAATTTTTCACTAACAGAATGCTCCTTTGAATTGATTTCTTTACAGGTCACTTAGAAAAGGTTGGTATTGTGTTTAGTTTGTTTTTATTGTTGTTGCTGGCCAATACTTAAATGAATCTCTACATAAGAAAGAGAAAAAGTTGACCAGTTAATTGAAATATTGATTTTATTTTCATAGTTTACTGGGTTAAAATTATGTACTTATTCTGGAAATAATAGGGCCTTCTCTTTGAGTACTGTTTTCCAACAAAGTGGCTGTGTGACCTTCAATAGAAAACCCCATAATGGTTCAGTTCTTCCTGCTGTAAAATGAGAATTATTGCTGCCCATTCTACAGTATGTTTTAGTTTTTCAGGTTTTTTTTTTTTTTTTAGTACAAGCACTATTCAAATGCAAGAATTCTGAATACTCTGTGACTAATAAACATCTCAGTACACTTAGTGTTCTATGGATAACCTTGGTACACTTAGTGTTCTATGGATAACCTCTGTGCTCTAAAATTTATTTAACTTTTTATCTCTATCCACCTGCATAATGTCTGAACAAAATAGAAACCTACTTAACACACACTTGAATATCTGCATTTCATAGTTGATCACTGAAATGGTACCTGGAAATTTTAGGAAGCTTTCCTTCATTGTTTGAATTAATTATTTTTTCTTTCATTATTTAGGCTAATACTTTCATCAGAACAAATAGTTTTTAGTGGTCTATTATAGTAGTACTCTTGTATCAGCCAAATTCTAGCCCAATTCTATAATACAGTTTTAAGTCAGCAAATCTGAGTCTATGAAATGCAAATTTATAATTTTTTGAAAACTACAAATTCACAGTTATAGCTGCTACCTGTAAATGCAAATGTCCAGCATAATACTGAAATATACTGAGAATGGATTTTCCCTAATTTAGAGTCACCTGTGTCACGTTGCTCCAATTGTGTGAGTTATGAAGAGCTTTAAGCTCAAGCTGGTCTGACAGCTGCTCTGAAATAGCAGGGTGGTACAGCTATAATTGTGGTGACAGCAGTGGAAATAAGGCCTCTCATCAAGTGAGAATTAGCCTAGCACTTAACAGTTTTCCTTCCTCTGAAATCTCACCTTTATCTTTCTTAATATTTATAGTTTAATTCTCTATAGAGAGAATTGCAAATTGGATTCCTTAAAAATTAGGCATATTCATTTATTTCACAAAGGTTTATGTGACAAAAGAGCAATATGCTAGTTTCCAATAATGTATAGAGGATACAAAGTTCACTATAAACTTAGGGGACAGACCTGTGAACGGCTTGTGTTCTAAGGGAAGCAAGAGGTAAAAGCAAATCATTTCACCAGAAAGAAAGGGTCAAGCAAAGCTTTTCAGAAAAGGTGATACTTGAGCAGTATCACCTTTTGAGATATAATCTTGAGAGATAAGTGCACCAAGCTGAGGCATTCAAGTATGTCTGTTGAGAGAGAACTATATGTATTCAATGTACAGTATATCTGTCTGCTTTGTTGATCCTGAAAACTACAAGTATTTTGACTTTCGAAAATAAATGAGTGTTTACAAATGGGGACCACAGTACAGGGCAGCCCATGGTAAATGAATACATGGCCAGGGTAGTTAATGAATGGAGCAAAGTATGCTATTATCCTGTGGATAACATAGAGCAAGTATCTTGTAGACTTTAAGTGACTGTATCAATCAGGAGAGAATCACAATAATTTGAACAGGGAAAGTTTAGCATGAAGAATTACTGTTACAGGGGACTGGAATAACCAGGAATTAGCTAATCAAAAGTAAAAAGGACTCTACATAACATAGATATGGGACATGTAAGAAATAGCTATTACACCTTAAACTGAGACAGAGTTCAAGAGTGAACCTTCTCTGTCCACTCTCCAGCCCTACCCCTAAGTCCTGAGACCCAAACCCTGTCAGAGAAGGCACAGAAGTGGCTCACTGAATGTGGAGAAGATGTTGTGATTCCACATTGCTGAAAATATACACTCTGGGGAAACTATTTATAGGGAGATGGTTCACTGGAGATACTTATAAAACTGCTGGACTGGGGAGATGCTGAGAGAGCTGCTGGCTGTTGGGTTCTGCTGCTTACCGTGAAGTTCAAAACCAAACACTGAAAAAGCTCCCTGCACTGGAAAGATCTCAGTGCTGTAAGAAGCCACTCATGCTGTACATTTCCCAGTCTAAAAACCCTGTTTTGTTTTCAAAGAACAAAACTCGAGTATACCTGGTAGGTTGAAGGGGGCAGTCACACAGCTGTAGAGACTGATGGAGGGGATCCTTGGTTCTTACTACGTCTCAGCTTTCTCTCAATCTTCCCTCTTTAGTCTCCATCTTCACAGCTACTTGTAAGGGTGGTACCCATTCCTGAGCCCTTTGTGCATCATTGACGTTTTGTGATTCTTGTAAGAGCTGACAAAAGGAACACTTCTTCCTCTAGCAATGCCTCTCCAGCACCTCTAGTGATGAAGCTTAACATTGCACCAGCTGAAAAAGAAAATACTTGATTTATCATCATTTTCAAAAGGAAGGGTAAAGGATGAATTTTGCACTGAGAAGAAGCAGTGAAGAGAACAAATGACAAACATAACATGAACAATTAAATTAGTTTCAGGCATTTTAACAGCACCATTGGTCTGTGGAAGAGAATGAACGAGCACCTTCAAAATTATGAAGTAAAAAAAATATTTTCAACATAGAAATTGATGCATGGCCTACTGGCATTGTAATAAAATAAAGACATTTTGAATTATGTAAATTATCAAATATTTTATTTCTCATGTACCTCTTCTTAAGACATAAAGGATATATTTTGTAAAAAAGGGGAGATCAAGAAAGCAGAAAAAAAGGGAGAGATTTTCAGCATAACAAGGAAGGGAAGTTCCTGGATAAGTACTCTCCAGTGTAATCTTTTTACTAATTAGAGCTATATGGTTATACATAGTAATTGAGTTCATCCCAACAAACTCATACATGCATGGAAATAGATTTGATTCATGTTTCCCTCTTTTCTCTCCCGTCCTCACCTCCCCTTGTCCTTCCTCTACTCTGCTGGACTTCCTTTTGCTCATCTATTAATTTGTATGTGATTGGTTCTTTATGCAATCTTATCTTTCCCTCCCCTTTTCCTTTATTTTACTGTAGCTTCTGCGTATGAGAGAAAACATTCAACCTTTGAGTTTCTGAGTTTGGCAAATTTGACTTAGCATGATATTCTCCATTTCCATCCATTTACTGGTAAATGCCATAATTTCATTCTTTTGAATGGCTGAGTAGAACTCCATTGTGTGTGTGTGTATCACAATTTCTTCATTCACTCATCCATTGACAGGCATCGGGGTTGATTCCACCATTTATCTGTTGTGAACTGTGTTGTTATAAACATTGAAGAGGCTGGGTTGCTGTAGTATGCCAATTTTTAAATATTTTGGAAAATACCCAGGAATGGGATAACATGGTCTTATGGTAGTTCCATTTCCCAGTTTTTGAGGAATCTCCACACTGCTTTCCAGAGTGACTAGACTAGTCTGCAGTCTCATCAACAATGTACAGATGTTCCTTTCTTCCTACAACCTTGCCACCATTTATTGTTGTTCACATTATTGATCATTGCCATTGTGATTGGAGTGAGATAAAATATTAGTGTAGTTTTGATTTGTATTGCCCTGATTGCTAGAGATCTTGAACATGTTTTCATATATTTAATTGGCATTTTGAGTTTATTCTATTGAGAAGTTTCTGTTTAGTTCTTTTGGCCATTTATTGATTGGGTTATTATTTATTTTTTGGTGTTTTTTGAGATCTTTATATATTCTGGATCAACATCCAGAGGGAAGGGTAGCTGGCCAAGATTTTCTCCTATTCTATAGGCTCTCTCTTTGCACTCTGAATTTTTTTTCCTTTGCTATACAGAAACACTTTAGTTAAATAGCATCCCACTTATTGATTCTTGGTTTTATTTCTTGTACTTTGGGGTCTTGTTAAGGAAGTAAGTGCCAGCACCTATATGATAGAGTGTGGACCCTATGTTTTCTTCTAGCATTTGCAGTGTAATCTTAGTAAATTCCTAAAACGTTTAGCTATAGCTATTACTTACATGATTATACTAATTTAAGTAATAAATATAGATTTAAACAAAAACTTTTAATACAACTTTAATATAGGATAAGGAGATGAAGCAGAGAATATAGAAGTTTCAGGGAGCTAAATCCTCAACCATCACCTTAAAGAGTTAATAGATAACATCTAAAATGGAATAATAAAAATACAGGAGTGCTACATATCCTAATAATAAATACATATTATTTAGAAGTATGATAATATAAAGAAGAAATCTTTAAAGGAGTCAAAAGTGACTGAAGTAACTGACTCTGGAGAAAGGAACTGAAGAAAAGTGACAGAAAGTAATGAATTTTATTACCTATTATTTTGTCCTATATGACTTATAAACCATATGCATATATTGCTTTTTAAAAATGAAATTAACTTTAAAAACGGAAGTACATATTAATTTCATATTCAAACTTATTGAAAAAATTTATGTTAAAAAGTAACTGTGGGCCTGGCTCAATGATATGCACTGGACTTGAAACCGGAGTAAGATTGGGCTCCCAACCTCAAGGCACTCTCAAGGTTAAAGCATGACAAAAGGATGATGAGAAATACAAGAAACAAATTAGAGGACATTGTCATATAAATGCTGCATGTATGGTATGAATTATAGTTTGGAGAATTCATTTGTCAAAGAGTTCTGTAAGAGAAAAAACTTTGAAAATAAATTATTTTATAATTTAAAAGAAGTCACTGAGCAGGCTGCTGTATCATTTCATGAATAATAATGGCAGTAATGAGATCTGATAGAATAATAAAAAGATAGGTAGAAAAGAGACAAAAGGAAAGACAAGATAATATCATTTTAATCAGAAGTTCTGCATATCTTTCTAGGCTTGTCACTCCCCAAGTTAGTTGTTCTTCCAGGGCTGCCACTCCCACATTCCAGGGAAATCTGTAAATCTTCATGTTACTATAAACTTCCTTAAGAAAATTACCTTGTGCACTGTTAATTAGCTCACACAATAAATAGATGAAGCAAAGAGAGATGTGATCTTTTTAAAGATTCATAATTTAGAGGACTTTCCAACAGTATTTATTGATCAGATAATGGAGACCACATGAGCCAAAGGATCCTAAAAATGATACAGTCCCCATAACCATCTTCTCATCAGCAAAACAATATCATCCCCATATAGCTTCCCAGGTCCAGCCCATACCAAGTTTCATTTCAAAGAAGAGCCTGAGAACCCCTAACAAATCTCCTATTCTTGAGATGGTCTACATTCTCCCTAGAATGTATATTACTTGCTTTCCTAAATAAATCTGTGTGTCTCTAATTGACAATGGCCTTAAATTAATTTCTGGGATGTTTTTCAAGAACTCCACTTCTTGTGAGTAGAGGTCCTGTCTCTGGGAACTCCTTAGATCTCATTGATGAGTGTTAGCTGCTATTGTCTTTATAGTCTTATCTGTCTTAATAAGACACCACTCAATGACTTTTACTTTTTCTTTTGAATTAATCCTCTATACTCTAAGGAGGGAAATTTTAGTAGTCTTGTTTTACAGATGAGCTGAATCAGTAGCTTTCTACTAGAAAAGTTCATGATTCAGACTCAGAAGGAGGGGAAAAAACTAGTTTATTTCCATGGCTTTGATTCAATAGTATAATTTTTTCTGTAGGTTGTAGTAAAGAAAAGTTGGAAAAGTCACTCATGTAGGTTGCCAGAACCTCACAACTGTTCCTGAGTGCTAACACAAGGTGATATCTTTTGTCATGCAAACCAATCCTTTAAAAATTAAGTTGTAATTATTTATTTACTTGGAAAAATATAGTTACCAAAGAAAGCACTTCTTTTTCTTTAAATAAACTTCTTAAATTTTCCATATGAATGGATTCAAAGCACATTCCAAATTTGCTTAAGTGTTCTCTTTTTGTAATTTTCCAAATGCTATTATTAATTGTGCTGTTAATATATTATGAATAATGTAATTTAAGATACTTTATTTTCCTGCCAATTTAATTATTGTGTACCTGCAATATTGATCTCTTTAGGACCTAAAATAAAGGATGAAAAATGGATAATGAAATAAAATACTTATTTCTATTTTTTAAAATTCTGCCATCCTATTATTGAAATACTTCAAATGGTATCTGCATGTGATCTGTATAATTATCACAATATCATATTATAAATTAAAATGAAATAATATATATCATAAATATTTGATGTCCTTTTCCCTATTATTCTTTCTCTATGTATGCTTTTCATTTTGGTGTCTGAGAGTGATTTTGAAAAGAGAAGGATGAGATTTCATATTTGCTGATGACATTTTTTATAATGCTTTAAAAATGCTCAGTAAGTCCAGAGTTCAGCTGCTGCAAGTCCATAAACTATTACTTAATTTATAGAAGCATTTTCAATCTTCACCAAAGTCTTATAAAAGGTTACTCTTATATTTAAAATTCACCATGAACTTACTTTTTTAAGGAGAAAATGAGTTGAAGGTTGTCTTTGGGCTATTCTAATTCCCAAGTGTTTCAAATCAATTAGTCATGTCAAAACAGGTCTGTTGAAATTAAAGTATCATTGTTTCTTCCAACACAATTCCCAGCTTTGGAGGAGAGCCAATAAAATATTAGCAGTAAGGTTCCTATTCTCTGAAACATGACTGATAAAATGTTTTACAGGTACACATATATCTATTTCATGGTTTTAGCTTTGTTATTCACTGTTTAAAGCTTATCTGTGTATCATAAAAATAAACAAATGATGCAAGGGAGTGATCACAAGATCTTCCTGCCCTGCATCTCTGCAGCACTTACCATAAGCCCTTCTGTGGAACTTCCTAATTTCTATAATGTGTTGTTATATATGAACATCATATCTCTCCTACTACAATTGAACTCATTAAGGAAAGACCCCAGCTCTGTTCATACATTTATCTCCACAGCACCTCACTCTGAATTTGCACTTAACATTAAATACATTAATTTTATTAATTTTTAATATATCTATTCATTAAAGAATATTTCAAAAACAGTAAAACAAAATGTTTCTTCATTTGAATATACCAGAGGTAGTGTAAAATATTTCCCTTCTTTAGCTTTTCTCCTGTTTAGCTTTTCTCCTGTTTGTGGTTATTTTCACATAGTTATAAGCATGATTCTACATAGCTTGTGCATGCAGTTTGACATTATAACATGAATAATCTTAAGGTTATTTTAAAATCACAGTCACCAAGTTACTACATCATCTTTCATTTAGGGCACATTTCAGCATTCTTTAGTTTTGAGGCATAAAGTTTGTTGCAAAGTAATCTGAGGTGCTAACTCCTATTCTCCATCTCATGTCTTTGAAATTAAAGGTCATTTTGAGGATAGAAATGTGGCCAGTGGAGGGGCAGAGGGACCAAGACTCCTGTGAGTCGTAAGGTCAGACCAAGAAGTAGTGGCAAGAAGAGGGATTCACTGGGGACTGCAGGCTCAGCACACATCATTATCAAGGATCTTGGAGAAATTCATTCAAGGCTTTTGGATCACAGATAAACTATTCAAGGTGAAATTATTTTGCGTAAGAATTTGAGTGAAAACATGGCCTTTGAGAAATTAGAGTTCTAGAAAATTTCAAGAATATGGTCCATGAACCAAATGAACCTTTCCCAAATGCAGAGAAACAATACAGGACAACTTGAAAGAAGTTCTCCAGAGATATGTATAATGACCACTTAGAAGCTAGTGAGAAACAGCATCAACCCCAATAGGAGGATTTCATGTCAGAACAACCCTGAATGTGTGCTGAAGAGGATGAAGAGCAGAGACAGCCACAGAGAGGCTTCTAGAGCAATATACTGTGATGGAGAAGGGCATACCAAAATTTTCAACTTTTTTTTCTGGTACTGGGAATTGAATTCAGGGGCACTCGACCACTGAGACACATCCCGAGTTCTATTTTGTATTTTATTTAGAGACAGGATCTCACTGAGTTGCTTAGCACCTCGCTTTTTGCTGAGGCTGGCTTTGAACTCATGATCCTATTGCCTCAGCCTCCTGAGCCGCTGGGATTACAGGTGTGTGCCAGCATGCCCGGCAATCTTCAACTTTTTAAGAGCTTGAACTACAACATTGACAAACGAATGAGAAAACATTGACTTCTCCCACAAAATACTCCCACCAACATCTAGCTTCTGCTTCAAGCTTAGCAATATTTTCAGTGGCACTCTGATGTCAGAAAAGAGAAACTTCTGCTGGAGCCTAGTTGGATGTTCAGAAGAAGAATGCTACTCTATTCCTCTTTTAAGTGCCTATTTTTGATCATTTGAATGGGGAGGAAGTGGAGAGAAATGGAATAAATTTACCAATTGTTAGCCAGAATTTTGTTTTCTGATGATTAGCTGAGAGAATTTTAAATATAGACTTCTTAGAAAGATAACTGAACTCATTCTTATACAGGGTTGATGTTAGTTATTATCATAGCTTAAAAGGCAGGTAGAATAGTTGCTTATCATAGCCTCTGTGAAAGACATAAGAATGCATGAAGTATTATTCCATGAGTAATGTAAACAAACAGCTGGCCTTGGAACAAAGAACATGTTCAAGAGCTGTAAAAATCAAACATTGTCTCCACTATGAGATGATGGCCATGGTGGTCTTTGAACTGGCTGTTGGGAAAGATCACAGATTTTGCAGTGCAGAATAATGCCACACATTTTCCTGAATGACAAGATATGTTAAGGTTTGTGGGCTTCCAGTCCTTAGTATTTTCATCTTTTGAAACATGCTTAGGAGGAAAAACAGCAAAAATACGTTCTGGCTTTTAGCCATTCCAAGAATCATAATCTTGCCCATAGTATTTATCTCATTTTTGTGTCTGTTTTTCTGTGTGTAAGCTTTATAAGATAAATAATGTCTATACATGTTTCAACTATTTAATGAGTAATCAGCAAAACCTGCCAAGGAATCCCCTTGGAATCATATACTGATTGGAATTCAAATGACCCGTTTTAAATTTAAATCTGTTTTAGTATTAATACCTGTTCTCATAAGCAGGCGTATTATGATGAAACATGTACCAATTTTGTCAACACTATGATCTTTAAAATTCTGCATTTAACAGTCTAATTGAATAACTAAGTTGATTTTTTATTTGCTATAACTCAAGCAAAAGTAAATGCAATAATTTCAAGAGATTTGTGGCAAATGAATTTGAGATAGAGATATATCTTTATGGCAAATTAATTTGAGACACAGATATATTTCTAATATTATTCATTTCTCTTCAGTTAAAAAATAAGATCAAGAAAGAAAATATCCAACTCTCTCATTTTGTCTCAGTGTTGCAACTGCAGAAAATTGACAATGCTTGCCTGTATAAATTCATAGCTTACTGTCAAAGCTTCATTCTTGGCTTCATGTTGAAATGTGATTAAAGTTAATACAGAAGATTAGAAAAAATATAGCTAGTGACCTAGTAATGAGACCACATCCCAAGGCATATTTTCCATGCAGTTTCCAGCATGTTCCATTCTAACATGCAGGCCCAGATGGCAAAACTCAATTCCACATTAAATTCCACATTAAATGGCAACTTTCTTGTGCAGTGGGGAAGTTCAGACACTGATTATTTTGAAAATGATTGTGCGTTTCATATAATGCATTGTCATTGTGTGCAGACAATTTAGCTTAAATATATTTAAGGTTTTACTACTGATTTTTAAAAAAATTTTATTTATTTTTATTTGGAGGGGGGGTACCAGGGATTAAATTCAGGGGCACTTTACCACTGAGCCACATCTCCAGCCCTATTTTTGTATTTTATTTAGAGACAAGATCTCACTGAGTTGCTTAGCATCTCACTTTTGCTTGAGGCTGGCTTGAACTTGTGATCCTCCTGCCTCAGCCTCTGGAGCAGCTGGGATTACAGGTGTGCCCAGCTTGATTTTTTTTCTAGGATCAACTATATGACTTCTCACTAACTTTTCTTTAGACATCTGAATAGAAAGTGAGGTATATGTATATAGGGTATAAAATTTTGTATATGTTTATTAATTTGAACACTTTAATATAGTTATGTTTTAATGCTTAACCTGTTGTTACTGTCCTTTTAAAAGTTACCTTATGATTATATACTATTAAATTTTCTTTGTATTTTAAAATATTTGCTTTATCAGTATATATTATCTTGATAATATACACTGTATTATTATATTGTCTTGAATTCTATTGTATGATTATTTTATTTTGTATTAACATATTGTCTTGAATATTGATTTGATTATGGTATTTTAAAATATTTACTAGAGTATGTCGTAGAGTAAGTTCTCAGTGAATACTGTGGCTGTGGTTATTTTAACAGGAAAAAAAGAGGCTTGATAAACAGGAAATGAGATGTCTAAAATGTTTATATTTTGCTAGTATAAAATAATATTCTGTACCAAAGTAGATTACATAACTGAATACCATGTATTAAGTATATATAGGATTATTTTCCCCCAAATAACAAGCCATATATTCATTTCCAGAGCTGATTCAACAGATAGCTAGTACCTTTTCTCTTCCTGATCTATTGTCATTAGCCATGGCTCTCATTTCTGTAGTCACCTCAATCTCTTACCTCTGAAATGTGATTCAGGCAGAAAGAAGAAAAATAAGCAACTTGAAGGAAAAGACAGTACCTGAATAAGAAAAAGAAAAACTTACCACAGTCCACAGCACATCTCTGATTATGTCAAATAGGATGGAGCTATCATATGATTATTATATGCAAGATAAGTTGTAAATATAGACTTTTTAAGCAGGCAATTTGGCACAGTCAAGACTAAGGGTAAGGAAGAAAGGTAGAGAAGGTACTGGGTGCCTCAACTCTCTCATCTCTTGGAGCCAAGGCCATTAATTATGGTTATATAAGATGCACAGGAGCAATGGGGGATAAAAAACAGACACACACACTCATAGGGATAAAGCTGAGGCCCAGTGGGAAAGCCCAGCCTAGGTGAGGCCTGACTGACCCTGAGCTAGCTCAGCAAGTTTATTATGTAGGATTCATCAAAACGTTATTTGTGAAAAACTTCAGCAAGGCACGCAATTTGAAGGACGCAGGACTGACGAGACATTAGGGTCATCTTGTTTTGCTCAGAATTCACTATCCCTGGGAGAAGGTGCTGAACTCAAGGCATGGACTGCTAAAGCTGTGCCTTTGCAAGTAGCCAACCCTGGCTGGCATCACTGTAGCAACTGGGGCATCTCACCCTGCACCTTGGCACAAGCAGGTTCTGGGTCAAATGTAGGAGAGAGGGGGACGGGGGTGGGGGTGGGGGTGCCATGATTTGATTCAAATCACCGCTCTCCACAATTGGGTTAGCAACACTTGTCTTCATGCCTGCTTTGTTCCTTTAGCTGTCATTTATTTGATCTTTATTACTGCCTTTTCTCTCTTTTTTTTTAAAGTTTGACTATTTCATGGTATCTTTATGATTCTTTTATTAGTTTAATCTTTATTATATATGGCATATAATCCAAATTCTGGAAAATATTAATTCAAAATAAAACTCTTAAAGGAAATTCACACAGTCCAAAGAATTAAGAGCAGACATGAATACTTACTTAGTCCTCAAATTAAAAACCTGACTAATTCATGGTTCTTATTTTGAAGATAGAAAAACCAGGAATTAAGCTAGTTAAGAATCTTTCTCATTTTCTTCTTTTTAAAAATATTTTTAGTTATAGATGACATAATAACTTTATTTTATTTTTATGTGGCGCTGAGGATTGAACTCAGTGCCTCACACGTGCTAGGTAAGCGCTCTACCACTGAGCTATAACCCCAGCCCAATAAGCTTTCGCAAAGTGACACCACTAATGGGAGTATAGCTGGGGCTTAAACTTAGACATGTCTTGATTCTCCAGTTTGTGTGATTCACTTATCACCAGGTTGCTACTCCTGTGATCAGATATTCTGGCCATCTTCCTAAGTACAACCATTAGCAGGTATAAGCAGGTCTAAGAGAGGAATTTTGAAAGAGGCAGAGAACATCATGTTGGCAGATTTGTGGACATTTTTACCAGATAGACTGTGGTTGGAATCTAGACTCTGCCATCATTAGTTACATGAATAGGGTGTAAGCAGCAGAATGGTCAATGGTTGTCATTTTAATATAATCAAGCCAACTTGTCACATTTTATTAATAAATAACTACTAGAAAACATATTTAAATGTATATTAATTATATAAAATTAAGTCATAATTGGAGATTTTAGGGAAAAAAGAATAAGAATAGCCAATAATTTAACAAATAATGTTGTACAACCTAAACTTTAACTTGTTAATAATCAAAACTGACTGAAGAGTTCAGTGTTCTGGATAAGTGAACTTCTACCTAGATGATAAGATCCTTGAAGATAAAAATAAGTTGATTAAATTTTTACTTTTACAAATTCCAAATTGGTTGTACAGACATAGATTAAAAGTCTCTAAACCAAGATATTATAAAAACACAAAATTCTTCCAAACCATTTATTAAGAAAAATGTAAGAAAGAAATAAACAATGAGGATGATTGAAATTACCAAATCCAAAGAGAAAAAGAGAACTGGTTGGGGGCATTCTAAAATTATTGTAACATTAAAGATGCAGCTGCTTTCATTGAGAGCAGAGTTGACCATTATGAATGCTTATAGCAATTAAAAAATGTCTGTATGAGGCAATATATGTGTTTTGAAGGGAGAAGATATCACTAATCTGGAAAAACTATGAATTTTCACTGGACCTTTTTTTTTACCATCTTTTCTATGAATCCCACACAGAAATAATACTATTATTTTTAATTGCAAGTTTTCCTTTCTGAATTTTTCCCTCACTTAAAAATGAGGATTTCTGTGGGGATTCAAATACAGTTCCTATTAGAATTGGCTATATGATATATATAGAGAGAGAGTATGTAAAATTTACCAGAAACTAGGCATAGATTAGATTATCAAAGATTGTTGCAATTATTTTTATTAATAGGAAAAGAATGATATTGTTTGAAAAGAATTATATTCTTCTTCACAGATGAAGTTCATACATATGGGCAGGTAGAGAAGAGGGGAAGTAAGTGAGGTCCCAAACACAATATGTACAAGCATCAAAGGAGGGCAGAGAAGAAGGTAGGTAAATGGGACAGGAAGTGGGAAGCAGAAAGAAGAGGTGCAGAAGTCAGGGCTAGAAACTTTGAAGTTCAAACAATATGATAGAATAAGATTGTAGGTATATACCTATTGAAAAATAGGGAAAGAGGAGGCAGAAACACAAGAAAGGAAGTAGGATTCAGGCATTATCTTAAGATGATCAGGTAATGCTTTCATGAGTCAGTTTTATAGCTATAAATTTTTCTTGTTTCTTGAGTAATCCAACTCAAAATAAACTCACCTTAAAATATAGTTGTTATACTTGCAAGGATTTTAAAAGACTAGTAAAAATAATTCTACAATAAAACTCTACATGAAGTTTCTTATGCTCTGAAAAATAATATGCACTGTAATGTGAGAAAATAAAGTCATTACTTTTTCATTGCTAAGTACTTATTTTATACACATCATTTAAACTAGAAATTGGTATTGATAGTGAACATTTTAACACTACATAAGGCTTTCCATTTTCCTTTTTGTGAGATAGGTTTTTGCCATGTTGCCCAGACTGGTCTGGAACTCATGAGCTCGGGTAATCCCCCTGCATCAGGCTCCCAAGCGGTACACACCACCACAACCAGCTTCCACTTCTGATAATAGGAATAGTTGATACTGGACTTGGCCCCTCAAGACAAATAGAGAACT
Source organism: Xerus rutilus (assembly GCA_028644305.1). NCBI lineage: Eukaryota > Metazoa > Chordata > Mammalia > Rodentia > Sciuridae > Xerus > Xerus rutilus. Next base: position 36,205,686 of record CM053406.1, read on the forward strand.
GGATTAAATATATGAAACAAGGGCTGGGGTTGTGGCTCAGTGGTAAAGCACTTGCCTAGCATATGTGAGGCACTGGGTTCAATTCTCAGCACCACATATAAAAAAATAAAAAATAAAGTTCCATCAACAACTAAAAACTATTTTTAAAAAATATATGAAACAAATGTCTTCATATGTTGATCAAAAGGCAGTATAGGACTTTGACCCCTTTAGGAAGGAAGACAACTGAGATTAGCCTTACATTAACCCAGTTATCTTCCTAGAGGACTTTTTGGACTACAGCATGGGGAAAAAGACCTATACACAGCATGATAATCTCTGGTTGTGACAACAGATATTGGAGTTTTGGACGGCTGAGGCAACTGTGCCAAATGTGATTATTCATGAATAAGGTGAAACTTCATGAGGCAAAGAAAAATAACTCACTTTTAAGTTAAAAATTTCCCAGCATTCACACAGAGATAAGAGTCTTTGATTTCTGATTATCCACAGTAAAGTGATAACACTGAATACCAGAGAATATGCTAAAGAGCCTAGAAGCACAATATAGTTCTATAGGGTTATACTAGCAATAGTAGCACAGAGTTCGCTCAATATCCAACTTACTAATGCATAAAAAGAAGTCTCAAAGCCGGGCACGATGGCTCAAGCCTGTAATCCCAGCACTTTGGGAGGCTGAGACAGGAGAATCGCAAGTTCAAATCCAGCCTCAGCAATGGCAAGGTGCTAAGCAACTCAGTGAGACCCTGTCTCTACATAAAACACAAAATAGAACTGGGGATGTGGCTCAGTGGTCGAGTACTCCTGAGTTCAATCTCCAGTACCAAAAAAAAAAAAAGAAGAAGTCTCAAGAGGTCCAAGCTGGTTCACAAATAATTGCCTGACAAATACACAATGTATTATGTCCACCATCAAGTCAAAATTATTAGGCATGTGAAAAACCAAGAAAATGCAACCTATGACAAGATAAAAATGTGTAAAAACAAAGAGATAAAAAACTCAAAGATTATTAACTTTTGACAAGGACTATAGGCACATGCCATTATTAAAAAGATATTTGAAAAGGTGAAAGATAAAATTGTGCTCAAGAAAAAATGAGAAAATAATCAGAACAACGGTTGCTGTTGAAATTTGTGGTCATAAATTAAACATAAGAGCAAATCTTTGAGTGTAGTTACAGAACAAAAAATACTGAATTTAAACAAAATTTGGCTTTAACAAAAGAAAATGTTTGGCTGAAATGAAAAATAAGTAGTGACAATAATATAAAATCACATATAACACAAATATATGTAATAACTAACAATAAATATAATACTCATGTACGGTATAAACAGTAAAGACATTTTGAATTTCCTTAATGTATAACAATCTGTTAATGTTTTAGCTTTTTAAGTTAATGAAAGGATCAATTATGTCAGGATAAATGAAATATTTTAACAAAAATAAACACATATCACAAATTTTGTATTGGAAAAAAATGTAAAACAAATTATTTCAATTATAAGCCTTGCTTGAAAGAGAAGAAACTAGTTTTGACAGAAAAAGTGTGGCCTCAAAATGTAAATATTTACTCTCTGGCCCTCTGCAGAAAAAGTTTGCTAATTTTAGAGGGTCAAGATGATATTTTATTCTTTTAAGAATCTCTACTTCTTAGTGTACAGTAAGTACTTTGTCAATATTTGCTTCATTTTTAAACATTTTCTAGAAGGTTTAGACTTAGGAAAGAGAAATATTTTTCAATCTCTTTAATGAAATCAGAATAGTAGTTACATATGGCATTGAATAATGCTAACGCATGAACATGAAGGAAACTTCTGGGGTACTATAAATACCCTAAAACTAGGTTTGGTTGGTGGTTATGATTTGTACACTGTGAAAATTACAAGAATTCTATACTTATTTGTGTACTTTTATGAATGTATGTTAGCCCTCTATAAAAATCACCCCATTAAAAAAAAAAAGAAAATACTTGAATAAAAGAAGTTGTCTTCTTCCTTCCTTCCTTCTTCCCTTCCTCCCTCCCTTTTTCCCTCTCTTCCTTCCTTATCAGGGATTGAACCCAAGGATGCTTAACCACTGAGCCACACCCCAAGCCCATTTTATTTTTTATTTTGAGACAGGGTCTCCCTAAATTGCTGAGACTGGCTTTGAATTTGTGATCCTTGTGCCTCCGAGCTGCTGGATTAGACATGTGCCACTGTGCCTGCCATAACAGAAATATTTTTATTTATTTATTTATTTATTTATTTATTTTTTTTATTTATTTATTTTTCATTTCTCTGGTTGTATGTGATGTAGAATAACAATATACATGAAGTCATATATAAAGTAAGGGCTATGATGGTAGAAATATTTTTAAAGATGCTTTGAACTCTAAAAATCCTAAGATTCTAAGACACAATCCACTTCATAAATATTCAGATGATCCATACATGGCCAGGGCACATGTACCATTCTCACACCATGGGTTGGAATAGGTTATCAGCCTGGATTAGAATTGGATACCTGCTTATCCCCTGTTATGGTCTGAATATGGATTGTTCCCCCAAAGGTTCAGGTTCAGCCAACCTGGCTCCTGCTATAAACTGGGTCTAAAACCTACATATTAGTTCATATGACAGCTGGACAAGCTTCTGATCTCCCTTCCAGGGACCTGGGATGAGAAAAACTGGATACAAAACAGGTGTATGGCAGAATATTCAGAATTGGAACTCAGGCAGGGTTGATAGGATTAGTCACTTATTAAAAGGAAAAGAAGAACATAATCATAATCAAAGAAATCTATCTTAACAGATGTCACTAAGAAATTTGGAAGCTGAAGCAAGAACTTAGACAAGTGACAAAGCATTCAGTCATCAAAATAAAAAAATATGTACATGCAAGAGAGACAGGAAACTGAAAGCCAAATAAGACTCAGCTTGGGATTTCCTATGTTATTTTAAAACAAAACCAGTCCCTAGAGAGACTGATTTGAAGCCAGAAAGTAAGGACAGGGAGAATCACCAGGATGACATGAGAAGCAAATGACTAGAAAACAGACAGCTGCATATTTACACTGTGTCCCTCTAGGAAGTCAGACACATGTTTGCTCCTGGGCCATAATCAGGTATGCTTATTCTCTTTATATTATAGAACATTAAAGTGAATATTGGATTCTACTGGGCAACTAGTAGTTATTATAGTTACTTTAGCTAATTCTAATTTTTAATATGATTTAGGAATCATGAAAATTTTTGAAAAAACAGCTAAAATTCAATTTGCTAAAAAAGACCTCAAGTAGGAATTTTTTACTTAACTGAATGATCTATGCAAACACTTACTTACATGTGATAACTGCTAATCTGTTTTATCTGTTCTTGAAAACAGTTTTCCCAGAGCATCTATTAAGAAACACTTTGTTCTTCAATTTTCTATTGTAGTTGCAAGTACTGAAAGACTTTGCCCTTATTCTCAAGCCTTATTTAATTCTAACTTTCTCCTCTTTACAATAACTTGACCTTCCATGAATCTGAGTTAATATAATTTCTCTAATGAAAATGAGCTCTTTTGTCCTATGAGCTATAAAGTATTTTTAAAAATTAAGCTGCTCATTTAAAAATCTTTTATTCTCTTTAAGTAACAATTGTTAATGTTTACTGTTTGCTGAGCTCCAAGAAATCAGAGAAAGCTAAAACAAAAAGATATTTCAATATTTTATTGTTTTTCTTTCAAAATATGCCATTATGCCTGGAACAAATGGTTCAAATCCAGAGTTTTATCATGAAATACTAGTTGTGAGAATGGAAAGGTATTCAGCATTATGTATTAGGTTTGAATTTTTGATGAAGTTATTAACCTCCATTTAATGTTTTGTTCTTTCTTCATCAAGAAGAATGTAAATTTGTAAGTACTATGCCAATACCAATTATAAGATTAAAATATTTTTACTGTAGTTTATCTTCTATAAGTACACTGTAAGAAAGGAGTTTTGCGGCAAAACTCTACTATCCACTCTTGCAAAGACCTCAGTGACAAAAATGTAGAATGAATGTGATACAAAGCCTGAATAAAACTATTTCCTAAAGTGCTGTTTCTTATCTTAGTATCCATGGGAAAGAGATTGGTCAAAATCCTGAAACTTTTCTCTTTTATTCCATTAAATATATCAACTTCATAAGACTTAAATACTCAAATATATGCCACTTTGTAAATCTCTTTGTTTTGTTGTTCTGCTGCTTTGTTAAAGGTAAATTGTTTTTCTAAATGGTTTAAAAATATTTTGTTGTTATTTTTGGTTTTGAAATGTAGTCTCACTGTGTTTCCAGGTTGGCCTTGAACCCTTGAGGTCAAGTGATCCTCCAGCCTCAACCTCCTTAGTAGCTCGAACTACTGGTACACACCACCACTCTCAGCTAAAATATTTTTGTGAACTCATGTTCTTTAGAACTTCATCATTGAGATTTCTTCGAGCCATGAGTTTAAGGTACATAAGGTTCCCTAAGAACCTGTGTGTACTATCAGCCCAGTACCACTTTGATATAAATTTGTGGCTTGAGGTTTTTTTCTAATAGGGGCATGTGAGCTCTGACCCAAAACCAGATAGAAGCTTTGTTGAAAATTTTCATGAGTTTTCTTTCTTTTTTAATTTTTCTACTGCCAAGGCCAAGAAAAATAGGCATCTTTTTTATTTCCCTTTCTTGATTAAGATAATGCACCCCCTTACTATGTTACCTGTGAGACTCCTGAATATACCTCCAGTCTTTTACCTTACACATGACCCAAAGTGTTTATGATTCTGATACTCTATTAAAGTACATACCTTCAAACCAGCAGGAATCAACAGATAACCCCAATGAAAATGCTGGCTTTTAACAATGATATTGAAAAAGATTCATAAATTATTACTTCTTCTGGCCTTTGAGGAGTTCCTTCACTTTCCCTATATTGTAAAAATATTTTATAATTCATTCAATTTAATTGTTTACCTGCAATTTAGTTTTTCTTTCCCTCCAAAGTTCAAGCAGAAAAAGAATAACTCATCTATAATTGGTTCTTCTCAATATAGAAGAGTAACAACAAGAGAGCTGGTAAAACCACACATTGTAAAGAGTTCTGCTCAGTCTAGTGTACTGTCACTTCAGACCATATTTCATTGACCTTAACAAATCATATGGCTAAGCCTGGTATAAATGGTATGGAAGTAAGCTCCTTCCAAGGAAAGCACTGTACATATATGGCATGTATATATATGTACATATATATTTTATATATATTTATGTATTATTGTAAATATATATATATTTTAGAGCTTTGAATTTTTATTAAAACAATCACTTAAATTACAACAGTCCCCAGAATAAAAAAAGCTTTCTGCAGTCTGGTCCTGACAGGAGGTGTGAGTCAGGCCCTACAGGAAGAAGTGCCTGCTAGACAGCTCTGAAAATGGATGCAGCATCCCTGGAATCCCAGGAGGGCCAGGTTAGCCCCAGGGCCACTGAGAGAGGCTGAATGCTTGCTAAGGCTGCTCTACCAGGGGCTGTGAGGCCCCAGCCCTTTCAGGGAGGAACACAGCCACTGTTGCTGGTTGTCAGCCTCTGGACTTTTGAAAAAGAGAGAAAGAGCAAGAAACCTGTCCTCGAGATGACAAAACAGTCACTCACAAAATGTTATATAATGCCACAGGGTATTGTCTAGCAGGGCCTGGCAGGTACATGGTACATGTACCTGATATTGAGATATATATCTTACAGAGAAGGGAAAATTAATTATTGAGAACAATAATATAATCTGCCATAAAGAAAATCACAGATAGAAGAGTAAATTTGGGGTTTAAGATGGTGTGTTCACATCAGGCATCATCAGGCATGTTATGCTTGAAATATCTGCATGTCAGTTAAATACAGATGTGGAACAAACAACTGGATATATGGATCAGAGGTTCAAAAAAAATTTCTGAAAGGCAAAGATGTATTTTATAATCACTAACATAAAAAATGGTAGTCAAAATCTTATGAAATCTTATGAAAAAATGAAATTTTTTCAGAGACAAGATTGCCATTTGGACATTTACTTTTGAGTTCTTCTAGTTTTGCTTAAAATACATTATCTTAATCTTTCATTTTATAATTGGCAAATAAATATCAAGAAAAATTTTGATTGGCAAATAAATATCAAGAAATATTAATCTATTATAAGAGAAACAACAATCCTAGTATGACAAGCGATAACTGAGGCTTAGGCTCAGTATATGAAGGGACCCAAAAAAATTGGCTGGTAGATAAAATGGGGCAGGTCCTGCTCAAAGGGCCATCTGGCACATAGCTCAAGCTAACTATCATCAGGTAGAAACACCAGCCTTGGTGGCCCAGGTATTCCAGATTTTCAGAAAATCTGAGAACAGAGATAATGCATAATCTCTAAATTATTAAATATTGAAGCAATTTATTTCAAAATATTGCAAGGGTCAAAAAATAACAATAATAATAATAATAATCATTACTTTTATGCACTGTAGGCCAGATTTGGTCTGTGAAGTGCCAGTTTTCAATATTTTTCTGATGTAGAGTAAGAATAATAAAAAGAGAAACTTGTAAACTTTAAGAAATAAGCAGTGAAAGAGAAGTCCACTAAGGAGAGTGATAGAAGAAATATAGAATAGGAATCATAGATCCCAGGGGGAAGGATATTTTAAGAAATATCTAATCTGATTGTTTTAGAACACTAATATTTCCTTATTTTTCCACAGTGAACAAAATAAAATGCATTTTACCTTACTTGAATTAAAATTATATTCCTCTGAATACTGGTGTGTTAGGATACTGCCACAATTTTGCAGAGGTTAGGACATGACCTAAAAAGTGCCTGCAATGTGAATCTTAACATGGTTATGCAAAATGCTTGTCCTTCAGGGGATGCAATATATACTGATGTCTGTAGCAAAATACAAAATAAATGGGGAAAATGTTATATTATATAACATGATGAAGTTGTATTTTTTAAAATAATAGTTAAAAGAAAGTATTGTACAATTTGTGCTGAATCACTATTCAAGCTATGGGAAATTACTGTCTCTGAGCATCCAGGTATTTCTAACACACGTGCTAAAGTTAGAAAGAAAATGCATTCAAAGAGACTGACATCAGCTTCTAAGGAATATTAAATGAAGGATAACAGTTTTTGGACAACTGCACTCAGTAACTGAACACTGACCGGTTAATGGCATAAGTACTCTGTAAACTCTAGTGAGTAAAGCAGTGCCTCACTAAATTCATGTGTATTCCAGGTAGTCAAAGCTCTTCTTCCCCAAGACAAGGAGAACTGTATAGTTACATAAATTATCTTATCAAAAGTCAGGTGTATTTAATTAATGGTAAAGATTCTAAAACAAGGGAGAGCCAGAAAGAAAAGAGACAGGGAAAGGAGCAGAAACTTGAGGAAATAATTCAGATTATTAGAGATCCAATTGGTCATGATCCCCAAGATCAAAAGACTGATTCTGTGTAATAAAGCCTCTGAAAAGACAACCTATTGATTCCTGCAATGTTACCACTAAAGTCAATTAACATAGCCCAGTCCACTGAACGAGGAATGAAAAGAAAATTTATGAATATAATCATCATTAGTATTTTTCCAAAAAATATGTATAGTTATTTGTTTTGATCTTTAGAAAATATCTGGGCTAACTCTCATAACATGCATTAGAATCAACTCATTATCATTACCAGAAACTAGAATGCAATTGATCATATTTGGCTAAATATAATAGAACTCTTCTTAGGTTTTGTTTTGATATTCATATCTTTTTCTTCTTCTATATTTTGTGTCAGAATCCACACTGTCATTGGAAAACTGTGTACTCTACATTTTAACCTAGAGGGGAGAGTGCTAAAAATCACAGTCTTAATTTCTTGAACTAAGATAAGGCCCTACCAACCATGGTCCTCCACTGGCCTTGGGGAACAATAGAGGAATGAATGGGTATGCAGGCTCACTTGTAATATCTCAAAATAGAGAAGTCCTCCCTTTCTTTTGGGATGCTAACTGGGCTGACATACACTCTTCCTGAAGGAAACTTGTGGTAGTATAAGAAAGTAAAGCTGTAATCATAAAGAAAACAAATATGTGATGGATAAAGAAAAACATCCTAAAGACTTTATTTAAATCCCCAATCCAGTCACCCTATAATACAAAATAAATTCCTTTGCATCATTTAAGACAGTATGAATTGGGTTTTAAGAAATGGAAATATTTTTATAAATTATTAACATCAAAGGTCAACCATCCATAACAACGGTTGCATTTTGATAAGTTTATAAGTAATCCATAGCCTCTTATTAGGAATAATTTTTAGAGTTCCGCTCCACAGTTCCTGCGGACTGGCAGGAGCCACAGAGGGCCCAAATCTGCCCTCAGGAAACTTCTTGGTTGTCCAGCCAAAAGGAGACCAGGTACTGCTACCTCTAGCTACTGGGGAGCCTAAACTCAGGGCAAGAGTCGATCCAGGGCAAGAGTCGACACCAGCGCGAGGCAGCCTGGGCCCACCTCAGTTCCACTCTAGAGTTCCTGTGGACCAACAGGAGCCACAGAGGGACCAAATCCACCCTCAAATCACCCAACTCCATGGGTGTCCAACCAAGGTTTGACCAGAGACTGACAGCTACCAGCCACAGAGGAAGGCACACCCAGGGTAAGTGGCCTGCAGAGATCCCAGCTTGAAGAGACCCCACCCAAGTGCGCTCTGGGCCCGCTTCAGTTCCACTCCAGAGTTCCTGTGGTCAGGAGAGACAGAAGGCCCATAAACACCCTTAGGGAATGCCAGGGGTGCCCAGCTGAAAGCAAACCAGAGCCTGCTAGCCTCCAGCCCCAGGGGAGCTCACACTTACTGTAAGGGTCGCACATAGACTCTCCTGTTTGTGACCCTGCCTAAGTGAGACCTGGGCCACCTCCAGTTCCGCTCCAGAGTTCCTGGTCATCAGCAGGAACGCAAAAGAGGGGCAAAACAGCCCTCAGGGGCTGCCTAAGGAGCCCAGCCAAGGCCATTCCCACTGCCCTCTAGAAGTACATCCACTACCTCTTCCACCAACTTTAGTGGCAGTAGTGCCCATCTGGGGACACTAGGGGAACAGAAGTAGTTCCAAGGTGAGACACAGGTAATCTGGAGTGTCAATACAAGATTATAGGATAGAAGCTGTAATACCTCAGATCAGTAATTTAAGAAAGGAGGATACACAATCAATATGAAAAAACAAGGGAAGAAAGTGCCCCAAATAAACCTCGATACCACTGTAACAGAATCCATTAACAACACAGTTGATGAAATGTCAGCTAATTAAAGAATGACATAAGTGAACAATTACAAGCAAAAATTGATCAATCAAACAAAGAAATAGGAGAGCAAATAAAAGCAACCATTGATCATTCTAACAAAGAGATAAGAAAGCAATTACAAGTAGCAAAAGATTACTTGAAGAAAGAGCTAGAGATCATGAAAAAAAAAAAATCATAAATTCTTGAAATGAAGGAAACAATAAACCAAATTTTAAAAACTCAATAGAAAGCATCACCAGCAGACTAGATCACCTGGAAGACAGAACTTCGGATAATGAAGACAAGATATACAATCTTGAAAATAAACTTGACCATACAGTGAAGATGGTAAAAAATCATGAACAGAACATACAAGAAATATGGGACAGCATCACAAGACCAAATCTAAGATTT
>CM053406.1:36215887-36264748 GCA_028644305.1 Xerus rutilus
TTCTATACATCAGTAATAAACCCTCTGAAAGAGGAATTAGGAAAACTATCCCATTCACAATAGCCTCAAAAAAAATAAAATAAAATACTTGGGAATCAATTTAACAAAAGAGGTGAAATACCTCTACAATGCAAACTACAAGACACTGAAGAAAGAAATTGAAGAAGACCTTAGAAGATGGAAAAATCTCCCATGCTCCTGGATAGGCAGAATCAATATTGTCAAAATGGCCATACCACCCAAAGCGCTATATAGATTCAATGCAATTCCAATTAAAATCCCAATGTCATTCCTTATAGAAATAGAAAAGGCAATCATGAAATTCATTTGGAAGAATAAGAGACCCAGAATAGCCAAAGCAACCCTTAGCAAGAAGAGTGAAGCAGGAGGTATCACAATACCAGACCTTAAATTATACCGTAAAGCTATAGTAACAAAAACAGCATGGTACTGGCACCAAAATAGACATGTAGATCAATGGTATAGGACAGAAGACACAGAGACAAATCCATTTAAATACAGTCACCTTATACTAGACAAAGGAGCCAAACATGTACACTGGAGAAAAGATAGCCTCTTCAACAAATGGTGCTGGGAAAAATGGAAACTCATATGCAGCAAAATGAAACTAAACCCCTATCTCTCACACAAAACTCAACTCAAAGTGGATCAAGGACCTGGGCATCAGACCAGAGACCCAATGCCTAATAAAAGAAAAAATAGGCCCACATCTTCATCATGTCGGATTAGGACTATACTTTCTTAACAAGACTCCTATAGCACAAGAAGTAAAATCAAGAATCAACAAATGGGATGGATTCAAACTAAAAAGCTTCTGCTCAGCAAAAGAAATAATCAATGAAGTGAACAGAGAGCCAACATTCTGGGAACAAATCTTTGCCACACACACATCCGATAGAGCACTCATCTCCAGGATATATAAAGAACTCAAAAAACTTATCACCACCAAAACTAACATCCCAATCAATAAATGGGCCAAAGAGCTGAACACAAACTTCAAAGAAGAAGATATACAATCCATCAACAGACATACGAAAAAATGTTCAACATCTCTAGCAATCAGAGAAATGCAAATCAAAACTACCCTAAGATTTCATCTCACGCCAGTCAGAATGGCAATTATCAAGAATACAAACAACAATAAGTGTTGGCGAGATTGTAGGGGAAAAGGCACGCTCATACATTGCTGGTGGAACTGCAAATTGGTGGAACCAATCTGGAAAGCAGTATGGAGATTCCTTAGGAAACGTGGAATGGAACCACCATTTGCGCCTGCTATCCCTCTCCTCTGTCTATACCCAGAAGACTTAAAAACAACATACTACGGCGATGCAGCCACTTCAATGTTTATAGCAGCTCAATTCACAATAGCTAAACTGTGTAACCAACCTAGATGCCCTTCGACAGATGAGTGGATAAAGAAGCTGTGGTATATATACACACAATGAAATATTACTCAGCAATAAAAGAATAAAATTATGGCATTTGCAGGTAAATGGATGGAGTTGGAGATTATCATGCTAAGTGAAGTAAGCCAATCTCAGAAAACCAAATGCTGAATGTACTTGTTGATAATTGGATGCTGATCCATAATGTGGGGAAGGACATGGGAAAAATGGAGGAACTCTGTTCACAGGGGTGTAAGCGGGGAGGGGGCATGGGGACAGTAAAGGTGGTGGAATATGATGGTCATCATAGCCCTAACTTTATGTATGACTGCATGTATGTTGTGATTCTATATCACTTACAACCAGAGAAATGAAAATTTATCTTCTAAAAAAAATTAATAATAATAATAATATAATTTTAAAATTTGGAAAAAAAAAAAGAAAATTCCACTCAAGGACTGGGCATAATCAGTCCATAAACTTTTATTGGATAGATTTTCTAGAGAAGTCCATGTTTGTTGTCCTAATTAAGCCAAAATGTTGGATACATAAAGTTATTTAATTATTCTTTGCATAAATAAAGTGATATATGAGATATAAAAAAATAAAAAGAAAAAAGTAAAGTAAATATTTAAAGAAAAAATACACTTATGCTTAAAGAAAGAAGAATTCTGTTTTTCCTTTTGATGTTTTCAGTAGACAGAATACTTAAATAAAGATTAGAAACCTGGATACCAGTTCAGATGTTCAGATCAAATAAGTTACTGTCCTTGAAGCTTTCAGTATACCTTTATCAGAATAAGGAATTTAAAAATTAAAAAAAAAATTTTACTTCCATCATGACTTTTAAATCTCTACAAGAGTGAGTACATAGACATTTCAAACATTTACTACCTATTATGCTTGTGTCTCTACAAAATTCATGTGTAAAAACCCTACCTCTGGACTGGAGATTGGCTCAGTGGTAGAGCATTTGCCTGGAGTGCATGAGGCCCTGGGTTCAATCCTCAGCAACACATACATACACAGAAAAGAAAAGAAAAGAAAGGAAAAAACCCTACCTTCTAATGTGATCTTATTAAGAGATGTGGTCCTTGGAGGGTAATTAAAATTAGATGATTTCATGAGGGTGGAGCCTTAATGGGATTAGAGTCTTTATAGGATCCCTAAGAGATTTCTTCTTCCTTCTACTACCTGAAAACACAGCAAGAAATCCATTATGTCTATAAACCAAGAAGTCCCTCACCAGACACTGATTATTTTGGTGACTTATCTTGGGCTTCCTAGGCTCCAGAAATATGAGAAATAAATATTTGTTGTTTCAGCCACTCCATTTCTGATATTTACCTATAGCAGCTTGAACAGACCAAGACCTTCTCCTTGCTTTACTGTTTCAAGGAGTGTGTAATTAGCAATGAAAAAATATTGAAAAAAGTGAGTTTTGAAAGACATTGATCTACATAATTTGTGAACTGCAGAATTTATTTCCAAAAAATGTGGAATTTCCCATACTTAAAATATAAATATTCTTGGTATATATCTCATGCCAAAATGAATTATGTCATATTTAATAAAATGCAGTACTTAATTACTTTATAGAAATTGACCGTGTCCACAATTCTCCATATGTAGCAAGAGATAAGTGTTTAATTCTCTGGAGCAGCCAGAAAAATTCTTGAGATAGGAATAGACAGCATTTTCTATACGAACTCCCAGTTATACAACAAAGATTTCCAGCTAGTTATGTGGGAAGAAACTAAACAATTTTATTTTTGTATTAACTGTGAAAATGTGCTACAAACAAAAAATTTGTCTTTGGTAAAGTGTTAGAATAAAGAGGCAATTTTCTTGGCCTTTCTTAAATATTCATTTCTTTTAATATTTATTAAGAATCAACTATATGTTGGATATTGAATATTAAAAAAATAAATAAGACAGTTTCTGCCACCTAGGAATTCAAAGGTAATTGAAGAATTTTCTTCTAAAATAAAAGAAGTTTAACTAAAGAGGTTATGAGGAAAATAACATTCTTTCATGGGCCAATCTGGGCACTGTTTCAATAAACACATGAATCAATAAAAAAATTGACTCATTTGTAGGAGCGTAGTTGAAAGGACTAGCTTTGTATGGTTTTGTTCCTTTGGTACAAGGCTAAGTTCCATTGTCTTATTTTATCCCACTCACCCACTTTCACCACCATCACTGACGAAAGTATTTAAAAAAAATGAAAACTGAGTACAGGGTATACATGAATTCTCTGTACTATCTTTGAAGTTTTCTTTACATCTAAAACTTCTAAGAATTTTAAATGTTATTTCAAAGAAAACTAAGTGCATGAATAATGAGCCTTTGAGGCAGACATCAAAATATTTTACTAGCAATTATCAATCAATAATCCAAGAAACTTAAGACACTGAGAAGGACATAAAATGCTAATATAATTATCTTTTTTATTAAGCACTTTCTTCAGATAAAAACAGAAATGAGATTTTATTATAGGCAATTTTCCCATTCTTTTTCAACACATATTCCTGAACCATAAAAAACAAAATATTTTAAGAAAGCTTAATAAAGGGGCATCACTGACATTTTGGTTGAGACAATTCTCTTGTAGTATAGCCCTAGCCCATGTATTGAAGGATTACTAATATTCTGGCCCTTTCAGTTATGTAACAACAAAAATAGCCCCATATATTTCCAAACACCTGCTGGGAGGATGTGCCATCTGGTACCACTGGCACAATCCATGTTTTTAGAAAAAGATGAATAGAAGTCAAAAGAAATTAAATGGCTTGAGTAATATCACAAAACTAACAAAGTTCAAACTTGAAGGCAAGCTCTGATTAATGAATATTCTAAAATTACATAAATAATTTTAATGCTGTAGGATTCAAATTTTCAAAATTTTTAGTATTTGGATTAAATGTGAATTAATAAATGAATTTTTGAAACAAGAAAGCTCAAAGCCTGTATGAAATTGGCCAAATATAAAGTTGAATTTGGTAGGTGATTTTAAGTTACAAACAGTTTTTTAAAATTTTATTCTGTACTGATTTGAGTATATGTCATATGACTTTTAAGGATACCTTAAGAAAAAATAATTAAATATTTAGATTAAGTAATAAAACAAGCAGTAGTGATGGGAAAAGATCTCATTTCTTTCCAGGAGAGCCACAGTAGATAAATGACTGCAAAAAGAAGCTTGGTGGGAACCACCTGCTCTTGGCTATGAATTCAAATGGAGAATTTTATAGACCTAGAGTGAAGGCACCAAGAAGAAGGCCAAGATAAAGCTGGCAAATGTTGGATTGGCCAAATCACCTCTCATGTAAAGAGGGTTAAGAAAATTGTGTCAGTTAAGGCCTTAGAAAGAGATATTGAAGGACAAAGGAAAGGAAATATAAACCTAAAGCCTGTGACTTGCTACTACTTGCTACCACTGAAGCAGAAAAACAATTCAGAATAGTTCTTGGAGTTCTCAGTAGAGAAGATAAAGTAGAATCACAGACAAAATAAATACCACTTAAGAGGAACTGTCAGATTTATAAAACAATGAACATTTAGATGCTGAAAAGCACAGCATCTAAATACGTATAACAAAAACTATTAAATGATTGCCATTATGTGGGGAAAGGAACATTCTATATATTGTTAGTGGGACTGCATGTTAGTACAACCACTCTGAAAAGGCAGTATGGGGATTCCTCAAAAGACTAGGAACAGAAACACCAATGAATCAGCTACCCCACTCCTTGGTATTTATCCTAAAGAATTAAAATCAGCATAGAATAGTGATACAGAGCATCAATATTTACAGCAGCACAATTCACAATAGCCAAGTTATGAAACCAGTCCCAGTGCCCATCAGCAGAAAAATGGATAAAGAAAATGTGGTGCATATACATAAATGAGTTTTACTCAGCCATAAAGAAGAATGAAATTATGGCATTTGCTGGTAAATGAATGGAAATGGAGAACATAATGCTAAGTGAAATAAGACAGTTTCAGAAAATCAAGGGTGGAATGTTTTCTCTCATATGCAGAAGCTACACCGAAATAAGGGGGGGGAATGGGAGGGGTCAACATTTGGGGGGAATCTCATGAAAATAGAAAGGAGATCTGTGGAACAGAAGAAGGTGATAGAGGATGAAGGAAGAAGGATAGGAAAAGGGAAGAATGTGGAATTAGATTGAGGGAATTATGTACCTTTATGAATATGGTACAATGAATTTCACATTTATGTATATCTATCAAGCATCAATTTAAAAAAAATTATAAATGAATAGAAGAAAGACCAGTAGATTAGAGGAAGGTAAATAGGTGGAGGGAGGAGGAGAAGGAAAAAGGAAGTACTGGGGACTGAAGTGGAGCAAATTATATTCTATGCATGTTATGTCAAAATGAACCCCAATATTATGTATAACTTTAATACACTAATAGAAACATTTTAAAAAATCTAATAGAAATATGTGAAGTAATTAAGGGGAAAAACACCCACAATTTTCCATAGAAGACTTTAACACTTCTTAGTCTGTGCCTTAGTCTGTTCAGGTTGCTGTAGCAAAATACCATCAAATTGGCACCTTGTAAATAAAAGAAAATAACAGAAATTTCTTTCTCATACTTCTGGGGATTAAGAAGTTCAAGATCAAGGTGCTAGCAGATTCAATATCTGAAACTCTCTGTTTCTTAGTTTATACCTTCTGTGTCCTCATGTGGTAGAAAAAATGAAGAGGCTTCTTTGGGCCTCTTTGTAAGGGCATTGATCCCAGTCTGGTCTGTGCAGATTCTGCTCGTATGACCTAATTACCTCCCCAAAATTCCTACCTGCTAATACCACTGTATTAGGCATTAGGTTTAAACATATGAATCTGGGGCTGGGCATGATGGCAAACATGTATAATCCCAGCTACTTGGAAGTGAGGCAGAATAATGGCACGTTTGAGGCCAATCTTAGAGCCTATCTCAAAAAAGGCTGCAAACGTATTGCAGAAGTAGATTCCCTGCCTATCATGTGTGAGGTCCTGGGTTCATTCCCCACCAAAAAAAAAAAAAAATTGGGGGGAGACACAGTTGAAGCACAGTTTACATAACTCAAAAGGATTTCTTTAAAAAAATTAGAAAATTTGGAAATTCTAAAGTAAACCTAATTGATCAGGTTCAGGTTACACAGACAATAGACAACTTATAATAAGAAAAACATCCTTTTCAAGAATTCATGAAATAAAAATTAATCTACTACTATGACATATATTTTCAAGTACCAGTGAAATGATAAAAATCATATTCTCTGGCTAAAATAAAATAAAATTGTAACTGAAAAGAAATGATTTAAATAAAAAGGATCACTTTTATACAAAATGGAAAGCCTGTCCTAAATAAATGGGTTAAGAATAAATAATTAGCCAAGCGCAGTGGCGTATGCCTGTAATCCCAACACTTTGGGAGGCTGAGACAGGAGAATCACGAGTTCAAAGCCAGCCTCAGCAATGGCAAGGCGTTAAGCAACTCAAGTGAGACCCTGCCTCTAAATAAAACACAAAATAGGGCTGGGGATGTGGCTCAGTGGTCGAGTACCCATGAGTTCAATCCCTGGTACCAAAACAAACAAATAAATAAACAAATAAATAAATTTAGAAAAAAGTTTAAAAATAAAAACCCACCCTAATAAAATGTATGTAAGATGTTACAATGCTATATTCAGGCAACCTCACACTACCTTATATTTCATTTACTTGATAGAGAAAAATGAAAAGAACAAACTCCAACAAAATCAAAAATTAGATATTAGAGAAACAAAAATAATAAAAGTCAAACTAAAAACTGAAAGTTCAATCAATAAAAGCAAAAACTGGTTCTTTGAGGGGAAATTTTCTTTGGAAGTTATGTCTCTTAAATCCCTTATTCTGGTCTAGGATTAGTGGAAAAGAAATATAAAAATAGTTCTGGAAAATTTACTTATCTTTGGCCCCATATCTTTCTGTAAGTACTCGATACTAATGCTGACTAATGAAGTAACCAGTCATGGATTCTAAGGGTTCACACTCTATGGCAAACTCCATGGCATCGTTTTAACTTAGAATTGACTCTCTCTCTATTCAGTTCTTGTGTCATAAGCGCTACCCAGGAAAAACTAGTAATTCTCTACAATGTGCTTATAAATGATTCTCCTTAAATCTGAATTTCCACTTCTCTGTTTAGTTTAAGTAGATAAACGTATTCATTTTGAATCTCCACGTCCAAGCTAGAATCTGTATCCTGCATGGCTCTGGTAGCTATCTGCTGCCCCTTATTGGTTCTATGAAGCAATCTCTCAGGCTCTAGGACATAAGGACTTAAGCCTCACACATAGCTAAAGGATATTTGTCAAATGTAAAAATAGCATATTTCCTCTTACCAAGAAGCTTCAGAAATTAACTACAGTTTAGTGCTTTCTAGATTAACTCTGATTTTTCTAAATAAAATGAATTTACCCATTAAGTCCCAAGTTTTCAATTCTGTGAACAGTTCAACAAAATTGACACAGATGCATTAAAATAGGTTTGAAATCATAATCTAGAGCTGATATATAATTTAAACATAATATCATATGTATATATGAAAATATATTTTTCAAACATTCTAATCATTCATCTCTTACTTTTTTCAAAAGAATACACTCATAAAAACACAATTATTTCAAAGTTACAAGAAGTGGTATATCTGTTGCTTAAGTTTTTATAGGTGTTCCACATCCAGGGTGATAGAACCAAGGGAATAAACTTCATGAACTTTCCCAATAATTTAGTTATTCATGACATTTTTGATTCATAAACAACTCTGAAATCAGATAAGAACTGTAGCTCAGAAGAGTACATTTTCAGAGAGTATCTACCAAAACACTGGTGGGCTTCTGTGATTCTTTTCCAAAGAAGGATTTAGTGCTCCAGTTGAAGGGAGCATTGTCTGCAGACAGCCTTCGGCTGTCCACTCTTCAGGAAGTCTTGGCTTACCTGAAGTCACCATGCCTTTTCTGGAGGTCTACATCAATTATGAATCACTACTTGGGTGTGGAGAACTAACCATCTTTTTTTTTTTAATATTCTCCTTAGTTGTACACAGACACAATACCTTTATTTATTTTTATGTGCTGCTAAGGATCTAACCCAGTGCCTCACATGTGCTAGGAAAGCGCTCTACCACTGAGCCACAGCCACAGCCAGGAACTAGCCATCTTAACCTCACTCTGGCAACTTTAAAGGGTCCTTTCAGCTTCCTGTGATACTGGATGAAGCTATAGTTGTGTCTGCCCCATAGCATGACCTTTCCTTCTGCACTCTCCTGTTTTCTTACTCATCTTGCTACAGGTATTGATCTCAAGGGCATTCCTTTATAAACATCCTCATGCTAAATTTCATCTTAGAGCCTTCTTCCTGGGGAATTCGACATGGGGCAACTATGAACATGACTGCTTTACAGCAGGCTCACACAATATGTCTTTATAGGGATAGTGGTAGGAAAAAATAGCACTTTTATTTGTTCCATTTAATCAGCTACAATTTTATGTGTGTTTATGAAAGTGTTATCTCTATAAAGAAATAGACTGACACCAGCAGTTGCTTGTGGGAAAAGGAATTTGCTGGGAATTTGGGATTCAAAAGGAGAAGAGGGACTCAATGTTTGGTGACCAACAAAACTATCATATAAAAAGATAAGGCAAGATGGAGGGCAACAGACCAGAAGTTATAGTGAATCAAACTACCCTGCTCAAGCACACTCACTGCTAATTTGTGATGAAGAAGACATCAACAGATGCAACACTGAATCCTCAGGCACTCTTCAACTGCTAATGATTTCTGTCACCATCCTTCAGGTTATAAACCTGAATTTCATCTTTATTCTGATACTGACTTTGTATTTCTGTTGTTAAACTAGCCACCCTTACCAGACTACTCTCTTCTAGCTTTGACTTGGAAGTGTGTTGACCACTTTCTTTTACTATTTAATTTGTTTCTTGTTTGTTGTATGGATTCCTTTAGATCCTAATTTCTATATTCCAATCACATACTACTGATTTTTTTCCTGATGCCTAATTATTTTAGAGAACTTGTTTTTATTGCTGAAACATCTTTTACCTAGAGAATAAATGCTATTTTGACACATTAGTTTGTTTTAATATTTTAACACAAGTACCCCAAACAAAACTTTATGGTATATCTGTTCTATTTTTAAAGTGAGATTCTAATTTCCTTCAGGCAATAATTTTAATGTGTAATTTCTAACTTAGCCCATGTTTTAGTAACTTTTTCACTGCTATAACTAAAATACCTGACAAGAACAATTTTAGAGGAGAAAAAGTTTATTTGGTGCTTATGGTTTCAGAGGTCTTAGTCCAAAGATAGCTGACTCCAATCCTCAGTGCTCAAGGTGAAGCAGAACATCGTGGCAGAAGGGTATGGTTGAGGAAAGCAGGTAAGGACATGGCACCAGGAAGGAGAGAGAGAGAGAGAGACAGACAGACAGACAGATAGACAGACACAGCTTCACTCTCTGGGGACTAAATATATACCTCAAAAACGTGTCTCCAATGACCCACTTCTTCTAGTCACATCCTGCTGCCTATACTTACCACCCAGTTAATCCCTATCAGAGGATGAATGCACTGATTATGTTAAGGTTCTCATAATCCACTATCATGAATTATCTCACATGTGAGCTTTTGGGGGGCACTTAATACCTAACCCATAACAGTCCTCTTATTTATAATCCATGTAATTGATTTCCTATTTGTCTCATTTTGTTTTCAATAGAAATATAAACCACCTGAATACCATGTTCTAAAAAAAAAGAATTCTAACACTTTTCCCAAATCATGACCTCACCCATGGAATGTGATATATATTAGTTGTTTCGATTTGTTTCAAGGTACAGAAAATCCTGAAAACACACAAATATAAGAAACATTGGATTAAACAATGCTGAATAAGTTTATTTGTAGCATGATTTCACAAAGTCTGTAAACTAGTGTTCCTTATGAATTTCTAATACGGAAAGTACCAATGTATACATTTATAGCCTAGTGAGGTTTTGATACATGTTTACATTGTGTAATACATATTTCAGCTCCTCATTGACCCTTTCCTGGTAGTAAAAATATATAAAATTCTTTCTTCTAGTATTTTTTGAAATATGCAGAACATTATCATTGTTTATAGTCATCCTTCTGTGCGATAGAATACCAGAACTTATTTCTCCTATTACTTTGTTAGCCTATTGATCAACCTTTCCTACTCCTACTCCCCAGTGCTCTTCAGGCTCTGGTAACAACTAATCAACTAATCTCTATGAGATCAACTTTTTCAGATTCCACATGAGTGAGATCATGGGTATCTGCCTTGTTAACTTCACTTAACATACTGTTCTCCAACTCCATCCTCATAAGGATGCTATATAAACCCAAGAGTTTCATCCTTTTTTTATAGGGATTGGCTCTTTTTTATTTCAGGGTTTAACAAGAATAAATAATCCTGTTTCCTACAACAGTCCCTTACAGAGTATATCTTCCAAAAATTAAATCATATTTATTCCTTATTATTGTCCATACTCCAAGAGTTAATGGGAATGAGTCTCAGTTAAGATATAAAGTGGGCTTTGATTTCTAACAAAATCCCTCTTCTTTTAACAAATATACAAATCAAATGCAAAATTGCTTTTTATGGCTCAGTTTGTGTTTGTATAGTTTTCTTCACATTAGCTTTTACATAGTTGATAAAGGCCTAAAAAATTATTTTAAAATGTACAAGTGTTTCTTGCAGGATCATGATGTGAGAAATATGCAAGGCCCCAAGATGCATTAAATCAGTCAATAATTGCTCACTGAGCTCCTCCTTGGTGTCAAGAACAAGACTAGGCGATGGGAATAGTAAAACTGTACATAATAATCTGGTCACTACCCTTACAGACCTTCAGGTACAGAAGAGTTCCATCCTAGTTGCTGTTAGGTAGCATAATAGGCCATCCCAAAATATGCCACTTGGAACCAGGATTATTGTGAGCTATAGGCAATTGAAAAGAAGTAGGTACAAGAAAAGCTCTCTATCCTCTCCATGTTGTCTAAAAGGAGAATATAAATTTACAAAGGTATTCTTCCTCCCCTCTCCACCATCAAGAAGAAAAATTAACCAGAGACAGCTTTAGACCCTTATCAGCCCAGAAACAGCATCAAAGGGATCCATATGACAAACTTTACTAACTAGTCTTTATCTGCCATTAATTTCCCATATATTTGCCTTTCTACCATTTGTCATTCCTAGACACTCAAGCTTTCCTTTATTTTCTCATTTCTCTAAAATTTTGTTGTTCCTTTACTAAGATGCTGTGTAAGCCCAAGTTCTACACAAACCTTTAAATTATTCATCTCTGTCTATTCCCTTTTGTCATATGTGCAGAGCATGTGTTAATAAACTTGTTTGTTTTTCTCTTGTTAATCTGTCTCTTGTCAGTTCAGTTTATAGAGCCCCAGTGAAAAAACCTAGAAGAGTATTATGAAAGTATTTTCTGCCCCTAAAACACATACCCAAAATTTATCTGAAGAATTAGAAATTTTGGCAGATAGTTACAAAAATGATTTTTCTGTTTTCAGTCACATTAATTCTAACATGTTCAGGGGATGTTTCAATTTATCATTAAGGATTATTACTTTCCCACAATTAAAATATTGACATAAAGTAATACATTTACAGTTGTTTAATGTCTTTCATCAAATTTTTACCAAATTTTCTTTAAAATTTTTTGTGATTTGGGATATAAACATAATCACAATGATTTATAATTAGATAAACACAAATACTCTATATTTGAATTTTTAGGTCTGGTTTAATTTCAAAAAGGAAGAAACTACACATGAAAATTGGTAATTTATTAAAAATTTAATATTTTAATGAACACTTTTAAAAAATAATATCTAAGTTCTGGTTTATTCAAAATATTTTGAAAAATTAATTTACTACATATTTGACACTAATTTACTCCAGTTAGAATAGGAAGTCAAAGCAATGTTCTTAAAATTGTACTTTTGAATTAATTTCAGACTTCAGAAAAGTTGCAAATGCCATACAAAGTTTTATGTATACTCTTCATCTTTATTCACCAAATATTAACATTTTATGTGTATTTTTGTGTATACATACACATTTTGGAAACCATTTGAGAACAAATTCCCAACATGATAGCTCTTATTCCTAAACACTTCATTGTATATTTCTAAAAATATGATACTTTTCTATACAACTACATGCAGAAAAATCATCAAAAACAGGAAATCAACATTGTCATACTATTCTATGATTCATAGTCTGCATTCAAATTTTGCTAGTTGTACCATTCCAAGTTTTCTGAGGACTCTCCATACTGCTTTCCAGATTGGTTACACCAATCCACAGTCCCATCAGCAATGTATGAGTGTGCCTTTTCCTCTACATCCTCGCCAACACTTACTGTGTTGCTTGTATTTTTGATAACTGTCATTCTGACTGGAGTGAGATCAAATCTTAGAGTAGTTTTGATTTGTATTTCTCTAATTACTAGAGATGTTGAACATTTTTTTCATGTTTGTTGATTGATTATATTTCTTCTTCTGAGAAGTATCTGTTTAGCTCTTTAGCCAATTTATTGACTGAGTTGTTTGCTTTATTGCTGTTAATGTTTTTGAGTTCTTTACATATCCTGGGTATTAGTGCTCTATGTGATGGGCATGTGGTAAAGTTTTCTCCCAATATGTAGGCCCTCTCTTCACCTTATTGATTGTTTCTTTTGCTGAAGAAACACTTTTCATTTGAATCCATTACATTTATTGATGATCCAGCTATCCCACTCCGTGGTCTATACACAAAGAACTTCAAAACAGTGATGCAGCCACATCAATGTTAATAGCAGCACATTTCACAATTGCTAAACTATGGAACCAATCTAGATGCCCTTCAATAGATGAATATATAAAGAAACTGTGGTAGATATACACAATAGAATACTACTCAGCAAAAAAAGAGAATAAAATTCTAGCATTTGCAGGAAAATGGATGGAGTTAGAGAATATCATGCTAAGAGAAGTAAGCCAATCCCAAAAACGGGATTGGATGGGGCTGGATGTTTTCTCTGAGAAGTGGATGCTCATCCATAATGGGAGGGGGGGGGAATGGGATGAGTGAAGAAACTTTGAATGGGGAAAAGGGGAGGGGGAAATTGAGCAGGAAAGATGGTAGAATGAGACAGACATCATTACCCTAGGTACAAGTATGATTGCATGAATGGTGTGACTCTACTTCGTGTACAACCAGAGAAGTGAAAAATTGTGCTCCATATATGTACAATGAATTGAAGAGCTTTCTGCTGTCACGTATAATGGATTAGAACTAATAAAATTTTTTTAAATCATTAAAAAATAAAATAAATTAAAATTAAAGTTGAAATCAATGGAATTGAAACAAAAGAAATAACTGAAAAAATTGACAAAACAAAAAGCTGGTTCTTTGAAAAAATAAAAAAAAAATTGACAAACCCTTAGCAACCCTAATAAAAAGGAGAGATAAAATTCAAATTACTAGAATTTATGATAAAAAAGGAAATATCATAACAGACACTATTGAAATACAGAAGATAATTAGAAACTATTTTAAAAATTTATACTCCAGTAAAATAGAAAACCTCGAAGACACTGACAAATTTCTAGAAGTATATGACCTACCCAAACTGAACCAGGAGGACATACACAACTTAAACAGAAAAAATTGCAAGCAAAGAAACAGAAGATTCCATCAAAAGCCTACCAACCAAGAAAAGCCAGACAGATCTGGCCAGAATCTGTCTGGTCCCAATCTGTCTGGGACCAGACAGATTCTCAGCTGAGTTCTACAAGACGCACCAACATTCCTCAAATTATTCCATGAAATAGATAAGAAGGGAACTCTTCCAAACTCATTCTATGAGGTGAGTATCACCCTGATACCAAAACCAGAGACACAACAAAGAAAGAAAATTTCAGACCAATATCCTGATGAACATAGATGCAAAAATTCTCAATAAAATTTTGGCAAATCATATACAAAAACATATTTAAAAAATGATGCGCCATGATCAAGTGGGTTTCATTCCAGGGATACAAGTTTGGTTCAACATATGGAAATCAATAAACATAATACATCACATCAATAGTAAAGATAAGAATAACATGATTTTATCAATTGATGCTGAGACAGCATTTGACTAAATACAGCACCCATTCATGTTCAAAACACTAGAAAAACTAGGGATAGTAGGAACATAACTTAACATTGTAAAAGCTATCTATGCTAAATCCAAGGCCAATATCATCCTAAATGGAGAAAAACTAGAAGCATTCCCTCTAAAAACTGGAACAAGACAAGGATGCCCTATTTCACCACTTCTATTTAACATAGTTCTTGAAACTCTAGCCAGAGCAATTAGACAGATGAAAGAAATTAAAGAAATGCAAACAGAAAAAGAAGAACTCAAACTATCATCATTTGCCAGACACAGAGACAAACCCACATAAATACAATTATCTCATACTAGACAAAGGTGCCAAAAACATACATTGGAGAAAAGATAGCCTCTTCAACGAATGGTGCTGGAAATCCATATGCAGCAAAATGAAGTGAAACCCCTATCTCTCACCATGCACAAAACTCAACTCAAAAGGACCTAGGAATTAGATCAGAGACCTTTACCTAATAGAAGAAAGAGTAGGCCTAAATCTTCATCATGTTGGATTAGGCCCCGACTTCTTTAATAAGACTCCTAAAGTGCAAGAAATAAAATCAAGAATGAATAAATGGGATGAATTCAAACTAAAAAGCTTCTCAGCAAAAGAAACAATCAATGAGGTGAAGAGAGTGCCTACATTTTTGGGAGAAAATTTTTGCCACACACATGTCAGATATACCACTGATCTCCAGGATATATAAAGAACTCAAAAAACACCAAAAAACAAAAACAAAAAAACAATCCAATCAATAAATGGGCTAAGGTGCTGAACAGACACTTCTCAGAAGAATACAATCAATCAGCAAATATATTAAAAAATGTTCAACATCTCTAGTAATTAGAGAAATGCAAATCAAAACTACTCTAAAATATCATCTCACTCCAGTCAGAATGGCAGTTATCAAAAATACATGCAACAGTAAATGTTGGTAAGGATGTAGGGGAAAAGGCACACTCTTATATTGCTGGTGGGA
The DNA here is from genome assembly GCA_028644305.1 of Xerus rutilus. NCBI lineage: Eukaryota > Metazoa > Chordata > Mammalia > Rodentia > Sciuridae > Xerus > Xerus rutilus. The sequence goes on from CM053406.1 coordinate 36,231,531, forward strand.
TTGCAAATGGGTGCAACCAATCTGGAAAGCAGTATGGAGATTCCTTCGAAAATTTGGAATAGAACCACCATTTGACTCAGCTTTCCCACTTCTGAGTCTATACCCAAAGGTCTTAAAACAGCATACTACACTAACGCAGCCACTTCAATGTTTATAGCAGCACAATCTCCACAACTGCTAAACTGTGGAAGCATCCTAGATGCCCCTCAATAGACGAATGGATAAGGAAACTGTGGTGTATACATACACACACACACACACACACACACACACACATGCACACAATTAAATATTACTCTGCATTAAAAGAATAAAATTATGGTATTTGCAGGTAAATGGATGGAGCTGGAGAATATCATGCTAAGTGAAGTAAGCCAATGCCAAAACACCAAAGGCCAAATGTTCTCTCTGATAAGTGGATGCTGATCCGTAATGGAGCAGGGGAAAATGGAGGAACTGCGACTGGGCAAAAGGGAGTGAGGGGAGAGAAGGGCTATGGGGCAGGAAAAATGGTGGAATGAGATGGACATCATTATCCCAGATACATGTATGACTGAACATATGGTGCAACACTACATTGTGTACAACCAGAGAAATGAAAAGTTGTGCTGCATTTCTGTACAATGAATCAAAATGCATTCTTCTGTCATATACCTAATTAGAATAAATAAATATTTAAAATTTTTAAAAAAATTTTTAAAAAATCTTTAAGAAATAAAAATTTTGCTAGTTGTTTCAATAATGTCCTTTATAAAAATAGTAATTATTATTATTTCTACTCCATGATCATTTATTACATTTAATTGTCACATCTCTTAATTTTCTTTAATATGGATAATTTCTTAGTCTTTTCTTTCATGAACTAGATATTTTTGAAGAGTATAGTCCATTAATGCTCCATAACATCCCTTAATTTGTGTTTGTCTGATGTTTCTTCATGATTCAATTCAGATTAAGTATTTTTGGCAAGAATAACCATAAAAGTGATAGTGTGTCTTCGATGTATTATATCCGAAGGCACATAATATCAATTTGTCTCATTACTGGTGATGTTAAAATTTCACTCTCTGTGGTATCTGTCAAGTTTTTTTAAAGAAACTTCTAGACAGGCATGGTAGTGTTTGCCTGTAATCCCAGCGACTCAGGAGGCTGAAGCAGGAAGATTGTAAGTTCAAGGTTAGCCTCAATAATTTAGCAAGGATTTAAGCAAATTAGCAAGATCTTGTCTCAAAATAAAACATAAAAATAAGAGCTGGGAATATAGCTCAGTGGTAAAGCGCCCCAGGATTCCATCTCTAGTACAAAAAAATAAAAAAAGAGTGAGAGAGAAAAGAAACAAGGAAAGAAAAGAAAAGAATTAAAAAAAAAACAAACCCTCAGTCCAAAACTTACTTCCTAATTTTTTTGAGGCCTTTCCTGTGCATTAACATATTTGTTGGTTTTATTAAGGAAAGAAGACTGACTAAAGTTTTGATATTTACTCCATTTGATACTTACTCCATATGATGTTTCTATATTGTTTAAAGTTTTTAAAATGCTAAAAGCTAATTTTCATATTTATAATTTTGTGGTATGTGTGGTATAATATCATTTTATAATCAATGCTATGTATGTCTATGTATAATAAGTACTGATGTATATTTTATTATAAATGAAAATGTAAAGTACATCTACTAACCTTTGCATAGAGGGCAAACTTTAAATTAAACATAAAAATACTTTCACAGTAAAAGATTGAAATGGGTATCATAACCCACTAACCACTATATAAAGATATTCTTAAAAGTATAAGGCATAACCATCAAATAGAACAAAGAGATGAGATGAAAGTGAAATAAATATTCTAGGAATATAAACAGAACAACATGACATTTTCTAGGATCACTATTACTAATTTTTCAAGATTATTCTCTTTGGGTTTGGTAAATGATAATCTGAATATTAAAATCCTGCAAAATATTATCTAAATAATTTAATCTATAACTGTTCCTTGTCATAACTGACACTAAAACATTATACACATTTGTATTTATTATTCAAACATGCATAAAATCAGAATTGAGAATCAAAATCGCACATGTTTGTTGAAATATACTAAGTGTAGGTTAGCATTTTTATTTAAGATTTTTACCATGGTTACTGATACAGTCCTAAATAGGATAAAAATAGATGTGATTTTCTTATAAAAATAAATGCAATTTTCTTTTCACTTTTTATTCATGCTACAGATAAGCTTTTTACCAGTCCAGCACGGAACTGCAGCACTGTATATAGCCAAAAAGGAAGCAGCTTTGGATAAGCATATCCTTTAAGAAAACACGTTAAATCTGACTGAATATGAAAGAGCTTAAAATTCTTGAATTGCTAGAATATCCAGTCCAGTTTTGAGTATCTCTCATGTTTGGTTTAGGGACTGCTTGATAAATAACTATCTACCCAGAAGAAAATCTTTAATAAAGCAAAGGGCAAAGAGAGATTTCAGTTAGTCAATATGTGTGCTTGATTTTAGCATTATATAAAAAGCTAGGAAAGAGGGAAAAGAAAATAAGGAGAAATTTGTGATGTCTAAGCACATATGAACAAAATTCATTGTTATTCTTACCTCTGTCTGTGATAATGTATTGAAGCTGCAGAGCTGATATGCCTAGAAAGAAAATTCTTGGTTGTAATTTATAGAACTAAAGCAAAATTTACATGTTATTTCCTAGGCAACTAAAGGGATGATGAGAAAACTACCCCCCTCCTTATGAACCCTATGTGCCTCAAAACTATAAGGTGCATAGTCCCTTACTTGGGGCAGGAGAGGGAGGAAGGGCCTTTAAGGTGAAAGCTATCATTAGTGAATAGGATTCAAGAATTAATAAATGTAGAATTCTTTTATCTTGATATTTATAAAATAAAATCTGGTTAAGTTAAAGGTCAAAGTCATCCATTAAAGAGAAAATAAACATAAAAAGTAAATTTGAAAATTGTGCAAACACAATTCTAGGGAATGACTGGATTTGTATTATCTTCAGTTCTTTTTTTAGTACCCACTGAGGCATGTCCCTTTTTTCTACATTCTTTCCTCCAGTTTCCCTAATTCTGTTCCTGATAACATCATTTTGAGTCCCCTATTTAAGTCATAGTTGTTTAAAACAGAAAGCATTGTAGCTACTTTAAAGAAGCAGAATATAACACAAGTAATGTAATGCTTTCAAAATCACTAAGAAATCTGGGGTGACAGTCCATGAACAACTCCTGAAGCAATAACTGAGAACCAGTCAGGGTAACTGCTACATCTAGCATGATGAGGAAAGGGGAGGAAGGAAGCCCTTTTCTGCTGCTTCTTCATGATGATGCCACCTATTCCTGATCTGGGGTCAGAGTTACTGTAGCAAATCTTAGCTGTTATAGGGGATCAAAGAAGTTTCTGCTAGAACTTCGTTCCTGGGACACACGGCCTTAGCTACAAAGGGAGAATGGAAAGCACCATCAGAACTATTGGTTGCAGGGTCACGCTGCACTTGCTAGATGTGCACCAATAAAGTGGATGCTGGCCAGGTACAGTGGTGCATGCCTGTAATCCCAGTGGTTCAGGAGGCTGAAGCAGGAGGATCCCAAGTTCAAAGCCAGCCTCAGGCAACTTAGTGATGCCCTAAGCAACTTAGTAAGACCCTATCTGAAAATGAAGAAATAAAAAACAAGGTGGGAGTGGGGGTGGGTGTTAGGGATGTGGCTCAGCAGTTAAGTGTCCTGGGTTCAATTCTTGGTACAAAAAGAACAACAACAAAAAAAAAGTGCATAGTGCAACAGAAAGGTAAAATCTAAATCCCCTTTAGAACAGTAGCTTTGTAATCATGTGGGAAATAATTTTTAGTTACCAACCCTTGTAGTAAAGGAAGCCATAATAGAAAGAAATCGAGATACATGTTAATTTAGCAACCAATTACCACTATAGCACATAATAACCTAAAATACTTTTTAAAGACCTGGACAAGGATATATAAAAATTGAAATCATGCTCATCTTTCCTTTTTTCTCTGACCCACATAATTTTTTATTATAATTTACTTAGGTTAGAAAATTTAACTTGAAGTTTCTTCAGATATTCAGTAGTATGGTTACTGTTACCTTCAACAACACCAGCTATATTAGGAAATACACAAGTGATTGGCCAAAGGGATGCCATGAGAGGCTAACTTAATGAGTTTTAGATAATAGAATTTGTCAGTATCATTTCTCTATTGGTATTTTCACAGTAATTTTCTTAATTATCAAATAAGAATGCAAGATATATTACTTTGTTTTACAAATTCAAATGTCTACAGAAATATAAAACTATGTGACTTAGTTTAGGTTTAAGAAAAATCAACTGCTAAAAATAAAATCAAAATGTCTCTTTTTACTGATCTATAGCATAATAATACAAATATATATGTATCACAAATTTATATTTTAAATTTGAAAAGTACAAGTTAAATGATGTTAATACTGTACCACATCATGTCTTAAAAATTGTTATTCCATGATTTGGAGTACTCATCTCCAACATTCTCTATATAAACATGCCCATGACAGATCTTCAATTTTTTGCTGAAAAATGTAATACTAGAATTTAAATATGATTCCTGTTAATTTAAACATGGAAAGATATTTAGCTTTTTAAAAGATAAAATGGTTTGCAGATGTAAGTACTTGCATGCATGGATGGAAAGCTTAGTCATTTTGATTTGCAGAATGTTTTTAAGACAAATGTATTTGATAAATTCTAGTATTCCAATGCATCCATACTTAGTTTATGCTTCTGTACTACACAGCAGTTCAGTAAACTTTCATGTTAGTTTTTTGTAGTATTATTATTAACTGAAAAAGACAAAATGAATAATGTGCATTTATATTTAAAAAGTTTAAAATCTTTGGAATTCAGTCTTCAATTTTAGATTTCTGGAAATTGTTTCAACATGAGAAAGTGGACTGCATTATTAATTTTAAAATAAGTTTTAACAAAAAATATGGAACTATTTGTGAATGCCATTCCAGGAAATTATTTAAAGTATTTACTTGGAAAGCTAAAAATAAGCCAAAGAATCAGAATCAGTTGCCAGATTTAGCCAAAACAAAGAAAAAAATACCTAGTTAAATGTTGCTTTGATAAGAAGGAGGAGGGGCATGTGGCTTCTCCACGAGTTGGTCCAGAGAAACAGAGAAAGGGTCCCCGGGTTAGACGGTATGGAGTCCCTCTGGGCGGTGGCGATTCCCGGAGCCAATCTACCCAGGCCCGGGGTTGCTTCGCCCCAGCGAGATGCAGAAATACCCAGGACAAAAGGGGACACAGCCAGGGTGAGGAGAAGCAAAGAACACCACTTTATTCTAGAAACTATAGAAGCTTAAATACACTTGTGGACCAATCAGATCCAAAGGTCACAAACAAAGGGGTGCTCTTTGGCAAGAGCACAGTCTATTAGCATAGAATGAAGAAGGATGGAAGGGAGGGGTTGGAAGGTATGCAGATGCTCCTACAGTTAAATTTTAATTTCTGAAATATTTTAATACTTTAAGTATAGCCCAAATATTGCATGAGATATATTTACACTTAAAAAAACTTATTTTTTCATGAAAAAGTAATTTACCTCTTTAAATTTACCAAATTTAATTTACCTTTTAATTTAAATACATATTAATATGTACATGTATGTATAATAATGGCTAGCGTATAGTACTGGTATTGCATAATAGAGTGGAGTAAAAGGGGCTGGATGATTACTTTCCTTACCCTGGAATAAATGTCTATGCCTCTACACTAAATACAAGACAAAGAGACCTGAAAAATTAGATGAATAGTCAAAAAATATTCTTGTATGGGGCATAGCTCAGGTGCTAGAGCACTTGTCTAGCATGCATCAGGCCCTAGATTTTATCCTCATCATGAAAAAAATAATCCTTGTTGACTTTTACTCTTGAAATGGATGAAGTGCCAACTTTCCTAATTTAATATTCAAAATTAAACATTACATTTTTTAAAAGTTTTAAATATAAGTATCTATTAAAACAGGATCAGAGTCATTAACAAGCAAAAAAATACTTCTTTAATTCAATCACTGACTAGAGTTCTAAGAAGAAAACAACTTTGAATAAAAAGCTATGATTACGTCAAAATATGATTTATGTAAGATTGTGCTATAACATTTATTCTGGAGTATATTTTGGGTAGTACTACACCTTTACTGTTACAGAGAGAAGATACACACATTATAAACAATCTCTTTTAAACAGCAGGCCATTTTGCATGCCATAACATTTCTCCCCTACCCTCTGATACAACCAATAACTAACCAGTAACCAATAAGAAAGCAATATTCTTAAACATTCTGACCCATGTGCCACTCTTTGAATGTGTAAATTCGAGATAAAATTTGAACATTTATGAAGAATAAAACTTTTATTTGGAACAGAACTACTGATTCAGAGATAAATATATACAGATTCAAAACCCTATTTTTAGAAGAGCTGTTCTAGTATTCTACTATTCAGCTGTTCTACTTTCTCAAACAAAGCATTGGTTTTATTTGTACAAAAGCTTCCATAGTTTTTGTCTGGCATAAATAATAACTTACACAAATCTCTCAAGCATTGTAATAACCTGCCTTTTATGAAGTGTACATTCGGTCTTCAAATGCAATAGGAATATCAAGCTGTGTAAATTTTAAAAATTTAATTGTATTGTTACATGACTAGGGCCTATAGAAGACTGTTATTGAAGAAACACTTCAATAATAAGCATGTTAATTAAGGACTCTTAAAGAATCAAGTATCAGTCTGTTTACAACTAATATCAGTTGCAGGCATGTTTAGAAGAGGTAGCAAATATACTAGACAAATCTAAATTTTTACTTTTAACTAAATCTGAAGTTAAAAAAATTCTTTGGGAGTTTGAAAACAACAAATGACAAGATGTGCCTTCAATGGTGGAATTGTTTATAACCACTTGAGGTGAGATGTTATATTTTTTTATCCATTTACATAATATTCACATTCAAGCTTTATACCTTTTGTCCAGTTTGTTTCGTTTCGTTTCTCTCCTCAGTTACTAAAGGGAATTCATGGGTTTTGTTGCTAAAAGCAACCATACTTTCAAAAACTTCCTTCCTTCTCCATCTGTTTAGCTCTAATATTCTAAGTCCAGACTGATACTTTCTGGAATAGAGAATGATTTTAATGCTATGAACCTTAAAATTAACTTGTGAGGTATTTTGTTTGTGGAGAGTATTCTGGGGATTGAACACAGATGTACTTTACCACTGAGCTATATCCTAGCCCATTTTATTTTTTACTTTAAGACAGGGTCTCACTAAGTTGCTTAGGGCCTCACTGAATTATTCAGGCTATCCTAGAACTTTCAATCCTTCTGCCTAGGCCTCTTGAGCTGCTGGGATTAGAAGTGTGTGCCACTATGCCCAGCAGTAAGCCACTTCTAAAGGCTAAGAGGAAATGTTTTTAAATTAGTTATAATTTGTAGCAATCCATATTTCTGCTTTTAAAATTAAATTTTGAAGATAAGCCATAGATTCAACTTCTGCTTCTAGAACATTAACTTGTTCTATGCACTTGTTTATAAAACAGGGCAAATATTTTCAGGTCTGATTTATTTGACCAGTGAGGTTTTATTGAGATATTGCATTATAATATACAACACTTATTACTCTTGCTATTGTTGAGAAAAAAAATTAACAATGAAACTTCTCTGTGTGAAACAAGGATGCAGTAGGAAATATAAAGAAAACCCTAAGTATTTTCTCAGTAGATGTCATGGCTTTTCTCTAGAGTTGCTACTGCTATCAAGTTTAGTAATGGATATTCACTTATGACTATCAACATACTTGCATGGGATTTTTTTTCATAGAAAACAAGTAATCTAAGAAAATATAAACATGATTTCCAGATTTTTATACCTTAGATTATTTCTAAGAAAACAACTTTGAAAGATATCATAAGTTTTGAGACTCCTAAAGAAATATTTTCATTGCAGGGACAAGAAAAGGCAAAAAAGGTATTCCAAGTAACCACCAAGTGTCATTCAAATCCTCCTGAATTTATTTCTCCCTACAATCAAGTTCACTCTTTCATTCACTTATATATGTACTGAATGTATATTAATGTGCAAGTCATGCCCAGATACATCAGAGCACACACGCTTCTCTGAAAAAGACCTTCAGGAAACAAATCAGAAGCTTCATTAAAATCTTCATGGAAATAATTTGCAAATGATTTATTTAGTTTTTAATAATGCCAATGTAAAGCCAAACGACCAGATGGAAGTAAACCAGGACTGGCACAGGCTTTATTCTGGGAAGGACGGCCTCAGCCACCGCTGAGGGCGAGGGGCAGGCCAGACGACCACACTCGGCTCCTGCAGGGCCTGGGCCCAGCCCCAAGGCAGCAGCTGGAGGGAGTGAGAAGGCTGATGGGCAGGGCGGGAGCGAGGCGGCTATTCTCTGCTTCTGCCTCTGACCTAACAGCCAAAATATTTTCTTAAAAATTCAGGTTATTCTACATAGCCAAAAATTACAAAAAGATTAAGGAGAACCAAAAACTCATTAAACTGGATGAGGTGGTACACGCCTGTAATCCCCAAGTTTGGAAGGCTGAGGCAGGAGGATCATCAGTTTAAAGCCAGTTTTGGCAACTTAGCACGGCCCTCAGCAACTCAGCGAGATCTCTAAATGTGAATGTGGCTCAGTGTGATGTGTCCTCTAGTATCAAAGAATAAAAATAATAATAATAATTCATTAGCCAAGCAATAACAAACTTTACTTATTACCAAAAATCAGAGCACTTATAGTAGGCTAAATAATGGTTCCTACAAGGAGTTTACAATCTAATTTCCAGAATTTATGAATATGTTACCTTATGACAAAAAGATGTGATTAAGTGAAGGATCTGGAGATGGGAAAGTAGCATAGATTATCCTGGTGGACTAGACGTAATCACAAGATAAAGAGGCAGGCAAGGAGGGTCAGAAAGACCCTGAGGTAGAGGGTGAGGTGATAAATGAGCTAGAAGCAAAGAAATCTAGGCAGATAGAAAAAGCAAGAGAATGGGTTCTCTCCAAAGTTTCCAGAAGGAATGAATTCCAGTCAATACTTTGATTTTCATCCATTAGACCTATTTTGGACTTCTGGACTTCAGGTAATGAATTGGTGTTGTCTTACATCACTAGTTTGTAGTAATGTGCTATATCAGCAATAGGAAAAAGATATGACATCTTTCTGAATACTTAACTGCCACTATAGACACATTATCTCATTTAATCATCATAAGAACCCTATGCAGTAGATACTATTACTATCTTTCTTTCACAAATGGGAGAATGAAGGCAAAACTGTTTTAAAAATTTGCTCAAGAGACTGAGCTCTCAATCATCACTAGATTTTTCCATGATCAAGCAAGCCAATGTGAAACAATTCCAACCTAGTAGCAATTTTATTATTGAAGAGTTCTGCCAAAATGCTCCTAATTTACCTTGGATTTTATATTGTACTTTGATGTAAATTTTATAACTTTACATGATTATGGACTTGAAAGATTGCTTGAATTTCCCAACAAATGCAGTTATTTTTATTGCTTTTTTAAAAATATTTTTAGTTGTCAATGGACCTTTATTTTATTCATTTATATGCAGTACTGAGAATCAAACCCAGTGCCTCAGGTATGCTAGGTAAGCATTCTACCACTGAGCCACAACCTCAGCCCCATTTTTGTTTATTTCTGAAGGCTGCATCTCATTTCTGACATTTTCCATTTGTTTTACCTCTGAGAATTTGGTGAGATTTCTGCCATTGTCTTACCTTTCTCTAAATTGTACCACAACCACCAGCCATCACTATACACAAATGATATTTAAACAACTTAAGGTTAAATGGTTTACTTAACCAAAACTACTTGGGGAATGGTAAACCTAGTACTGTTTAAAAGTAACAAAGAATTGTTGGAACAGAATATATATGTCAAGTTTATGTTATAGCAAAAAACTTCATTGATTTCTTTTTTAAAACTTACAACTTTTTCTCAGCATCAAGTATATAAAAATATTTTTGGCATATAATATTGGCAAGCTCCTGTTTAGACACCATGTGTACTTAGTCAAACATGAAAAACACCTACATGTTTACATTCTATTTGTCCATATACAAATGAAGAAAGCACTTGCATGCATATTAGAAGTTCTTATAATTTTTAACTATCATGCAAAAACCCTATATCATTTTTCTTATTCCTCTCAGTAACTGTATAATTAAACAATATTGTTATGTGTTTCATTTGTTTAAACAAAGATGAGCTCCACTGTATTTACTGTGTATAGTATACAGTCTATTTAGTACTGCTTTCTGCTCAATACAAAGCAAAAAAATTATGATGCCCTTTTTAATGTGCCTTTATTTCAAAAAGGTTTATAGACTCAACTTTAGTGCACTTTTTCTCATGAACAACTAAAAAAGATATATTTTACATTATACTGTTCTGTGGGATATATTTCCCAGGGGTTAAAAGTGAAGAACTATAGCCTACTTGACAGTAAGATATCTGATTGTAAAGAATACAAAAGCAACACTTGCTTCTCTATTTTACTAAAAGCTAAATATTCCAGTTGTTCATTGCAAAAAGAATAATAGCATGATTCTCTAACACTGCAAAATGAGAACTGCCAGTTAAGATGCAATTGCAATGATTGTTACTGGTGAGAATGCAAAAGACAAAAATAGCACTACTTGTTGACAGATTACAGATGGAGCGTGGGTTCCCAGAAGCAACAAAAATCACATTTCAATTTCAACAGCAAACAAACTTGCTATGGAAATCTCTGAGGAATAAAAACATATTAATCTCTGTAATATTCACACAAATCTATACTTTCTGAGCTGAATTGCTATTCTATTGAATAGTTATACCTGGACAATTATTTATCAAATTTTCTAAAACCTTAAGTTTCTAAAACCCTTAAATTCTAAATGAACATTTTCTTGTTAACAAATGAGATGTTACAGATTTTTTATTAGTATGCTAACATTTTGAATATTGTGTTTTAAGAGAAAAAAAGGCATTTATTTATTCATTCAACTAATTTTATTGATAGACCACTATAAGCCTTCTATCCTGAGGAGACAGAAATGCATAAGGTGCATTGTCACTGTCCTCAAGAAACCTAGTCTGGTTTGTCAGAAGGAACCACAATAAAGTAACAATACAGTGATGTATGTTCAATCATGTGAAACTGCAAAGGTCACATAGAGAGTGAGTAAGTGATGACACTTAGTTTAGAGATAAGCCAAGTAAAAAGAAGGCAGGTTGTCAGGAAATTTTCTTAAAAAGTATGCTGAGTTTTATTGGGTGAATAGGTGTCAGATGAAAGCATAGAGGGGGAAGGAAAGGAGTGCTGTGAATATAATATATCAGGTAGAAATACATGAGTAGATATCTTTCTAAGATACTGCACAATCTCTTTTTCAACAAAATTAGGAGATAGCTAAAACCCTGGCAGAACTGGAGAAAAGGCTGACCAAAATGACTGGAGATGAAATAAGGATATATTCAGGAGGAAGAAATAAGAGGGTCCCTTGGTTGTAGATCCCAGAGATGAAAAGAAAAAAAATCCACTTGGCAAGGGGAAAAGACACACTTTGAGTTAAAAACCTAAATTCCTTATTCACAGTGGTATAAACCAATAATAAGCAATGGTTACAATGCTTTTCGGGACTGATTTGGACATGAAAAGTAGAGATAGGATTAAGGGAAAGATGGTGGAAATAAGTTACAGATGAAGGAAGAAAACAATGACAGAAGAAAAGAGAAAGAAAAAAGAAACTTTGAGAGGAAGATAAGGAATATGGTGGGAAAACTTCTACCTGATAGAGAGAAATAAAATGTAAATGATAGCCCAAATCTAACACCCCCAAAACCTAGGTCAAAAGAAAAGTTTCAGATAGGTGAAGCATGGTCTTAGCATTCATTTCTCGACATGAGTTATCTTCAATTATCAACTTCTGGAGGTGGGTGGAAAATCCCCACTTAAAGTATTAAGGAGCACAGAATCTATATGAAGATTTTAAAAGGAATAAATGAGAAAAGAGATATGAAAAGCAAATGGAAGATAATAATTAAGGACCAGAAAAATAATGGCAAAATAATTGATAAAAATAGTTAACCACAATATTATTAAATAAATTAGCCTCCATGAAACAATAGTACAAAACAAAGGTAGGTATAAAATCTTAGTGAGGAGATGAGGAAATAATAGGAAGAGAGGAAATATGAAATACCAGGCATCAAGTGCTAAGTGGAGGAAAACAGTAAAATGAAATGCTTAAAAGAATTAGAAGAATAACATGTACAGAAGATAGGCAAAAGAGAGCCAACATATAAATAATAGAATGTTTATAAAAAATGATAAGTAAATAAAAATATAATGTAAGATGACTTTTCTGAAAGAAATAAAACAAATCGACCCATGTAAGGGTTCATCATGCTCCACGGACAGGTATCTTCAATATCAAGATACATACTAGTAAGATTACTAGATTTGAAATTAATTAAATAACACTCTGGAGATGGCAGATTTTTTAAAAAGCAGGTTAATTATAAGGGGAAAATATCAGACTGACCTCAGACTACTTCACAGAAGCATACCAAATTTTTGGAAAAGATTGGGAAACATATTAAAAACCCACAAGAAAAGAGAAACAATGCTATTTCCGGCCAAAATATTGTTCAAATGTAAAATTTGAACAATTTTTTTAAAAATATTTTTTAGTTGCCAATGGATCTTTATTTTATTTATTTATATGTGGTGCTGAGAATTGAACCCAGTGCCTCACACATACAAGGCAAGTGCTCTACCACTGAGCCACAACCCCAGCCCCTTGAACAATTTTTTTAAACAAGCAAGAAGTTACGGAAACTAGCTATGGTGGCACATGCCTGCACCTTATAAGACTGAGGCGGGAAGATCACAAGTTCAAAGACAACCTTAGCAACTTAGTGAGGCATTAGGTGACTTAGTGAGAGATAATCTCAAAATAAAAAGGGCTAGGGATGTGGCTCAGTGGTTAAGAAAACCCCTGTGTTACCTGCCCCCCAAAAGTTAAGTAAACATTCTCATGAAACCAAAACATGGTTCAAAAAACTGTAGCAAAATATTGGCAGTGAACATTGACTATACATTAGTCTAGCACTAATACTAAAGGAGTGGTGAGAGGATCAGAAGGGAATATAAATTATATGCTTTTATACCTTACAAATGCAAAATATCAAAATCAGTGCAGGAAGATGATGAAAGTAATACAGAATGCTAATTATTTAGTTAAAATATTGTCAGAGCCAAATTACATCATTTAAAGCAGATAAAGAGAAATCAGGAATAGTAATATAAAATTGGAGAACCTGTGTAAAAACTTTATTCTACACATATCAGAAAAAGGAAAGAAGCAGTATAAGTCATAGCTAAGAAATTTAAATATTCACCTGATATATCAAGGAAATGGCAACTAAATACAAAGCACATACTATAAGAAATGCAAGAAGAATGTGGTGAGAGATTCAACAAACCTCTCCTGTAACTGGATTTTTCTAGCAAACAAAAAAATAAGGATAGAGGGCTGGAGTTGTGGCTCAGTGGCAGAGCACTTGCCTAGCATGTATGAGCTACTGGGTTCAATTCTCAGTACAGCATATAAATAAATAAAAAATAAAGATTCAACAACAACTAAAAAATATTTTTAAAAAATAAAGATAGAGACCAACCCCAGCCCAAGGCACAAAGGAGGCAGAGCACACCGACTACAGCCCCACACACAGAGTAAGAGACTAATTGCACATGCACAAAGGAGGCGACCAACCTCACATGCACAGAGGAGGAGACTCACCATACAGTCGCTCCCGTCTACCAAGGGATGGCTGTACCAGCCTACTTCTGTTTACAGACAACAGTGAGGACCAGAAAGACCATCCTTGAGGTACTTGTAAACCTGATTACACCAGAGGTGAGGTATCGGTAACCTGCAGGGACACTACAAGATTATAGGGTAGAAAATGTAATACCTGAGTTTGGCACTGCTAGAGAGGAAGACACATGAGCAACATGAAAAAATAAGAGAAGAAAATGCCCCAATCAAACCAAGCTGCTACCATAACAGAATCTATTGAGAGCATAGTAGATGAAATGTCAGAGGAGTTCAGAATGTACATAATTAAAATGATCTGTGAAGCACAGAATAATATAAGAGAGCAAGTACAAGCAAAAATTGATCAATCCAACAAAGAGATTAGACAGTAAACACAGGCAACCATTGATCACTCCAACAAAGAGATAAGAGAGCAAATTCAGGGAGCAAAAGATTGCTTCAAGAAAGAGAGACTCTGAAAAAAACCAAGCATAAGTCCTTGAAATGAAAGAAACAATAAACCAAATAAAAAGTTCAATAGAAAGCATCACCAACAGACTAGATAACTTGGAAGACAGAACCTCAGACAATGAAGACAAAATATATGATCTTGAAGATAAAGTTGACCACACAATGAAGATGGTAAGAAACCATGAAAAAAAATCCAAAAATTATGAGATAATATGAAAAGACCAAATCTAAGAATTATCAGCATAGAGGAAGGCACAGAGATAGAAATCAAAGGAATGCACAATCTCTTCAATGAAATAATATCAGGAAATTTCCCAAACATGAAGAATGAGTTGTAAAATCAAATAAGAGAGGCTCAAAGGAGACCAAATATACAAAACTACAACAGATCCACACCAAGCCAAATTATAATGAAAGTGCCTACCATACACAATAAGGAGAGAACTTTAAAGGCTGCAAGAGAGAAGGTACAGATTACATACAGGGGAAAACCAATTCGGATATCAGCAGATTTCCCAACTCAGACTCTCAAAGCTAGGATATCCTGGAATAACATATCCGATAACATAACCAAACTCTAAAAGAAAATGAGTGCCAACCAAGAATCTTATGTCCACCAAAATTAAGCTTCTGATTTGATGATGAAATACAAACGTTCCATGATAAACAAAAGTTAAAAGAATTTACAATGAGAAAGCCTGCACTAGAGAACATTCTCAGCATAATATTTTATGAGGAAGAAATGAAAAACAACACTGAAAATCGGCAAAAGGAGGGACTACACTAAAGGAAAAGCCAATCAAGGGAGAAACCAAGTCAAGTTAAAAACCAAAATAAACCAAAATGAATGGGAATACAAACCATATTTCAATAATAACCATAAATGTTATTGACATAAACTCATCAATCAGAAGACATAGACTGAGCTGGATGCAGTGGTACAAGCCTGTAATCCCAGCACTTAGGGAGGCTGAGACAGGAGAATCGCGAGTTCAAAGCCAGCTTCAGCAATGGTGAGGTGCTAAGCAACTCAGTGAGATCCTGTCTCTACATAAAACACAAAATAGGGCTGGGGATGTGGCTCAGTGGTCGAGTGCCCCTGAGTTCAATCTCTAGTACCAAAAATAAATAAATAAATAAAAAACATAAAGACATAGACTGGCAGATTAGATTTAAAAAAAAAAAAAAGACCCTACAATATGGTGTCTTTAAGAGAATCTTCTCCTAGAAAAAGACGTCCACAGACTGAAAGTGAAAGGATGGGAAAAAACATACCACTCAAATGGACTGCATAAACAAGGAAAAAATATACCACTCAAAAAGACTGCATAAACAAGCAGAGGTTTCCATCCTCATATCAGATAAAGTAGACTGCAAACCAAAGATAGTCAGAAGGGATAAAAAAGGACATTTCATTATGTTTAAGGGAACCATACATCAAGAAGACATAACAATCATAAATATCTATGCCCCAAACAATGGAGCATCCATGTATATCAAACAAATCCTTCTCAATTTCAAGAACCAAATAGACCACAACACAATAATACTGAGTGACTTTAACATACCTCTCACCACTGGATGGTCTTCCAAACAAAAACTAAACAAACCATAGAACTCAATAATACAATCAATAATTTAGAATTAACAGACATATACAGAATATTTCATCCATCAACAAGTGAACACACTTTTTTTTCAGCAGCACACGAATCCTTCTCTAAAATAGATCATATGTTATAGCATTTCTTAGCAAATACAAAAAAATAGAGATACCACCCTGCATTCTATGAGACCATAATGGAATGAAATTAGAAATAAATGATAAAATAAAAAATAGAAGCTACTCCATCACCTGGAGACTAAATGATACACTATTGAATGATGCATGGATAACAGAAGACATCAAGGAGGAGACAAAAAACTTCTTAGAGGTAAATGAGAACTCTGATACAACATATCAAAACCTCTGGGACACTATGAAGGCTGTGTTAAGAGAAAAGTTCATTGCATTGAGCTCATTCATTAAAAGAAGAAAAAGTCAACAAATAAATTGCCCGACATTACATCTGAAAGCTCTAGAAAAAGAAGAACAAATCATCACCAAAAGAAGTAGAAGACAGGAAATAATTAAAATCAGGGCTGAAATCAATGAATTTGATACAAAGGAAACAATTTTAAAAATTGGCAAATAAAAAGTTGGTTCTTTGAAAAAATAAATAAAATTGATAAACCCTTAGCTACCCTAAGGTAAAGAAGGAAAGAGAAAACTCAAATTACTAAAATTTGAAATGAAAAGGGAAATATCATGACAGACACTATTGGAATACAGAAGATAATTAGAAATTATTTTGAAAATCTATACTCCAGTAAAATAGAAAATCCTGAAAACACCAACAAATTTCTAGGGGCATATGATCTGCCCAAACTGAATCAGGAGGACATACACAACTTAAACAGATCAATTTCAAACAAGAAAATAGAAGACGCCATCAAAAGCTTACCAACCAGGAAGAGCCCAGGACCAGACAGATTCTGAGCTAAGTTCTACAAGACCTTCAAAGAAGAATTAATACCAATACTCCTCAAATTATTCCATGAAATAGAAAAGGAAGGAACTCTTCCACACTCATTCTATGAGGCTAGTATCACCCTGATTCCAAAACCAGACAAAGACACATCTAAGAAAGAAAACTTCAGACCAACATCCCTGATGAACATTGATGCAAAAATTCTCAATAATATTCTGGCAAACTACATATACAAAACACATTAAAAAGTGCACCCCAATCAAGTGGATTTCACTGCAGGTATGCAAGTTTGGTTCAACATACGGAAATCAATAAACATAGTTCATCACATCTTAAAGACTCATATGATTATCTCTATAGATGCCGAGAAAGCATTTGACAAAATACAGCACCTCTTCATGTTCAGAACACTAGAAAAACTAGGGATAGTAAGAACATACCTCAACATTGTAAAAGCTATCTATACAAAACCGAAAGCCAACATCATCCTCAATGGGGAAAAAACTGGAAGCATTCCCTCTAAAAACAGGAACAAGACAGGAATGTCCTCTTTCACCACTTCTATTCAACATAGTCCTTGAAACTCTAGCCAGAGCAGTTAGACAAGCAGAAGAAATTAAAGGAATACAAATAGGAAAGGAAGTTAAACTATCATTATTTGCTGGTGACATGATTCTTTACTTAGAGGATCCAAAAAATTCCTACAGAAAACTTATAGAATTAATAAATAAATTCAGCAAAGTAACAGGGTATAAAATCAACACTCATAAATCAAATGCATTTCTATATATCAGTGATGAATCCTCAGAAAGAGAAATTAGAAAAACTACCCTATTCACAATAGCCTCAACAAAAAATAAAAACAACTTGGGAATCAATTTAACAAAAGAGATGAAACACCTTTATAATGAAAACTACAGAACGCTAAAGAAAGAAATTGAAGAAGATCTTAGAAGATGGAAAGATCTCCCCTGCTCTTGGATAGGCAGAATCAATATCATCAAAATGGCCATACTACTCAAAGTTCTATACAGATTCAATGCAATTCCAAATAAAATGACAACATCATTCTTTAATAGAAATAGAAAAAGCAATCATGAAACTCATTTGGAAAAATAAGAGACCCAAAATAGCCAAAACAATCATCCTTAGCAAGAAGAGTAAAGCAGGAGGCATCACAATACCAGATCTCAAACTATATTGCAAAGCTATAATAACAAAAACAGCATGGCATTGGCACCAAAATAGACCTGTAGATCTATGGTATAGAATAGAAGGCACAAAGACAAACTCACATTATCTCATACTAGACAAAGGTGCCAAAAACATACATTGGAGAAAAGATAGCCCCTTCAACATATGGTGCTGGGAAAACTGGAAATCCATATGCAACAAAATGAAACTAAAGCCCTTTCTCTCACCATGCACAAAACTCAACTCAAAGTGGATCAAAGACCTAGGAATTACACCAGAGAATCTGCACCTAACTGAGGAAAAAGTAGGCTCAAATCTCCATCATGTTGGATTAGGCCCTGACTTCCTTAAAAAGACTCCTAAAGTGCAAGAAATAAAAGCAAGAATCAATAAATGGAATGGATTCAAACTAAAAAGCTTCTTCTCAGCAAAAGAACTAGTCAATGAGGCAAACAGAAAGCCTACATTCTGGGAGCACATACATCAGATAGAGCACTGATCCCCAGGATATATAAAGAACTCAAAAAACTTAACACCAAAAAACAACCCAATCAATAAATGGGCTAAGGAGCTGTACAGACACTTCTCAGAATAAATACAATCAATCAACAAACATATAGAAAACTGTTCAACATCTCTAGCCATTAGAGAAATGCAAATCAAAACTAAGGTCTCATCTCACGCCAATCAGAATGGCAGTTATCAAGAATACAAACAACAAGTGTTGGCGAGGACGTAGAGGAAAAAGCACACTCATGCATTGTTGGTGCAAATTGGTGCAACCAATCTGGAAAGCAGTATGGAGATTACTTAGAAAACTTGGAATAGAACCACTATTTGACTCAGCTATCCCATTCCTTTGTCTGTATCTAAAGGTCTTAAAAACAGCATACTACAGTGACACAGCCATTTCAATGTTTATAGCAGCTCAATTCACAATAGCTAAACTGTGGAACCAACCTAGATGCCCTTCAATAGATGACTGGATAAAAAAACTGTGGTAATATACACAATGGAATATTACTCAGCATTAAAAGAGAATAAACTTTGCAGGTAAATGGATGGAGTTGGAGAATATCATGCTAAGCAAAGTAAGCCAATCCCCCAAAAACAAAGTCCAAATGTTCTCTCTGATAAGTGGATGCTAATCCACAATGTGGGAGGAGCATGGGAAGAATGGAAAAACTTTGGTCAAGGGGGAGGGAAGGGTGGGAATGGGACATGGGGGCAGGAAAGATGGTGGAATGTGATGGACAACAATGCCCTAGGTTCATGTATGAATGCACATATGGTGTAACTCTATATTGTGTACAACCAGAGAAGTGAAAATTTGTGTTCCATTTGTGTACAATAAATCAAAATGCATCTGCTGTCATGTAAACCTAATTAGAATAAAAAAATGAAAAAAGTAAGGATAGAGGAATTGAAAGTACAAAGCATAAACCTAAAATAACAAACTTATTATTTTATATTCCTCCAAATTGATGATTTATCTTTTTCCATTTTATGTCAATGTAGCATTTAGGAAGTCATTCAGACAGTTGGCTACAAATGATAAAATATAAGATTTTACAGCATTTTTCTAGTTATAAGATTATTAGAGCCTTCAGGCCACTCCTGCTGCTGCCATAGGATCACCTGCCATTTGTTGCAGACAAAAAAAGCAAGTAGCAATTGACAGGAGAGGAACAGCAATGAAACAAATTTCTAGCAACAAGTGTTTTGGGGGATTGCAAAAAGTATTTGAGCATGATAATGTTGAGCTGAACTACAAAATGAAATTTGCTATCTATTTACTACCAACAGCAGAAAGTAGAAAGTACCCTGTACTGTATTGGTCATCTAGCTTAACTTGCACAGAACAGAATTTTATATCAAAATCTGTTTATCCTCAAGCTGCCTCAGAACTCAACCTTGTTATCATTTGCTCCAGATACTAACCCTCATGGCTACAATATTTAAGGAGAAGATGAGAGCTGGGACTTTGTCATCTGTGCTGGATTTTATGTGAATGCCACTGAAGATCCTTGGAAGACTAACTACAGAATGTACTTTTACATAATAGAGGAGCTTCTCTAACTCATAAATGCCAATTTTCCAATGGACCCCTAAAAAATGTCTGCTTTTTGGCCTCGCTATTGGGAGATAGATCATGGAGCTCTAATTTGTGTTTTGAAAAATCCTGGAAAACAGAAATCTGTGTCAGCATTTGCTCCAATTTGAAACCCAGTGCTCTGTCCTTGGGGCAAAAAAAGTCTTTAGTGGGTATTTGAGAACAGATCAAAATAAATGGAAGGCCTGATGAGACCCATCTTATTAATTCCTGTCCAGATTCTCAGCCAGACATAACTAATTGATCAAGGGAAAGATGACCAGTTTCTTCTAGATGGACAGTTACTCCCTGATAAATTCATAGCTGACTGAACAGAAAAGAAAATCCCTGTTTCTTTTAGATTATAGTAGAGTTATAATCATAGCTACTACACTTCATTGTAACTTTTATTAATGATCACATCAGCTATCATGCAAATTACCTAAATGCATGAAATACTTCTGATAAGAGAATATCAATGAAATTATAAAAATTATAATAAATAGAATTGCTGAGGGAAAATATTTCAAAACATTGGATTTCATAATGCTAAAAGAACTTCATTCTACAGTTGAATCACTTGAATAAATATATAAAATCAAAAAAAGAATATCAGAAAAGTTTTTATTCCATTGAAATTAAGAAATATCAGTACAAGGTTGGGGATATAGTTCATTGGTAGAGCACCTGCTACCATGTATATGACCCTGGGCTCAATAGGAAATATAATATACCAAAATTTGTGGGATACAGCAAAAGCAATATGAGGAAGTTTATAGCAGTGTGTGCCTTCACCAAAAACAATAAAGAGTTCTCAAATAAATAACCTAATAAAAAATGTCAAGGTCTTAGAAAAACAAAAACAAAACAAACCCTCAATCAGTAACAAGAAAGAAATAATAAAAATCAGAAAAAATAAAACAAAGTAAAAGAACAATACAAAGGTTCAATGAAACTAAGAGTTGGTGTTTTGAAAAGATAAACAAATATGACAAGCTTTTAGCTAACCTAACCAAAAGAAAGAGAAATACCTAAATAAATAAAATTAGAGGTGAAAAGGAGGTATTATCACAGATACCACAAAAATTCAAAGGATCATTTGGAAATATTTTGAAAAAAAATTCTAATACTCCAATTCTAAAATATTCTAATGTTAATAAATTGTAAAATATATAATAAATGGAAAAATTTCTGGACATATATGATCTATCAAAACTTAACCAAGAAGATATTAGAAATCCAAATAGATCCAAAACAAGAAATGAAATTGTAGTAATAATAAAGTCTCCCAACAAATAAAAACCCAGGACCAGATGAATTCGCTACTGAACTTTACCAGACTTTTAAAGAACTAATAACAATATTACTTAAACTATTCCATAAAATAGAAAGGGTAAGAGCCCTTCCAAACTCATTTAACAAAACCAGTATAACCCTGCTACCAAAACCTACAAGGACACAACCAAAAAAAGAAAACTATAACCCAATATCCCTGGTAAACATAAATACCATATTCCTCAAAAAATCCTTGAAAAAAATTTAACAGCACTTTAGAAAGATTATACATCAGATTCAAGTTGGTTTTATTACAGGATGGGTCAATATACACAAAACTATAAATGTAATATAGCACATAGAATCAAGGATAAAAATCACAAGAGCATTTCAAAAGATGTAGAAAAAATCTTTGATAAAATTCAATACCTCTTTGTGATAAAAGCTCTGAATAAATTAAGCAAAAGTTGATACTTCAACATAATAAAAGTCCTATATAACAAACCTATAGCCAATATTATACTGAATGGGGAAAAACTGAAAGCATTTTCTCCAAAGTCAAAATCGGAAGATAAGGATGTTACTCTTACCTCGTTTATTCAATACAGTACTAGGATTTCTAGCCAGAGTAATCAGGCAAGAGAAAGAACTAAAAGACATAAAAATAAGACACAAGAAGGTAAAATTATCCCTCCTGGCAGATGATATGATTCTATAAATACATAATATGAAAGGCTCCAAAAAAAAAGATTTTTAGAACTGATAAATTTAGGAAAGTAGAAAGATACAAAATCAACATACAAAAATCATTTATTTTTCTGAACATCAATAATGAATTCAATGATAAAGACATCATGAAAGCAATCCCACTCACAATAACCACAAAAAATAAGACATCTAGGAATAACTCTTACGATGAAAATTACAAAATTTTGAAGAAACTGAAGAAAAAACTAGAAGGTGATAAGATCTCACTTGTTCATGGACTAGGAAAATTAATATTATTGAAATGGCTATACTACCCAAATCATTGCAATCCCCATCAAAACACCAATGACTTTCTTCATAGAACTTAAAAAGAATCCTAACAGATCAGCCTAGGTGTCCATCAACAGATGAGTGAATAAAGAAAATATGGTACATATACACAACTATTATTCAGCGATAAAGAAGAATAAAATTCTTCTATTTTCAGAAAAATGGATGGAACTGGAAGAAATTACATTTAAAAAAATAAGCCAGACAGAAAGATAAGTATAGCACATTTTCTCTCATATGTGAGAACAGAAAAAAAAACCTGAAATTAGAATAGGGACCATGAGGAACTGATAGGGACTAAGAAGTAGAGCAGGGAGACAGTAGAGGGGCAATAGTTAGGGAGAGGATGGAAGAAGGAAGGGTGGATGTGATCAAAGCAAGATATATGCATATATGGAAATGTCAGAGTGAAGCCATTTAATTTGTACAATTAAAGACTGTTAATTAAAATAATACAAATAATATTCATATAGCTAATATTTGTCCAAAAAGGAATTTTAAAGGAAATTAATTTTTAAAATTATTTTGATTGGCATAATATTTGTACATATTTACAAGGTACAATGTTATGTTTTGATTCATATTCATATTCAGTAGTGACAAACTCAAGGAAATCAGTTTTTTGGAAAACAATAAAAGCAGTACTTTCATATCAATATCAACAGAAAATGGAATGCTATTGAGAGAAAAATCCATTACTTTAAATGTCTTCATTATTAAAACGGAATTATGAAAAGAAATGTGGATTCATATTTTTAAAAATTAGGCCTGCAGTTGTAGCTGAGGGTAGAGTGCTTGCCCAGCACACATGAGATCCTGGGTTTAACCCCCAGAAATACAAAATAAGGAAAAAAAGAAAAAAGATACTGAAAATATTCCTGGGAAAAATAAATGATTGAAAAATGAAGAAAAGAAAAAAAGAGACTGGAGACATACATCAATGATCTACATGACACATTCAATTTCATTCTTTAAGCCAGGGACAGAAAATAAAAATGACTTCAGTTTAACATGAATGTTTGACGCAATACCACCATAATGGGTCATTGTTAAGCCTGTAGAGAAGAGGAAATGCAGTGTCTCACAAAAATATTTAATCCATTGTTTTTTCTAACCTACTTCTGGGCTATCAGCTTGAAATGCTAAGTTTTAGGCATTGCAGGTTATCCATCCAAAAGCCATCATCTCCATAATTACCTCAGAGTGAGGCTGCCAGGAAGACTGCTGAACAAGAGCACTATGCAGTGATTACTCATCTAAGGAGGTACAATTCACATCACTGATGATTTTCATTAATTGAGACATCTTTAATCATATTATAAATTTTACTAATTCTAGTGATGGAAAATTTGCATATTTGTTTTCTATCATATTGTATTCAAAGGTTTTGGAAGTAAATGTCTTTTTTAACAGGGTTGGTATGTATTTTCTTATGTCAATTTATGCAAGACAACTCTTTACAATTACTGAACATCTTTGGTATGACTCTTCTTGAAAATATTATGTAAGATTTAGCATTGATTTCAAAGGATACTTTTCAAAACATTTAGCTTTGCCAATATTTTTGCTAATGGAGAAAGTTAACTTCTTAAAGTTAAAAATTATTAACTAGTTAAGACCTATAGTTGCCTTGACCATTACTTTGACCTCCATGTTTAGCAACTATTTTTGTGGAAAATTAAAAATTGAAGTAAGCAAGCTTTGGCATTCTCAAAAGAAAAAAAATTGTGTAGCTGTTTTATAACAATTATAATAAATCCTACTGACTTAAGTACTTATTTATTGTGATTAAAAATTCAAATTTTCTATTTTTAGTATTTTTATTGAAATTTATGTAGAATTACATTTTATTATTGAGAAGTAAGCAATAAGCTAAATTTTAAATTTTTCTTGAGGAAGGAGGAGCTTCTAAACTAGAGGTAGCTCATAATAGACCTGGAGTTTGGCTCAGGTATGATCCAAGGTTATGTCCTTCAAAGGAAATGTGAGAGTACTAATGAGAAAACCTATCATGGTCTCCTTTCCCAGGAGACGATTTAAGCAATAACACATAACATAATTCTGACAGTGAGCCTGAAGAATAGTATGATGGCCAGTGGGAGGGAAGGTTGTTTAAAGGGCAGGTTTTCTTCACTGTGGAAAAACAGATATTTTGGGGAAAATAACCCCTTTTCTCTCAAAATTATCATGCTTCAATTAGCTTTCCCAGAAATGGCCTCAGTCCAAGTTAAGTTATGTTCTACATATTTCCATTATCACCTCCTCCTGAGGTGAGAATCTTATCTTTGATAAGATTTTCAAAAGAAAAAGAAAAAAGCAATCTCTTAACATACAATACCTGGGAGCTGTACCTTGATAAATTAATATGAACAAGAAAAGGACCTGTCTTGTAGCTGTTTCACTTAAAGGGGCCTGAAGCCCCCATCCTATTTCACTTTCACAAAACTGGAAATATTTGACCAGGAGCTGGACATAGAGTTAAAAAGATTAAGAAAATTAGAGGGAAATTAAGAACGGGGAGACTGAAGACCAAAATAAGTCCCCATTATGTAGGAGTAGTAGCTAATACTCATTGACCATTTATCTTGGGTCAGACATTATTCTACACATTTTGTTTTCAATTATTCTTCACAGAAACATAAATATTGTTGCTTTTCTATTTTAAAATTGAGGAATTAGGAGCACAGAAAATAGGATTTGCCTAAGTTTCACAGTCAATCTGGAGTGGAGCTAGAAATTAAGTAATGGCAGCCTTATTCCAGATTTAAATTATATCTCTATAACATCCATTTATCTCTGTTGACACGTAATCAAATTCTGTGTAGAGATTCACTGGGAATAGTTTATCTTCTGGACTTAATTTCTATGTGAGAGCTACTTCCTAAAGGATAATTCCAATGTACCATTGTGTTAGCTGACACTCATGTTTTTTCTGTCTTACCACCATTTGTAATTGCTAGACTGTGGTACAGTGTCCCCTCTGCATGGATCAAAGCATACCATAGGAATGAACCATGAGTGTCCTTCCATGGCATCTAAACTGCTGGATGAGAATTGTTGGGAAGTGGAAATGTGCATAGCATTTATATTAATGGCACTGGGAAACTAGGTGGAGAGAACTTTGCTCTTAGCCCAACAACTGGAGAGGATTTAAAAAATTGGATGATTTCCCGAAAGATTGGATTTTGCTACAAAATGAAGGTCAAATTAGGAAGGAAATTCCCTTCAGGAGATGTGATGGAAGATGGCCTATGGTTGGTTCATACATGAGCTTCATCTGGAACTAAATCTTTATTAAAGAAGATAGGGCTATTTC
Organism: Xerus rutilus; assembly: GCA_028644305.1. NCBI lineage: Eukaryota > Metazoa > Chordata > Mammalia > Rodentia > Sciuridae > Xerus > Xerus rutilus. Next base: position 36,257,364 of record CM053406.1, read on the forward strand.
TGGAGAAAAGGGGCAGATCTATGAGCAAATATAGTGAAACTAGTGAAAGCCAGCCCTAGCTATACCAGGACTTTGGATGAAAGGTTAGTGAAAATAGACCAAATGACACAGATGGAAGATGGATGCTACCAAGTGTTTTGCAGGTGATGCAGAATAGGTTATGGAATTCAAAGGTGTGATTACTAGGAAATGCTATGGTGTTTTATGGAGAAATAAGATCTTATGAGTTACTTATTGTGTTGGAAAAAACTGGAAAATCGTCTACACTTTTGATTTTGAAACTAAAGCAACTCTTTGATGTTTTAGACGTAAGGGTAAAACTGTGAGAAAAGAGTACCCAAGGATCTGATCACTCAGTATAAACAGCTTTACATATGAATTTGCAGAAGTGTTATATAAGATAATGGAAAAGACAGCAGTGAAATGAGGTGTAGAAAACTGGGTGAGAATAAACAAAACTGTCTGCAGTTGCTTAAGATTAGGTTTAAAATGTTAGGGCCTCTGGGGAGGATTATTCTATTGTACATTTAATTCGGGAGGGAAGGAAGCTAAGACCATAGAAATTCAGGTGAGTTTTATGAAGACCGGGATAAGTTGGTTAAAATAGCATTATGAAGCCAAGCATGGTGGCACACACCTGTAATCCCAGAAGCTCCGGAGGCTGAGTCAGAAGGATCGTGATTTCAAAGCCAGCCTCAGCAAAAGAGAGGCAGTAAGCAACTCAGTAAGACCCTGTCAAAATAAATCTTATTTTAGCTAACTGCCCTTGAGATGCAGAATGTTTTAGAAATGCCAATAGCATTTTTCAAGTAGTCACTCTCTTCTCAATGCTTAAATATCAGAAACTTGCTATTTTAACATTAAGCTAATTATTTAGAAGATGTTTTTAACTTTTACATAATAGCTTAGTTTCTGACTTTTCTTTAAGAAAAAAAGTCTGAATTCCCTTACAAAAGTTGTCTTTAATCAGGATGTGGTCCCTTTCAAATCTAAGTTCATACTGACCCCTATGGGTTATCATATCTCAAACCTATTATTCCTACAGAAATTTTTGTTAAATATTTAGGTATGTTTACATTTATAATTTAATATTTTAGGATGAAAGTAATAAAACATTTATGTGTCCTCTTCACTTTTATAATATGAAACAAATTATCCATCTGACAATTTATTTTGGGAGCCCAAGATATTTAAGTCCTCAGTTTTCAGCGTTGATTTACTGAGAACAAGGGAACTATGCAGTATCATTTCTAATTTTTAAAGCAAAATATTACTTTATTTTCCTCAAAATTTGCCCATCCTCATAATTTTTCATAAACATTGTCCACTGAAAAATTAACTTTGACGTTTATACATAGATTTGTATAAAGGCAAGATGGATTTCAGGACCAAGGTTGAATCTGATTCTAGTCAACCCTGGAAGAAAGACTTTGATTCTGTGTTAGACTGGAAACTTTTAATGTGATGTGCAAGATTCTAAACCATTTCCTTATAGGTTTGGATAAAGAATCACAGGAGGTTGTGAAAAGTTAAGACCTCTATTTTCCTTTATGTTGAAGATACCATTTTATTGCTATGTAGGTAAATTCAGAGATCAAAATTATTGTTTTGGGTAGATATTCTTCCAACACTTAAATGAATAATAGCCAACAAGTCTGTATTTCAGAGTAACTTACTTAGTCATATAAATATAAATTTTGTACCTAAGTCATCTTGGGAATTACACTGGTCAACACTAATTTTTATAAATTTACTATTGAAATCTTTACTATTACTAGGATAAGCTTAAAATTTCTGATTAACACAATATTAATACACAATTAGTAATAACTGTATATATTTGTGAGTTACAGTGTGGTATTTTGATAAAACTATGCAATGTATACTGATTAAAACAGAGTAACCCTGTTATACTTTTCTCAGGCCATTCATGCTGTAGGTGGGGGCTTCAATTCTTCATTTATGCAGTGTGAGAAGGAACCCAGATTATCTCCTGAGAAAAATCTAGCCTACAGTATTCCAGAATTCACTGAGACCACTTCGGTGCATATTTATCCTGACATGTATCTTCTTACTCCTGAATTTCCCTAAAAGACTATGAATTTTACATTCCAAATTTATTATAATGTTGCAGTTTAAATCCAGTTCTTAATTAGATATAGAGAATTCTTGCTCAGATTCTTCACACACACAAAAATGCCCTTGAGTTGTCTAACACTGTACTCAGACCAAAAATACCAAAAGACATATTCTAGGAGGATTCCAGGAGGCTATACTTTCCATGGTTCCTTCCATCAGTATTTCTTAAACTACATTCCACAGGATAGTAATTCTGGAACATATTAATATGTATTTTTTGGGAAATAAAAGGTCAAGTAACTTTAGAAAACATTAGGAGAGGACAAATTCTTAGATACTTCAAAATGATAATGTGAATATCCATCTCAAGAGAAGAATGCAATATGCAGCACCATCCCAACCTCTTTAAAAACTTTTGGAGGATGGGTCTCTAATAACATTTCAAAAAATTAATATTCTAATTTTTTAAAGAAATTACCTATTGGTGATCTTCTTAAGTTGATCTCTGAATCAGGTCAGACCATAAGAAAACTGAGTAATTAGATAACATTTTTTGCACTCCTAATTTACTTTTACTTATCTGTATTTGGGCATCATGACTTATTCTATAAAGTAACCTAGAAGCCAGGCAGGGTGACACACATCAGTAATCCCAGCACTTTGGGAGGCTGAGATAGGAAAATTGCGAGTTCAAAGCCAGCCAGCCTCAGCAATGGCGAGGTGCTAAGCAACTCAGTGAGACAATGTCTCTACATAAAACACAAAATAGGGATGGGGATGTGGCTCAGTGGTTGAGTACCCCTGAGTTCAATCCCTGGCACCAAAAAAAAAAAAAAGAAGAAAAAGTAACCTAGAAATATTGTGCTCCTATTCAGGCATTGGTACATAGTGAAAAAACCAAGCTTTGGATTGTTTAGGTTCAAATCAGAAAAAGGCATCATTCTAATTTTCTTACACAGCTGGCAAAGAGAAAAAAAGACTGGTGTCTATAATTTCTCTAATAAAAGTCTCCATAATTTATATATTGTTGTGTCTAATTAAAGTTATGTGTGAATCACTTAAATGAACAAATTACATTCCATAAAAATACTGAATATTCAATGAATATAACCTGTTTTATGTACTTCAAGGCTGACTGTTACGTTCTGGAGAGATTAATAAAGACTTTTTTGCATTCAATACCGACAAACAGCTAAAGAAAAAAAATCTATTAAACAGTACAGGAAAGAACTTAACAAATATCTCAGAAAATTCTTGAATACAGAGACAAGATTCTGCACAAATTTAAGCTTTAAGAAACTCATCCCTCTCTATTAATCAATTTACTGTTTATGATCCTAAAGTTATTCACATATATTTTTTATCTCCTTTGGGGCCTTGAACATAATAGGATTCTCTTCTAAAATTAACAGATTAAGTTTAGCAGAATGAAAATAGTTAGGTTTGTAATTTCCATTTCCGTCTTTTTTTTAAACTTACAGATGCTTTATTATGATTAATATGCTTCCTTCAGGAAGGAGGAGAAGTGCTTTTTAAAGCGGGAGTGGGTACAGTAGTGGGGGCTAAAGGAGGTCCCCCTTCCCTCCTGTCTCAGAGGGTCCTGTCCAGGGCCACAGTGATGGTTGGGGAAGACCAGAGCGGAGAGTGACCCAGCAGTGCTAGCCCAGGAGTGTGTGCCTTTCCAGTTACAAGGTAGGGATCACAACAAACACAGCCGCCACAGAAGCACTGTGGCAATACTTCTATCAGCTTAGCAGCCCCTACAGAGACTGCAAACTTACACAGAAACTAATTGAGACTCTGAAGCCCTTTGGAGTTTTTGAAAAGGAAGAGGAGCTGCAGCGCTGGATTTTAATTTTGGAGAAATTAAATAACTTGCTGAAAGAGTGGATATGAGAAATCAGTGAAATCAAGAACCTTCCACAATCTGTAACTGAAAATGTTGGAAGAAAAATTTTTACATTTGGATCTTATAGATTAGGAGTACATACAAAAGGTGCTGATATTGATACATTGTGTTGCACCAAGACATGTTGATCAAAATGACTTTTTCACCTCATTCTATGATAAATTGAAATTACAAGAAGTTAAAGATTTAAGAGTATGTAAATGTTTGAGGCATTTGTACCAGTTATCCAACTCTGTTTTGATGAGAAAGAGATTGATATTTTATTTGCAAGATTAGCACTGCAGAGTATTCCAGAAGATTTGGACCTTCAGAATGACAGTCTGCTTAATAACTTAGATGTAAGAGACATAAGAAGTCTTAATGATTGCAGAGTAACCAATTAAATTTTACACGTAGTACCAAATATTGAAAACTTCAGGTTAACTCTGACAGCTATCAAACTGTGGGCCAAATGCCACAACATCTATTCCAACATATTAGGTTTCCTCAGTGGTGTTTCCTGGGCTATACTAGTAGTAAGAACTTGCCAGCAATAGCATCAACTCTTATACATTAATTTTTCTTGGTATTTTCGAAATAGGAATGGCCAAATACAATGCTATGGAAACAGCCTGAAGAATGCAATCTTAATTTGCCTGTATGGGACCCAAGGGTAAACCCCAGGGATAGGTACCATCTTCTGCCTATAATTACACCAGCATACCCACGGCAGTACTCTGCATACATGTCTACTTCAGCACGAATGGTCATGGTTGAGGAGTTTAAACAAGGTCCCGCTATCACAGATGAAATTTTGCTGAGTAAGGAAGAATAGTCCAAACTTTTTGAAGCTCCAAACTTCCAGCAGAAAAACAATGCCTAGAATGGGTGGGCTTTGTGGAATGAAAAATTGGTTGTAAGTTTGGAGAATGAATTTATTACACTGGCTCATGTGAATCCACAGTCATTTCCAGCACCCAAAGAAAATCCTGACAAGAAAGAATTTTGCATGATGTGAGTGACTGGGTTACTGAAAACTCTGAAAATCTCAGTGTTCATCTTACCTCTCACATTCAGTCTTTCACAGATATAGTTTATAGGCAAGTAAGAAACAGCAAGATGTTTGAGGTGGATATGAAAATTGCTGCAATGCACGTAAAAAGAAAGCAACTCCATCAACTACTACCTAATCATGTGCTTGAGAAAAAGAAAAAGCATTCAACAGGAGTCAGATTAATAGTTCTGAATGACAGTAGCCTTGACTTATCTATGGGCAGTGTTAACAGCATGTCTGTGCCTTCACCTACTAGTGCTGTGAAGACCAGTCCATTGAACAGTTCTGGTAGCTCTCAGGGCAGAAACAGCCCTGCTCTATCTGTGACAGCAGCATCTGTGACCAACATACTGGCTACTACAGTTTCTATGCCACATGTAAATTCCAGTGAAAGCATTCCTCAAACTGCCACACAACCAGCCATTTTTCCACCACCAAAGCCTACGATCTCTAGAGTTGTTTCCTCAACATGTCTGGTAAACCTACCACCTAGACCTTTAGGAAATGCAACAACAAAAAATACCTAACCTGTAGTAGGAATCAGGAGGACGTTGTCACCTCATAAAGAAGAGTTCCAAGAAAACCAAAAGAGGAAGAGTGTGAAATAAGCAAAGATGCTGTCTTGCTTTCAGTGGACATGATAAAACAGAAACAAAGGAACAACTTGATACAGAGACAAGTACAACTCAATCAGAAACTGTTTAGACAGTGGCTTCTCTATTGGCCTCTCAAAAAAAACCCAGTACAGACCTTTCTGATATCCCTGCTCTCCCTGAAAATCCTATTCCCTGTTATCAAAAATTGAATAAAACTGATATTGAATCAGTAAAAACCACCTCAGGGGTCCATAAACAATATCTACCAACTTAACCTTCTGTCTTCAAATGCTAAAAAAGGAGGATGCAGGGTACAAGACTAGACATGACTGAAAATGTATTTAGGTATTTTTTGGTGACCTCCCTTACTGGACTAATCAGCACTTGATCTGAAGTCCAGGTTAGTGTGTGAAGCCAAGAGTATTATTATCATTGTTTTAGTAACCATTGCATTAACTATTCCAAAAAAAATTGCCTTTAAATAAGAAAAAAAGAAAACAAAAACAAAAACAAAACATCTCCAGCTATATTTGTATTCATAATTGACATCTGGATTGGGTTTATGTTTGATGCATTGTTTGAAAAATTTGCAATACAAACTGGTGTAAGAACTCCTTATTCTGATGATGTACTTTTATGTATTTTTTATTATATAGGAGAACTAATTTTAGATTTTTCAGCTTGATGGATTTTCATTTTCTCCTGAAGAATTTCTTTTAACATTAATCTTCAAATTGGATACTATTGTGCAGTGGTGTATTGTTATACTTCAGAGAAAGAACAAAAGTACATCTAGTTCAGTCCCTATGAAGTAGCTGTAACTCTTAACAGTGAAGTATCAATTCTAGGGTATATATTTGACATTGAAAGAATGATTAGGAAATATTTGGTTTTGATGGGGTTATGATTAAGAAATGATACTTCCCCCAAAAAAGAAACTATATATATTGGTTTTATTTATAGAACTGTTTTATAGTGCATACAAATCAGCAATCAGCCAGCAAATATATTTCTTTGAGCTTACTGAAGCTCCATATTCTTTTGCCTTCAATCTATTGTCTTCAAAACACAAATTTAAAAGTTTTTCAAGCCTCCCCTCTTCTCTTTTTTTCCTTTTGCTTGTATGCACAGGATAGGGCTTAATTCACAAAAACCAAAATGCCAGTGTATTCTTATGATGTGAAACCAGTGACCCTGTGGCTACATGGCACAGAATACTAAATATTAGTCTCATGGCTAAAACTTTAGTTTGACTAAAAGTAATGTCCATGAAACATGATATCTATCTTAGATGGCTGTTTGATGCGTAAATAAAAGGAATTTTGTACATTCCACAGAACTCTCCTGTTCTTACCTATAGCAAATTGATTTTCGATTTTAAACATGGGGAAATCTTCAAGATTTTTAATTGATTCTTATTTTTAACTGGCTTACCAAAATTTATCAATAAAATTTACATACTTAAATATTTTGAACAGCATTTCTAACAAGCACTTGATATCTAGTCAGTCAGCTCTGTACTCTTTTTATTTTTATTTGTTGTATCAAAAGATTAGGAACTTCCTTCCTTCCTTCCTTTAATGATGTATGCCAAGTGTGCCTTTGTTCACTGGTATATAGGTGAGAGAATGGAGGAAGGAGAGTTTTCTGAGGCCCGTGAGGATATGGCTGCCCTAGAGAAAGACTATGAGAAGGCTGAAGCAGATAGTACTGAGGGAGAAGATGAGGGTGAAGAGTATTAACATTACTGCTGTAATTTCACACTCCA
>CM053406.1:36265248-36312248 GCA_028644305.1 Xerus rutilus
AGTAAAACAACAGGAGAAGTCCAAGACCTGGAGTTAACAGTACTGCTGAATATAACTGATGTATTATTACAGGGAATTAACTGAACTGCTACTTAGGCAAGTAGTAATCATTCTCCTTCAATGTCCCAAGCCCATTTGTACATCCTGTCTCATAAAACCATTCATTTTAAAAAAGAAGCAGAAACAGTGCAGAATACAAAAACTATATAATGATTTTTAAATAATATACCCAAATACACAAATTACTAGTACAGCAAAGATTATCCAAAGTACCTACATCAACCAGGAGATCTGGGTCTATGCTAAACTGTCTTCCTGACAGCATAGCTTGGAAATCCTCTAAACTGCAATCAATACTGTCAAGATAATCCAACAGTTCAACCCTAAGGAGAAAAAATTAAAAGAAAAAAAAAGATTAAAAAAAAGTAAACAGAAGTTTTCCTTTTTAAACTTAAAATTACCAAAGAAACCTGGGTAGGCAAACTACTCCCAGAAATTGCTGAGTCCTTACCAGTTCTTATTCTTAAAGAGATCCTATTCAAAATTTAGAATCTTGAAAATTTTATTAACTGAGATATAGCCTTTACACAAAATTTTAGTACACAATGAGAAGAAGTTCTGCAACAACAGTCTAATTTACCTTCTTTTCAATACTATTACAAAATGTTAAATCTCTTTATTACTAATTACTAATATTCTTTATGCCGTAAGTCCCTTAATAGAAACTGTATTATTTCATAGTCATGGTATGAATACATAACACACACAGTCACAAACACCTTATAGATATTCAAAACAAGTATTTCATTGAATATGAGGAACTGCAAAGGAATATTCCAAGACTACTCTTAAGATAAATCCTTTTCATTAAAGAACTAAATTGAATGTGAAGAAAACAATTAACTTTAGGTAACATATAGACAAGCACTCACTTTCCCAAAAGATTAATGTTATCATTCAAAATAGAATCCATCATGGTTACAGGATCTTCTGTGGTCAAACTGGATGAACCATTTAGCTGGACAGCGCTAGACATGAGAGGGTTGATACCATCAGTGCCTGAACTTAGGGTTTCTCTGGCTGGTTCACTCTGATCTCCACTCTGAATGACAGGTGCATACTCATCTTCATTGTCATCTTCAACAATGACAATATCAGGGTACTGGCTACAGCTAGATCAACAATAAGAAAAAACAAATTACATTTGCAGACAAATTCAATAAAATTATCCATTTATTCTCCATAGAAACTCTTCCCAAAACACACATCCAAAGGCTTAAATATCTTGGGTATGTAGCTTAATCACAAAATACTGACACCTTTATAGAACACAAGACTGACAAAGAACCAATGTGAAGTGTTGAACTGTAAAATTAAGGAAGAAAAAAAAAATCAATCAGCAAGGTACAGCTGCACAGACCTGTAAACTCAGCAACTCAGGAGGCTGAGGCAGCAGGATCCGAAGTTTGAGGCCAGCCCCAGTAATTTAGCAAGAGTTAAGGGCTAGGTATATAGTTCAGTGGTAAAACCCTCTTAGGTTCAACCCTAATACTCACCAAAAAAAAAAAAAAACACCACAATTCTCATTACTTCTTTCTTTGCTTATTAGGAAGAAAATAAAGGCTTTATCTGGTTAAATAACCTAGCTTAATTAATCAGGTGAAATTCCAAATATGAGACAGATGTCAATTCAAAGAACAAAGTGGGTGTAATTTTTTAATTTTAGCAATTTAAAAATAAAAGTTACCAATATTTTCATAAATTTTATCTGAGAAACTCCTTACTTGGAGGGATCAGATATAACATCCTCATTAGTTTCTGGAATAACTGGGATATTTTCTTCATCCGCATTATCATCAGTAACATCATAAATAATGATGTCATCTGAAATCCGCTCTCTTGGCTTTAAACCTTCAGTCCTACTGTGTGGAACCTAAAAAGTCACGGAAATAATATATCTGAATATTCAAATCATACTAATAGGATATCACTTAAAAACAACCAGAAGCATACTATTTATTAAATACTAGGGATACAGTGATAAGCAAAACAGCTATGTCTGCTGCCCTTATGTGACTTATACACTAACCAGCATTAATAATACCAATTCAGAGTTATGAATTTATAGAGGTATGTATCTATTCATAAAGGCATATTATCTGCATTCTACTTTACTACTTTTACTGTAAGGACCCTGAAGATGGCATGTCCAAGAATGTATCTATGGGAAGACTTCAAATTCTAAAGTATTCTGTATACCTAAGAGGAAAAAAGTCTCAGGACTTCATAAATTTCAAGCATAACCAGATGGCCACTGTGTTGATAGGCACTATTTCATTTCAAGCTGCTCTGTTTGACACATTTTATTATTACTCATTAAATGACTTCACTAAAAGAAAAACAGCACTTTAACTATTCCAGTTTTATGTCAGCTTGGATTTTTAGCAACAATTTTTCATTAAGCCACAGATACACTCAGGCCATATTAATGTTAACTTTTAAAAGTTCAATTCTCTAAAGCAAACTAAAATCATTATTACAATGCAACAATCCATAAATTTCAACACTAGATAACAGGTAAAAGATGTGAAATACTTTGCAATATGTAAATCAACTTAAATTTTTTTTTTAAAATGCCTTCATACTATTGGGAATGCTTATTTCTGAACAGTAGTAGGAAGAGGAATCGGATCTGAAATTAACTGTTTTGTCCCATTAAAAAAAAAATCCTGTTAGTTCAATAATAAATCTGAAGCAACAGCCTAACAAAACAAGCCATTTATATTTGATCCTCAGCACCTCCAAATAAGTAAATAAACAAACAGACAAAAAAATAAAATTGACAGTGACAGTAAGTTGTAATGGAGGATTGGATTCTGGACTAGTCTGATGATAGACTAATCTGCAATGGCAATGGATATAAGTTAAAACAAATTATCCACATAACTTATAGCAAAAGTGAAAGTAAACAAAAATATTTTGAAATTACTAGAGAAAAAGCAGTCTAAGTCAATGTACATTTACAAGAAAAGCTAAAACAAAATAACCAACAGAAAAATGGATAATCACATTACACTATCACAATTATATTATCATAATGTTCAATTTATATTACACTGAAACTAAATGTTTTATAAATCTCAAAAGCAATACCAAATTAAAAAGCAACACAGCAAAGTAATATGTACAGAATATCATTTATATAAAGTTTAAATATATGCAAAATAATGAGAATTCAAAAATAAAATGGTCATGAAAATGATTCAAGATAGTAGAGAACAACTGAAAATAGAAAACTAGGACAACTATATTTGTAATGATTTATTTCTTAAAAGAATCTAAAGCAAATAATGAAAATGTCAAGACTTATTAAGGCTGGGAAATGAGCACTTGACATTTTTATTCACTAAGCTTCTTTTACCGCATGAAATACTACCATAAAAATATTTCAGACATTTAATAAATACAATATATATACTTTATGATGATGATTATCAGCTGGTTCTTTGACTATGTGCTGAAATAAATTCTTCTTTTGGGCTCCATTAGTGTTCAGAAGTAGAGGCCTGAAAATCAGAAAAATATTCATGCAGTTCCATGAGGCAACAATACAAGGAATTTAAAATGTTTTAAGCACTTCTGTAAAAAACCACAAGGAATTCTTTAATGTAATACATCTTATGAATAGAAATTGGGAGATTGGAGTATCTAGAACTTACAGTTCTCCCTTCTTTGATGCCACTTTTGCTATAGTAAATGTAAGACTACTATCTCCAAACAGACTTCACTGCTTACTGAATTGTACAACTCCTTATAAACTGTCCATACATAAGAAAAAAGAAGTAGGTAATAGCATAAGAACTAGTATTGGCCTTACAAATGATCTTTCTCTCATTCCAATCATTCCTTTTGTCAGTTACTCTTCTGATTTATCATCTGTGACAATGATAGCTACTGACATTAACAGGTATCACAAACTATGGCTAAAATACAGGTTTAAAAAGAAAGAATTGTGACTTTTTTTTCAATGAATTGCCTCTTTTTTAGAATTTCTCAAGCCTCCTAATGTTCCTTTATACTGCTAAGTAAATGAAAAATAGATTCTTCATTAACAACAATGAATGCCTATGCCTATAAAGTGACCATTTAGGCTATCCTTATCAAAAACACCAGAGGGATATCAGAAGAAGTTGAATATCCCTACTCCAAAAATCCAGAATCCTACAAAATCCAAAACTTTCTGTGCACCAATATGATGCCATAGGTGAAAATTCCAAAACTGACCTCATGATAAGTTACAGTCAAATTCAGGCATTCAACTCAGTTTACCAGTGTCCAAAGGGAAAAAGACTCTCTCAGCCCCTTCAACTACTTGATATGTAAACTTTGTTTCATGCACAAAATTATTTTAAAATACTGTATTAAATTACCTTCAGGCTATATGTCTAAGTTGCATGTGAACACAAATGAATTTCACATTCATTTTTAGATTCCATCAGAAAGAATCTCATATTCCAAAATCTGAAAAAAATCTGAAATCTGAAACACTTCTGATCCCAAACATTTCAGGTAAGGGATGCTCACTCAACCTATAAGATCAATTTGGAGATGTTAAGAACTTACCAAGGGAGGACTATTCTTTGGTTCATTAGAAATATACTTGGACCATTCACAATTAAAAACTAAAATGTCTATTTATGGTTTAAAATGTTTTATCATAAAAACTTACCTTTTACGTTTTAAACTCACAAGTTGGTTATTCTGAACCAATGTAACAATAAATTGGACAATCTGAAACAAAAATTTGAATAAAAATGTTTCCATCAGACTCTTAAATTTTTTAGTTCACATTACTAAATCTTACAAAACTCAATTAAGATGATAAATGTCCTCCATCCTAAGTCACATAATTTTCTCACATATTAACATTTGAAATTTAGACATGTGTTACAACTAATGTATAAAGAAACATACTAGCTTGCCAAGATGGCAAACTAGCGAAGGACTGCATTCATTGGAAGGACTGCATTCATTGTCACTCCATGACTCGAGATTCAAGCAGAGCGAACACGTTTCTCTGCAAGGCAGCCTTCGCTGCCCACTGATTCCCTCCTGTTTAACCCCCATTTGTGCAACACAATCACCGGCTATCTACCAGCATACTGCCTGCCTTTAGAGCACAGATCACTCACTGACTGCTGCCTATCAACCACCATTTGCTCATTTGCTCGCCTCTTGCCTGCCCACCATTCACCCGTGGATTGCCCATAGTTAGCATGCAGACCGCCAGCAGATCACCTACTGTTCGCTGCCCCCAGGTTTGCTTACATGCGGCCACTGCCATCTTGGGATACCCACCAGGCTTGCAGGTTTGCCCTCACCACTGCTGCCATCTTCAGGTGTGGCTGCCTCAGTATGGGGACACCAGTCAGGGACTAAAGATATACTGTCAGGGTATCTGCAGGTGTGGTTGCACCTGAGGTCTTTCTGATAAGTGTGCTAGTGGCCACCACCTGGCTGCCTCTTTGCAGGGTCACTCCTTTTGTGTAAGCACATCCCTGGTGGTCTCTCTGAAAGGTGAAATGGCATTGAGATATTGGGACTGCAGCAAGGCAGAGCATGGGGAAGCTGAATCGCAGGTCTTTCAGGTTGCAGCTAGGTTTGTGTGGGCCAGTCTGGGCCTAGCAAGCCTGTGGAACACCAGATACTAGGGGCAGTTGGAGAAGGGGAGGAGGGGGCACAGACTGGAGAAAATGGAGAAAACCAGGCTCTCTCCAGCTCAGTGAGTACTGAAGTGCACAATGACTGAAGGGGACAGGGCATGAAAGGAGCTGAACAGGGCCGGCTCCAAGAGTGGGAAAACTGCAAGAGGGTGAGAGAGTATACTGCTATGGGCTCACCCACCCAAAAGGCACCCACTGGACTGACTGGAGCTACCATCAAATTTCAGATAACCTCACCTGTTGGCAGAGACGAAAAGCTGAGAAAAATTTTAAAAGCCAATGGAAACTATTTATCAATTTTCCAGGTTGTTTTTTTTTTTTGCTTTTCCCTTAACATCTCAATCATCTCTGAATCCAATTATTTTTCATGCATCAATTTATTGAGGAATAGGATGTCTGAACAGTGTATTATAGTTGTGTTGTGTATCCTTATATTTTTACTTTTTTTTTTTTGTTTTTAACACATCTGTATATATTTTTTCTCTCACCTGTCTCCCTGGATTCTCTTTCTCACTTCTCTCAAACTAACAATCAACCTCTATTCATTCCTCCCTCACTCTTATACATTTTTACCTCTCTATCTTCTCTTCTTCTCCCAATCAAAGGAGAAAGTAAGTCAAGTTAAAAATGAAAAATAAACCAAAAAGACCAGGAATACAAATCATATCTCAATTAAGATTCTCATAATCTTCACATCTTATACTACTTCTGTTCCCTCATTGGCCATCATTAGAAATGGTAAACCCTTATAGCAAACTTACTATTTTGTTGTAGACAATGAATGAACACATCCTTTCTGTTTATTGCAACAAAACTGTAGATGCCTTAAGAGGAGCTATTTGGTTTAAAGGTGTATATTACTTGCTGCATAGAGTGCTGTCAATATTGGTCTCCCTTTTCAATCAAGGTGAGATACTGGAAGCCATCAGGGACAGTATAAGACTACAGGGTTGAAACTGTACTGCCTCAGGTCCATACCACTAGGTCGTAAGACACACAAACAACATGAAAAAATAAGGGAACAAAAAGCGCCTCAAACAAACCAAGATGTTCCAACAACAGAATCCATAGACCACACAGTAAAAGTAATGCCAGAGAAGGAGTTTAGAAGATGCATACTTAAGATGATCTTCAAAATAAAGGATGGTGTCAGAGAGAAAACACAGAAACTGAAAGATCGCTTCAATAAAGAGGCAGATTCTAAAAAGGAATCAAGCAAAAATCCTTGAAATGAAGGAAACAATAAACCAAATTAAAATTTTAATGGGAAATTAAAATTTTAATCACCACCAGACTAGACCACTTAGAAGACAGACCCTTAGGCAATGAAGACAAAATACATACTTTCGAAAATAAAGGCAACCGCAAAGAGAAGGTAGTAAGATACCATGAACAGAACTTCCAAGAAATATGGGATACATGAAAAAAACAAATATAAGATTTATTGGAGCCGGGCGTGGTGGCTCACGCTTGTAATCCCAGCACTTTGGGAGGCTGAGACAGGAGAATCGCGAGTTCAAAGCCAGCTTCAGCAATGGTGAGGCGCTGAACAACTCAGTGAGACCCTGTCTCTACATAAAACACAAAATAGGGCTGGGGATGTGGCTCAGTGGTCGAGTGCCCCTGAGTTCAATCCCTGGTACCAAAAAAAAAAAAAAAAAAAAAAAAAGATTTATTGGAATAGAAAAAGGCGTGGAGATACAAACCAAATGAATGCACAATCTGTTCAAAGACATAATATCAGAAAATTTCCCAATCTAAAATGGAAAATCAACTACAACAATCTTGCAGGACCCGAAACATACAAAGTTGCAGCAGACCCACACTAAGACATATTATAATGAGAATACCTAACACATAGAATAAGGACAGAATTTTAAAGGTTGAGAGAAAAAAAATCAAATTACATATAGGGGAGAACCAATTCGGATTTCAGCTGATTTTTCAACACAGAATCTCAACACCAGGATGTCCTGGAATAACATATATCAAGCTCTAAAAGAAAATAGATGCCAAATGAGAATTTTATATCCAGCAAAAGTAAGCTTCAGACCTGAAGACAAAATAAAAACCTTACAAGATAAACAAAAGTTAAAAGAATTCACAACTAGAAAGCCTGAATTACAGAGCATTCTCAGCAAAATATTCCATAAGGAAATGAAAAACAAAAAAATTAAAATCATCAAAGGGATGAGCTACACTAAAGAAAATGTCAATCAATGGAGAAACTAAATCAAATTAAAAATGAAAAATAAACTAAAAAGACCAGGAATACAAATCATATCTCAATAATAACCCTGTATATGAATGGCCTAAACTCATCGATCAAAAGACACAGACTGGCAGACTGGATTAAAAAACAGACCCAACAACATGCTGTATTCAAGAGACTCATTTCCTCGAAAAAAGCAGCGGGAGTTTCCAACCTCATAAGTGGACTCCAAACCAAAGTTAGTCGGAAGGGATAAAGAAGGACATTTCATACTGCGTAAGGGACTCATACATCAACAAAACATAACAATCATAGATATTTTTGCCCCAAACAATGCAGCATCTATGTACATCAAACAAACCCTTCTCAATTTCAAGAAGCAAATACACCACAACACTTCTCTCACCACTGGATAGATCTTCCAAACAAAAACTAAACAAAGAAATTATAGAACTCAATAATACAATCAACGATTTAGACTTCACGGACATATGCAGAGTATTTCATCCATCATCCACCAAATACACCTTCTTCTCAGCAGCACATGGATCCTTCTTTAAAATAGATCGTATGTTATACCACAAGGCACCTCTCAGCAAAAAAAACAGAGATACTACACTGCATTCCATTAGATCATAATGGAATGAAATTAGAAATAATGATAAAATACAAAATAGAAACTATTCCAACATGTGCAGACTAAGTAATATGCTACTGAAAGAACAATGGATAGCAGAAAATATCAGGGAAGAGATAAAAAAAATTCTTAGAGGTAAATGAGAACACCAACACAACTTATCAAAATCTATGGGACACTATGAAGGCAATGCTAAGAAGAAAGTTCAGCATTAAGCTCATTCATTAAGAGGATAAAAAGTCAACAAATAAATGACCTAACATTACATCCCAAAGCCCTAGAAAAAGAACAAATCGACACCAAAAGTAGAAGACAGGAAAATCATTAAAATCAGAGCTGAAATCAATGAAATTGAAAAAACTAACAAAACGAAAAGTTGGTTTTTTGAAAAAATAAATAAAATTGATAAACCTTTAGCCACCCTAATGAAGAGAAGGGCAAGAGAAAACACAAATTACTAAAATTCGTGATAAAACAAGGAAATATCACCACAGACACTATTAAAATACAGAAGATAATCAGAAACTATTTTGAAAATTTATACTCCAACAAAATAGAAAACTTCGAAGACATCAACAAATTCTAGAGACAAATGATCTACCCAAACTGAACCAGAGGACATACACAATTTAAAAAGATCAATTTCAAGTAATGAAATAGAAAACACCATCAAAATCCTACCAACCAAGAAAAGCCCAGGACCAGACAGATTCTCAGCTGAGTTCCACAAGACCTTCAAAGAAGAATTAATACCAATACTTGTCAAATTATTCCATGAAATAGAAAAGGAGGGAACCCTTCCAAATTCATTCTATAAGACTAGTATCACCCTGATACCATAACCAAGGACACATCAAGGAAAAAAAACTTCAGATCAATATCCCTTATGAACAGAGATGCAAAAATTCTCAATAAAATTCTGGCAAATCACATACAAAAACATATTAAGAAGATAGTGCAGTATGATCAAGTAGGGTTTAACCCAGGGAAGCAAGGTTGGTTCAATATATGGAAATCAATAAACATGATACATCATATCAACAGACTTAAAGACAAGAATCATAAGATTGTCTCAATAGATGCAGAAAAACATTTGACAAAATACAGCACCTCTTCATGTTCAAAACACTAGAAAAACTAGGGTTAGTAAGAACATACCTCAACATTGTAAAGGTATCTATGCTAAACCCAAGACCACCATCATTCAAAATGGACAAACACTGAAAACATTCCCTCTAAAAACTGGAGCTAGACAGGGATGCCCTCTTTCACCACTTCTACTTAACACAGTCCTTGAAACTCTAGCCACAGTAATTAAACAGATGAAAGAAAATTAAAGGGATATAAATAGGAAAAGAAGAACTCAAACTATCACTATTTGCCAATGACATGGTTCTATATTTAGAAGATCCAAAAAATTACACCAGAAAACTTCTAGAACTAATAAATGAATTCAGCAAAGTAGCAGGATATAACCCACAAATTAAACACGTCCTATACCTCAACGATGAATGCACTGAAAGAGAAATTAGGAAAACTACCCCAATTCACAATAGCCTCAAAAAATATATAAATAAAATAAAATACTCAAGAATCAATCTAACAAAAGAGATGAAAGACCTCTACAATGAAAACTACAGAACACTAAAGAAAAAACTTGAAGAAGACCTTAGAAGATGGAAAGATCTCCCATGCTCTTGGATAGGCAAAATTAATAGTCAAATTTGCCATACTATCAAAAGCACTATACAGATTTGATGCAATTCCTAGTAAAATCATCACATTCTTCATGGAACTAGAAAACGCAAACATGAAATTCATTTGTAAAAATAAGAGACCCAGGATAGCTAAAGTAATCCTTAGGAAGAAGAATGAAGCAGTAGGTATCAAAATACCAGACCTTAAACTGTAACAGAGCAACAGTAACAAAAATGGCATGGTTTTGGCACCCAAACAGACACACAGACCAATGGTTCAGAACAGAAGAAACAGACAAACCCACATAAATACAGTTATATCATACTAGACAAAGGTGTCAAAATACTCATTGGCGAAAAGATAGCCTCTTCAACAAATGGTGCTAGGAAAACTGTAAATCCTTATGTAACAAAATGAAATTAAACCTCTATCTCTCATCCTGCACAAAACTCAACTCAAGGAAGATCAAAGACTTAGGCACTAGAACAAAGAACCTGTGCCTAACAGAAGAAAAAGTAGGCCCAAATCTTCACCATGATGGCTTAGAAACTGACTTCCTTAACAAGACTCCTAAAAGTTAGGAAGCAAAATCAAGAATCAATAAATGGGATGGATTCCAATTAAAAAGCTTCTTCACAGCAAAGGAAAGAACCAAGAATGTGGAGAGCCCACAGAATGGGAGAAAATCTTTACCACCTGCACCTCAAGTAGAGCATTAATCTCCAGAATAAAGAACTCAAAAAACTCAACACCAACAAAACACATAAACAATCAATAAATGAGCTAAGGAACTGAACAGACACTTCACAGAAGAAATGTAATCAATCAACAAATATATGAAAAAATGCTCAACATCTCTAGCAATTAGAGAAATGCAAATCAAAACTACTCTTAAGATTTCATCTCACTCCAGTCAGAATGGTAATTATCAAGAACACAAGCAATACTAAGCATTGGCAAGGGTGTGGGGGAAAAGGTATACTCATACATTGCTCGTGGCTCTGCAAATCAGTACAATCACTTTGAAATCACCATTTGACCCAGTTATCCCACACCTCGGTTTATAAGCAAAGTACTTACAATCAGCATACTTCAGTGATGCAGCCAATCAACATTTATAGCAGCTCAATTCACAATAGCTAAACCATGGAACCAACCTAGGTGCCCTTCAACAGATGTATGGATAAAGAAAATGTGGTACATATACACAATGGAATATTACTCAGCTTTAAAGAAAAATGGAATTATGGTATTTGCAGGTAAATGAATGGAACTAGAGAACACTACGCTAAGTGAAATAAGCCAATCCCCAAAATCCAAAGGCCGAGTGTTTTCTCTGATAAGCAGATGCTGGTCCATAAGTGGGGGCAGGTGGGTAGGGAAAAATGAAGGAACTTTGGTTGAAGGTGTATGGGGATGGGAAAGGATGATAAAACGAGACAGACGTTATCACTCTCTATATATGTATGATTACACTACTGGTGTGACTCTGCACCATGTACAGCCAGAGCAATGTGAGGTCCTGCTCCATTTGTGTACAATGTGTCAAAATGCACACTACTGTCATACGTAACTAATTTGAACAAATTAAGAAAAAATAAAAAAGGGAGAACAGTGGAATAGAAGAAGGGAATCAGGGAGAGGGCAGAGGGAGAAAGGGGAGGTACTGGGGAATGAAACTGATCAAATTATACTGTTTTATTGTATGCACATATAAATATAACAAATCTCACTGTTATGTATAATTATAATGTGCCAATAAAATGAAAAAAAAAAAAAATACCAGCTTTCAGGCAGGTATTTGTTTTGATTAAAGAATCAAACTTGACTACATATAGATCCTAACTTTTTACTTAAAATGTTTTCAAGATTACATTATGATGCAAAAGAAAACACTGTTGTTTGACAGGCAACATTTTCCTCATACTATGTAATATAATTAGAGGTAAAAGAAATTGCCAATTTCCTCAGAATGGATCATAAAATTATGAAGTCAGAAAAGGCTGATTCCATGAAGATTATTGTTGAGACCCTTCTGTCAAAGCTTCCTGCTCACAATCAAGACATGCTGATTTAATCTTTGGCATGTGATTAAATTTATAGGGAAAACTTAAAACACATCAAAACGTGAACAAGCTTTCAAAATTTTTAGCAGTGTTTCTTTGAAGTGTGGTCCACAGTCCAGCAGCACTGGCATAGGAATTGTTGGACATGTAAATTACAGAATTGATGAATTACAAGACTTACAGAATTCAGATTCATTACAGAATTGATGAATCTGAAATTCTGAAGAAGGGGCCCAGTAATATGTGTGTTTAGTAAGTGCTCCAAGTGATACTGATACATAAGAAAGAGTGACTCAGGGTATGCCTTGAAATTACACTGTCAACTTCCTACCTAAACATGGTAAAAAATCAAGAATCATAAACTAAACTATAAACAGCAGTGTATCAAAGAGAAGCTAGGAATAAAGGCCAAAAGTGTGTGGAGAATTATTTAAATTCAGCAGAGGACTCACAAGCTTTATGAAATAATTACATGAAGCCAGGCGCAGTGGCACACGCCTATAATCCCAGCACTTTGGGAGGCTGAGACTAGAGAATCATGAGTTCAAAGCCAGCCTCAGCAACGGCAAGGCGCTAAGCTACTCCATGAGACCCTGTCTTTTTTTTTTTTTTTTTTTTTGGTACTGAGGATTGAACTCAAGGGTACTCAACCACTGAGCCACATCCCCAGCCCTATTTTGTGTTTTATGTAGAGACAGGGTCTCACTGAGTTGCTTAGCGCCTCGCCCTTGCTGAGGCTGGCTTTGAACTCGCAATTCTCCTGTCTCAGCCTCCCTAAGTGCTGGGATTACAGGCTTGAGCCACCGCACCCGGCTGAGACCCTGTCTTTACATAAAACACAAAATAGGCCTGGGGATGTGGCTCAGTGGTTGAGTACCCCTGAGTTCAATCCTTGGTACCAAAAAAAAAAAAGAAAGAAAAAAAAGAAACAATTATATGATTAAAATACAGTATTATTAATTAAAAATGCCTATGCTATAGCTTTAACATTGCACATCACCCTCCAAAAGAGACTACTAAATGGTCTGCTTTACAATCAATATCAATTTTTCAATGGACAAAAATAAAAACATTTTGCATTAAAGTCTGTGAAAAAGACACTAAATTATTTATTCAAAAGAAAATGTTACCAGCCAGTAAAAATACAACATTGAGGGTTAAAGATATTTATGGAACAATTCAACTTCAATTTTTTGAATTCACAAAATAAATGTTATCAGAAATTTCTAAAAACATTAGTGACTGAATTTTAGAAAAAATAAATCACTAGCCAGGCATGGTGGCACATGCCTGTAATCCAGTGCCTTGGGAGGCTGAGGCAGGAGGATCCTGAGTTCAAAGCTAGTCTCAGGAACTTAAAAAAGGCCCTAAGCAACTTAGCAAGATCCTATCTCAAAATAAAAAAATAAGGGCAGCTGGTGATATGGCTCAGTGTTTGAGTACCTATGGGTTCAATCTCGGGTACCAAAAAAAAAAAAAAAAAAATCCCTATCTAAAATTTATTCTACCTCTCAGTTCCTCAGTTTTCTTGACACTTTGTACCATGTTGTGCAGGGCTTTTCTCTGAAGATGAGGCACTGGACTTTTTTTTTTTTTTTAACACAGTACTATGGATTGAACCTGAGTTATGTTCTCAGCCCTTTTTTTTACTTTTGAGACAGGATCTCCCTAAATTGCCCAGGCTGGCTGTAAACTTTGAGATCCTTTTGCCTCAGCCTCCTGAGTAGCTGGGATTAGAGGCATCCACCACTTTTCCCAGCATCATCTAACATTTTTATCATTTAACGTCTGTACCTGACAACTCCTATAACTGGTACCTCATACATAATCACTCTCAGTTAATCAAGAGACAATATTAAATAGCAAAGTTAAGAACCAACTCCAGGGACACATTAAAAATTAGTGTTTGTCACCATGAATTATGTAAACTCCACTCGCCAATACACATACACTTAAATACAAATTTGAGGAGACAATATTAGTATTCATGAAAAACTGAAATGCAAAGTAACTATTGTACTAATGATGCTTGCTTTAAAAAAAAAAAAAAACCCTACAGATGAAGGTGTATTATAAGTTAACATTTAATCAAAATTTTGTTTTCTGAAAAATATTAGATTATTGTCCATAAAGGACAGATTAAAATACACATCTTGTTTTGAATCAGATATTAACAGGGTTATACATTAGAGACCCCTATAGAAATATTTAAAACATGTATTTAAACTAAACACTTAATTTGAATTCCACTATTTGCATACTAATTTTTTTTAAATGCATCTGTTTTGACTACAGGCCAAAGGCTGCAATTACTATTTATTTCTGCTCTAAGTTCACTCCACAAGACCCAGATCCTGTCAGTCATAGCCCTATTTTTAGTTCAAAGGCCTTCCAAGTAGGAATAAGCTGAAGCTCTTCCCTATCTTCCCATTAAAAAACCTGCAGCTTAGAGTCCATTTACTCATAAGCAAAAAATAGCTGCCTTAATTGCTTTTATGTTTCACCTCTCATTAACAAATGAAAGTGGATATGCAAACATTAAATCACAAGGACATAATGCCATAGAGGCATTCTGATTTCTCCATTTTCAGTTCAGACATAAAATCTAGGTATCACTTTCATGTTAATGATTTTACTATAGCAGTTATGCTATGATTTTATGCATATGCCAAAAAATCATTTTTGAACTCCCAATTTGGCCAAATTATTTAAAAATTATGCCTATTATAGTAAAAAGGGGGAAATCCCCCACAAAACAGTAAGACTATTTTATAATTTAAAAAGTGCTAAGAAATCAGTTAGTGTATTAAGTTCCCAAGAATAAAGCATCGCAAAATTGTTATGCCAGGCAAACTCTATTAAGATATTTTATGAAAATCCAGAACACTCATCATTAGCTGATGAGAAATTTTTCTGCTGTTGTTAAAAAGGATATATAACACTTGGCTTAATTTGTTTGTCTTCAAAATTTTACTTCTGTGTATCCAATACATAAAAAAAACTAAGATCAATTACTAACTACTCAGTAGAGGTTTTTGTGTTACACATATAATTCATTAAACAAATGCAGATTACAGTCACAAGGAAAAAAGAGCTTCTTACCTTTCGAATAACTTGTTGCTGCTGTGCATGTTTTGCTCTTAATTCAGACACTTCCTTCCAAAGGGACTCATTCTCACTGTTAAAATTTATTTAAAAAAAAAAAAAAAGAACAAATAAGATTTAGTCAGAAAACCAAACCTCAATATCTTTAACAATACTAGAGAACTCAAAAAAAAAAAAAAAACCTAGAACTTAAACATGCTTGTTTTTACTATGTTATGTATTTTTATGAGACCAGGAAGGTGGTTCAATTACAACTATCCCAACACAACTCCAGAATCATTCCTTCTTAATTGTATCATCTACTATTCATGGCAATACATACACAAAAACTTAAAACACACTCCTATATCCATATAGTAGCAAGCAATTTACTCCTTTCAACAATCTGGTTCATTATTTTTTCTTTAACAATAAGCAACCTTTAAACTGTGACAAACAAGTAAAGTTAGACCTTGTGAATACCTTAGGAAACAAAGAAAAGTGACATTTACCTAGCACTTGATATGCTCCAGGCACTATGCTAAACATTTCAATTAAGCATTTAAACTTAATTGGGTTTTAACTTCTCTAAAAACCACCAAGAAAGGAGTAATTATCTTCAAAGATGAGGCCACTGAGGTACAGAGAATTGTGGGAACCTGCCCAATGTCACACAGATATAACTGTTAAAGCCAAACTAAAATGTCAGACTCTCAAACTACCTTAACAACTGTCTCAAACACAGGCATGTGCAAACCACTGTTTTATTTTTGTCAACTCAATAACTTACCCAATACTTTTTTTTTTTTTTGGGTACCAAGGATTGAACCCAGGGGTGCTTAACCACTAAGCCACATCCCCAGCCCTACTTTGTATTTTATTTAGAGACAGGGTCTGAGTTGCTTAGCACCTTGCTGTTGCTGAGGCCAGCTTTGAACTCATGATGCTCCTATCTCAGCCTCCCAAAGTGCTGGGATTACAAGTGTGCGCCACCATGCCTGGCTCCAATACTGTTTCTTTTCCTTTACTGTTTTAATTGAAACTGCAGTTATTAGCAGAGTGAAAATGGTGAGAGGTAATCTACCAATTAAATAATTTTCAATTTTTGTTAATCTCCACAAAAGCTATTTTTCTCAATTTTTTATTACAAAAAGGAATGTGGATTTAAATACAGAGGTACGTAAAAAGGAGATTTTCTTTAATACTTACTGGATAATTGCTATATTTTTTTAGACTCATCTTTAAAGATGTTGTTATCGCCTACCGAAGGAGATCATTGCCTCTAAGACCTAAAGGATGATCTGGGGATCTATTAAGGGCTAAACTGCCAAAGAATTAGGTCAAAGGACAGCCAACAGACACATCATAAGTGATTAAATAAAATATGCAAAATGGAAAAGCGTATATTTATTTAAAAAATGGAACCAAAGCCCAAGGTTACTATTAATATAAAGTTAAGAATATCCAAATTAATGTCCATACCTGAAATGGGTGAAGAATACATCAAGTAACTACTCTCAAGCCCCTGGAAACTATGAAGGGAAAAACCTTAGCTACTTACTAAGAATTATAAAATACATCTCTCTCTATATATAAGGTTATTACTGTGGTATATAGGAAATCCTACCAAGTAATGTCGTAAAACAAAACAATGCATCTTTTTGAAGAAAAAGGTTTAAATAACACTTTCCAACACCTATGCAGAACAAGATTCAAGCAGGGCAACTCTCCTGAGTTCTTTTTTTTTTCCCTATTTTTTGTGTCTTACTTTTTCCTAAGAGGTAGAACTCAAAGAAGAATTTTAAGTGAAAAAAAAAAAAGATGGGTAATATGTAAAATTTTTTTTATGTGTGCCCTTTTTTGTGTGTGAACACCTAAGTATAAATGTATTTCCTACACTAAAGACCTATTGTTTCTTAGTAATATTTGTGCATCAAATTGTTTTGATATTCTTGGGTTCATATGTTATCCTGACCACCCTAATTAAAACATTAATATAATTAAAGTCATGTCTATGACTGCAAATCAAAAGTAAAGAGAACCAATACACGACACAACCTCCAAGCCCCAACACACACACTCAACACTCACGAATATTATACATGGAATAATGGCTTACCTTTTTAATTCTGAGAGTCTGGACTCAATTGTTTCCTGCTTTATTTGAACCTTTTGAGCGCTACTTATAATTTTTGTTAAATCTTCCTGGCGAATTTTATTTTCTTCTGGTTTTGAAGATGAAACCTTCCAAAAAGCAAAGTTAGAAAAATAAAAAATACACTTAACACCTAGTATTACAATTCAAAGTTTCCCTACTATAAGAATTTTTTTGTGATCTATTTGGAAGGAAGATTTTGTTCTAAAAGCCCAGGATGGAATTCTAGGAAAAGAATACACTGCACAGCTCATCAAGAGAAAAAGCAAGAAATAAGCATTTCTTTAAAAAAAAAAAAAAAAATTTATGTTTCCATGAGCAGGAATATCTTAGGGTTTTTTTTTTTTCTTCTTCTTCCTTCTGCCAAACTCCCTGGAATTTCCTAAAGCCTCTTTATTACCACATTCCACTTTTAATTAAATTTATGCAGTAATAGCTACATGGCAGGTCATTTTCTTTCATGGCTTACAGTCCTTTTATGGATTTAGTAAAAATATCTCATTTCACCAAAAAATATTCATTCAAAAATGTAATAATTAATGCCTAGCATGTACAAAGGACTTATTCTGGATAATGAATATGTAATAGTAAACTAAAAAAAAAAAAAAAAGTCCTCCAGTGAGGACTTTTTTTCAGGCAACACAAGAGTGAAACTTCCTATTATAATGATGCTTCACTCTCAATCAGAATGTTGTAAACATTTTCCTTTCATAAAGAAACTGAGCTGGGCGCGGTGGCGCATGCACGCCTGTAATCCCAGCACTTTGGGAGGCTGAGACAGGAGAGTCTCAGAGTTCAAAGCCAGCCTTAGCAATGGCGAGGCGCTAGCCAACTCAGTGAGACCCTGTCTCTAAATAAAATACAAAATAGGGCTGGGGATGTGGCTCAGTGGTCGGGTACCCATGATTTCAATCCCTGGTACCAAAACAAAAAGAAAATGAAGAATGAGTCTTCACTATAGATGAACACAGGCAAAGAAGGTGGCAGATAGAATATTTAATTAAAGCCTTATCAGTGTGATTCATTCCAACAAAGAACATCTTTGTATTTATGTACGTTTTTTATCACATGCCAATACCCTCATTAATTAATGTTAACAACAAACTCACCTTCCTTTTAATGTTCTCCAACAAGTCATCCTGGCCTTGTTTGAAGTAAGGATGCTGAAATTCAACAGGACCATCTCTTTCCTGCTTTACTATTCCAGAGTCAATATGTACTACTTTACGGAAACCATCTGAAAAAAATTGAAAATTTACACACCTGGAATTAGACAATAGTCAAAAAGTCACAATGCTCACATGGAATTTTCCTTTACCATCTTAATGAGAAAAAACAGTTGTATCAGTAGTTGGTAAGAAGTACAAATAAACTACTGTCCATACTTACACATATTCAGTTGCCTCACAAAGCTTGCCATGTTATTGTGCTTGAAGTATTTGGGAAGAATTTCTTTTGCAAATCTTTGTTCATCCAAGACCAGAAAACTTTGGCCATTCTAAAGAAAATCAGAAGAGGTCAATTAGTTAAGGTTCTCTGGCACAGTCATACATATTAATCTCAAACCTATCCTGACCAGTCCTTCCATGATACCTTCAAATCAAAATTCTATTCCTGACAATGGCAACAAAAAACAAACTGCAGCCAGGCGCAGTGGCACATGCCTGTAATCCCAGCACTTTGAGAGGCTGAGACAGGAGAAATGAGAGTTCAAAGCCAGCCTCAGCAATGGTGAGGCGCTAAGCAACTCAGTGAGACCCTATCTCTAAATGAAACACAAAATAGGGCTGGGGATGTGGTTCAGTGGTCGAGTACCCTTGAGTTCAATCCCTGGTAACAAACAAACAAACTGCAATTAAGTGCCAAATTGCAATTAAGCTTTTTGATGTCAACCTAAAACCAAATACTGCATCATACTGATAAAATATAAGTTTCCATTAAATAAGAGACTGTTTCTGCTATCTTGTATAATAAAATAATAAGATAAATTTTGAAAAGAAACACATTTTATCATTATCTGTAGTAGACACTGTACTAAAATGCACTGATTGCAATCAACTGCAAAACTCTAAGATATATGTTTATTATATTGATATTAAAAGTCAATAGTGGGGCTGGGGATATAGCTCAGTTGGTAGAGTGCTTGCCTCGCATGCACAAGGCCCTGGGTTCAATCCCCAGCACCGACCCCCACATACACACTGGGTGCTGTGACACAAGCCTATAACCTCAGGGTCTAGGGAGGCTGAGGCAGGAGGATCCCAAGTTCAAAGCCAGCCTCAGCAAAAGTGAGGTGCTAAGCAACTCAGTGAGACTCTGTCTCTAAATAAAAAATACAAAATAGGTCTGAGGATGGGGCTCAAGAGGTCGCATACCCGAGTTCAATCCCTGGTTACTCTTGCCCCCCAGAAAAGTCAATGGTGTATTCCTATACAAAAATAAAAATGATTAGAAACTTACTACAAATATATAATAATCAAAACAGTATGGATCTAGTACAAAGACAGGCAAATAGATTGACAGGGAAAAAACAGCCCAGAAATTAAGCCTAACAAAGGATTTTTAATAAGTGTCAAACTATTCAGTTCAATGGGAAAAGGACAGTCTTTTAGTAAATGGTGCTGGAAAACTGGATATAAATACACAAAAGACTGAAGTTGGACCCTTATCTGACACCGTACACAAAATGGACCAAAAACCTAAATCTAAGAGCTAAAATTATAAAAATTTTGGAGGAAAAAATTTGGAAATGATATTTTGGACATGACATCAAAATATGAGCAATAAAAACAAAAACAGACAAATAAGACTAGATCAAATTCTAAAACTTTTGTGCAGGGTTGGGAATGTGGCTCAGTGGAAGGAGGACTGGTTAGCATGTATGAGGCTCTAGGTTCATCAGTGATTTCTGTGCAAAAATCACTATAAATAGCATGAAAAGGCAACCCACAGAACAGAAAAGATTTTCAAATAGTATATTTAATAAATACCCATAATACATATAGAACTCCTACAATACAAGAACAAAAACCAAACAACCTAATTAAAATAAAACAAAGGACTTGAGTAGACCTTTCTCCAAAGAACATTTACAAATATAGTCAATAAGCCCATAAAAAGGTGTTCAATATCACTAATTGTTAGGGAAATAAAAGCAAAACCACAAAAAGACACCTACCACTTCACAGCAATTAAGATGGTTATTAGGGGCTGGGGTTGTAGCTCAGTGGTAGAGCGCTCGCCTAGCAGGCCTAAGGCACTAGGTTGGATCCTCACCACCACATACAAATAAAAATAAAAAGTATTGTATCCACCTGCAACTAAAAAATATATATTAAAAAAAAAAGATGGTTATTAGCAAAAAACACAATAAAAAAGTATTGATGGAGATGTGGAGAAATTTGAACTCTCATGAATTGCTAATGGAATATAAAACATAAAACAGTGTGGCTGCTGTGGAAATAGTATAGTAGTTCCTCAAAAAATTAAAACAATCACCATATTATCCAGCAATTCCTGTTACAGATATGTACTTAAAAAAAGAGAAGAAAGCAAAAACTCTGAACAGTATTTGTACCCCAGCTCACAACAGCATTACTCACAATATCCAAAAGGTACAAGCAACCAAAATGCCCAATAGATAAACAGATAAAACGTAGTATATACAATTAAATATTCAGTCTTAAAAAGGAAGTCATGACACATGCTGCAACACAGATGAACCTTGAAGACGCTATGCTAAATGAAATAAGACAGTCACAAAAGTATAAACACTGCACAATTCCACTTAAATGAAATATCTAGAAAAGTCAATTTCATAAAAACAAAGTGGAATGGTAGTTGGGAGGGGCAAAAAGAGTTGGGCTTCACTATCTTATGGGCATGAAGTTTTAGTGTAGAAAGATGAAAAACATTCTGGAGATAGATGGCAATAAATCTTACCTACCAAGGTGAATGCATTTAATTCACTGAGCTATATACTTAAAAATGACAAAAGTAGTTAATTTTATGCTATTTATATTTTGCTATAATTAAAAAAACAAGTGATAACATAGATGATTTGGAAATCATCTATGATTTCAATAAAGGTGCTGGACAACTAAATATGTAAGAAATAGTGAAACCAGATCCCTCAAACCACACAAAGAAATCAATTCCACCTAGATTCAAGACATATGAAATGAAAACCTTTAAAACAACCTGCAACTGCAATATAATAAAAAATCCTAGTAACAATAGAACAATGTTAAGAAAATATGCAGGACCTAAAAAATCAAACAAAAAATTATACAGGACCTTTAATATTAAAATAAGGAGGACAAATGTGTTGTAAAGCTGTTAATTTCCCCTAAATTAACCAATACATTAAATTCTCATATTTTAAAAAAAGATTTTTAAAAGTAAAAATGAAGCAGTGCTATCCCAAGCATATACTAGATACTTAAAGTTTATTTATAAAAAGAAACAAAAAGCCAGGCAAAGCGACACATGCCTGTAATCCCAGTGGCTTGAAAGGCTGAGACAGGAGGATCACAAGTTCAAAGGCAGCCTCAGCAAAAGTGAGGCACTAAGCAACTCAGTGAGATCCTGTCTCTAAATAAAAAATTCAAAATAGGGCTGGGGATGTGGCTCAGTGGTCAAGTACCCCTGAGTTCAATCCCCAGTACTCCCTCCTCCCAAAAAAAGCATGAACCACAAAAAGATTGATAAACTATACTAAAACTAAGGACTGTTACTCATCAGGAAAGGTACATAAGCCACAAATGGGGAGAGAATAAAGGCAACACATATAACCAAAACATGAATATAAAGTATAAGGAATTCCTGTGAATAATTAAAGACAAACAGAAACATGGACAAAACAAACATGTCACAGAAAACATATATGGCTAACTCAACATGAAAAGATTTTAGAACTTTTTAGTAATCGAGGAAACATAAAAGTCTCATTCAGGAAACATTTTATATCCATTAAATTATTAAAAATTAAGAATGATAATATCTAGTTTTGAAGAAAAAAATTAACTGAAAAACTCAAGCACAGCTAACAGGAGAGTAAAACAGGTCTGATCTCTTCGGGAAACAATGTGCACTATCTTTTTTTTTTTTTTTTTTTTTTTAAATATTTATTTTTTGGTTGTAGACAGACAGAATATCTTTACTTTATTTTTATGTGGTGCTGAGGATCGAACCCAGTGCCTCAAGCGTGCCAGGCGAGCACGCTACCACTGCGCCATAACCCCAGCCCCCAATGTGCACTATCTTAAAGTTAAAATATTCATGTCTAATTCCCAGTAATTCATATATAGCCATACCTTACAGACAGCTAATATAAAAATATTTGTAACAGCATGTGACACAGTTCATCATTTATTTTCCTAAAACATTTTCTTCCATTAAATCTATGACCTTACTCCCTGATGTTCCTCCTTTTTCACTGTTTCTTCTCAGACTCCTTTGCTGGCTTTTCCTTGACTAAAGCCAATAGCCTGTTTGTTGGAATACTCAATCTTTCAGTTCCTTTTGTCTTCATTTGTCTTCCCAGATTTCATTCAACCCCATGACTTTACCATTCACAAGCTCCAAACTCTGCGCTGAATGCCAAACTCATACCCAATGACCTGCTCAACATTTCCACCTGGACATCTTAGGGTATAGAAATTCATCAAGGTGTTCAGAAATATTCCTGTTCTCCCTGCACTGCATTTCTCTCACCATTTTTCTTGGGGGGGAGGGGGAAGTAATGGAGGATTGAACTCAGAGGTACTCAACTGACCACTAAACCACATCTCCAGCCCTGTTTTGTATTTTATTAGAGAGAGGGTCTCACTGAGTTGCTTAGTGCCTCACTTTTGCTGAAGCTGGCTTTAAACTTGCAAGGCTCCTGCCTCTGCCTCTGCCTCCCTTAGCTGCTGAGATTACAGGCATGCACGCCCCTACCCTTTGATTAGGCGTGGCTATATGAATGAAAGTGTTCAATCAAATGCAAGCGGAATGAAACAATTTTCAAATACAGGTTAGTATCCCTTATCCATTTTTTTTCTGATTTTGAAATATTTGAACAGACTATAGGTTAAGCAGCCCTATTTCCAAATTCCATGAAAATTTCAGATCTAGAGCATTTCAGATTTCAGATCAAGGATGCTCACTATACTACCAGTAATTCACTCTTTTTTTGGATGGGGGGGCACGCATTGGGGATGGAACCAGGGGCACTTAACCACTTAGCCACGTCCCCAGCACCCCTTTTAAATTTTTTATTTTGAGATACAGTCTCACTAAATTGCTTAGGGCCTTGCTAAATTGCTGAGGCTGGCTTTGAATTTGTGATCCTCCTGCTTCTGCCTCCCAAGCCACTGGGATTACAGGCATGTGCCACTGTACCCGGCCCCAACGATTCATTTTTAATCTCAAATTTAAAAACAGTAACCTCAACCAACATTTCTGCTCAGGCCAAATCTGAGTCTTGTTAATTCTCCTTTGTTTCTTCTCAAACTATAGCCAATTTGCTATATGGGCTCTAGTTTATCAACCCTTGCTCAAAAGTTCTAAATGTCAGACTTCCAGTTAGTTCCACCAGTCCAACACCAATGACTTCTCTGCCATTCAGTGAAACATGGCCACACTCTCCAAACAAGGCCAGCATCTTACCCTTGAGGGAAGTGTTCTTACTTTGGCACTATCATAACTATACCAATATTGACCGCTCCTTCTAACTATTTCTATATTCTTTAGAGCTTTCTTTACTCCAATTCCTATGATATAATAATTCCATTGAAAATATTCTGTGAATTCTGTCTTCTGACTGGACCTTAATTGACAGATTGTCACTCTGTTTACTTTCTTTATGGTACTTATTACTGCTCAATTATTCACATTAGCCTACTTTATCTATCAATACCTTCTAATAGAATGTCAGCGCCACAAAGGACAGCAGTTCAGTTCACTACTGAATAGATCCTGAGTACCTAGCACACTGGGCATTACCAGGTCCACAATAAATATTTATGATTAACTTACTAAATGAATCTTTAGTTCAATGGACTCAATCATATCTGTGGAATCTCAACTCTTGGATAATATCAAATAGAGATGAAAGTCTCTTATTTACATTTGTCTTCCTTACACACAGACCTCATTCACTCCTATCATTCTGTCTCTCTACTTATGGTCTTCCTTCAGTCTCCACTCTAAAATTAGTACATTACCTCTTTGAGTGCTAAAATTCAACCTTATTACCATAAACCCAGGAGGCTCTAGCAATTCAACAGTGAACTCTCCCTTCTCCTTAAACATTTTTTGAGGGTCAGAAAGTCATTAGTGAGTGGGATAAAAGAGACTGGTACCTTCTCCTCAAACCTTACCCATAAATGTTAGCAAACTTTCCAAGAGTAGTTAGTTAGCCGTTGCTACTGCCTAAATTAAACTTTTGGCACTCAGTGTAGAATGCTCAAAATGTTCTTAGAAATAATCTAATACTTTAGGCTCACCAAAAACATTTTTCAGAATATAAATATGCAACTTGAACAAGTCTATAATTTTTTAATGTTCACCAACCATTTAAGTCTTTAACTCATTCTTTTACATATACAAATAAAAAGAATTTGCAAATGAGTCTTCCAACTTTTCTGCAGGTCCATCTAAGTTGAATTTTACCCTTTTTCTGCCATGTTTGTGTTTTACTCTAGAATACCGAAATAATACTACAGTTGCTGGGATATTCAAAACAATTACTAGTACACTGGGAATAGATGAGCTTACTGCTCAAATTCATTCAAAAAAGATAAAAAACACTGCAATTTTCTGGTTTTGCTCCCTCCACCTCCTATTTCCTTATTCATCTGTGCTGATTTGAGAATAGTAGAGAATTGCCAAAGGGCACAAAAGAGTGGAACAAATGGGTATAAGGTCTTCAATGGAAATGACTCAGTCTTCTCAAGCAATCTAAGAAACAAAGACAAAGAACACTGACAAAACAAAATGACCTTCCAGTACTTTTCTTCTTTTATGCTACTTTAACATATACCAATTATCAACATTCAATAACAGTAAAAGCTGTTCTTCACTATCAATGACAAGAACTTTCATTTAACCTCCAAAATCTCTTGTCTCTGAATATATCAAGTTTCCCCAGTTGCTTCCAAGGTAAACATGTGCCCTTCCTCTTTAGGACATATTACATTTAAAAACATGCTTTAGGTTGTCTGAAAGTACTATCTCTGTCCTTTATTTGTGGAAACAGATTGTTTACCAGAACAAAGAACTGCTATATGAAGTTCTGAAATTATGAAGATTAAAATTAAAAAAGAGAGAGAGAGAAAAAGACAACCTTTTGTTTTGGGGGAGAATAAAGGAAAAACTGAAATATGTGCAGTGCAGTGTTTTTCTTTAAAGACCTTAGATCTAAAGACCTATTATTTTGAATCAGTAACAAATTTACTATAATTTTGATCATTCAAAATAGTATATTTGTTTAATGAAGAGAAGATTATTTCACTTACCTTTGTAATATAACAAATTTCAAGAAAAATTAAAGTTATGTAAGTCTTTAGGACTGTCAAGCCAAACTTTCCAAAATGCAGCTGGTGAGTGTTCTCTCCTTGCCTTTCACTCAAATTAGTAGAGATTACGTTCCACCAGTGGGGAGAAAAATGCCTAAAAGATTGCTTGGTTCCCAAAACATCTGCTTCTTCTAAAAGGCCTTAATATGATTTTCACTCAGATAGTATAAATGCTTAATTACCTCAACAGAAGTTCAACACAAATATGAAAAAAAAAACCACAACTATAAACAGCAACTTTTAAAAGATGTGGGTAACTTAACATCACTGTTTAAAGTTTTACCTTTCAGTGTTAGTACTGCTTTTAGAAAAATCTATGGGAGAACAAGAGGGATAATGGGCGGCTGCACTAAGCAACTAGGTTAGTACTAGATAACATTTACCCAGAATTGTCCACTGACTTGTGAAGGACATCATTTTGATATAAAATTAAATATGGTGCTAATCTCTATATTAAGTTTAGTACAGTTGGTGGAATAATGATTTTGGAGCTCAGAAATCTATGTTATAAGATTGACCTTGGAGCTCAGAAATCTATGTTAAGAGACTAGTCTCCCATCTTGACTAGCTGTCTAACTATGGCTAAGTAATTTAACCTGTCTAAGCCTAGAATCCTCAATTATGGTGGGTGGGATGGAGCTAAACTAGATGATTTCTAAAATTCTTTTCAAATGTAATTCTATCTTTATCATTCCTACCACCAGTACAGGTGAATGATTTCACTAATTCATCAAATATTAAACACCTATTGTGTCTCTGGCACAGACACATACCTGAGTTCGTTTTCATTTTCCTACTGGTATATTAGAAAATGAGTAGTTAAAATATACGCTAAGCTGAGCACAGTGGCACAGCCTTGTAATCCCAGCAGCGTGGGAGGCTGAGGCAGTTCAAAGCCAGCCTCAGCAACTTTGAAACCCAGTCTCAAAATAAAAAATAAAAAGGGTTGGGGATATGGCTTAGCAGTTAAATGCCCATGGGTTCAATGCCCAGTACAAAAAGGAAAAAAAAAAGGCTAAGACTTAATGGAACAAAAATCACTAAGTGTCTTGTTTGCCTTAAAATTCATAAAATTAAGTATTTGTGGATGAGTATGAAACTCATTTGATACTACACAGAAAATAAGAATGTTATTAAAATATTTGGACTAATAAAAATTTACTAGACCTGCCACTAACATAATAACCTTTTATTAAAACCAATTACCAATAATATTTAGGTACCATTCCTAAATAGTACACACAAGGCTTTTCCAAGTCAAAAAGATATGATAAAGTCAGCTCAAGCAGGAAGAGTACCTCATCCAATTTCTAACATGAATACATAGATGAGTAACAGTCTGTGCTGATCCATCCTTGTCAACTTTTAATCCTTCTGACTGATGAAAAGCATGAGACATCTGTTTATTTTAAGTACATCTTAGTAGCTGGCTTTCTTATTTTCACCTTTCCTTGTACAATTGTACAGAATTCATCAAATGCTTAATACACACAGCTTCGTCCAGAAGGTTTAAAAAGATAACCCAGTTGACAATACAAGAAAATTAAATGCTAGAAAGCTTAAAAATGAATAAATGACACTAATACAAAGTAAAATATAGTGTTAGAATAGTCAAAATTTCAAATTCGATATGGTCTCTCTGTTAAAATAAAATTGAAAATTATTAAAACAGGAAAGAAACAGAAAAGGGAAACGAAGAGACACATTTATTTAGCAAGTAACAGGTGCCAGGCATTATGCTAGCAGTTTTGACTTGTTCTCTAAGACTCCATACATAAATATTCCCCCATAAGTGATCATTTACATTAAGATCATTTACATTAACCCAAAACCTCTCATAAATGCATTCCAATAATCCAAGTGTCTACTAAAGCAAATGTAGTGTTGATGCTAATAATCATTCTGTCTAGAATCTGTGTTTGGAACTAAAAGGGGTCTCGGGTCATGGAGGCAACCCATCCATCTTATGCACAGAGAAACAGACCAGACTGGATAAAGGGCTTGAGTGGAGTCATCCTTGTTTGGAAGCAGAGTCATGGTCAAATAATCTAGGCACTCATATACCACTCTACTGGCAACTGTTTAGTGAAATTTAGTAATTTATCCTTAGCTCCTCACCAAGTTACCGAACACAGTCTATTAGCACTTTATCATAATTATAAAATACCGGATTACACAAATGGCCCAGTCTCCAAAGAATACTTTGCCATTTCCTACTGAATGTTTGAAAAAGCCATTGATAAGCAATAGCCTGCGTTTGAACATCTGCTTACTCCTCGACCGCTCTTCTTATAAAAGATCCCAGACGCAAAGCGAGGGGTGTGTGCGTGTGATCAGGTCGCTAGGGTACAGATTTCCCCAGCTAACCCCGCGCCGAAGATCCCGGCCTGGATTCTCCGGGTTCCGACCCCCAACGGAGCTGGACAGAGGATGAGTGTGCAATAATGTGGCTCCCGCGCCCTGGGCACGTCTTCTGCCCAGGCTGCGCGGGGCCGGTTCCGAACGCCGACCCGGCCGGACCGTTACGGGCCGCCCCTCCCCCACCGCGGCCCGCGGCGAGCGGTGCGGCCGGGCCCGGACTCCCCGCGTGAACAATACCAGGGGTCTCCGAGAGGCTGCGCGCGGAGGCCGCGCGCGGCGCCGCACAGCCTCCGCGCGCCGCCGGCCTGGCAGGGAGCGTCGAGCCCCAGGCCGCGAGGGACAACCCGCGAGAGGGAGCGAGAGGGAGCGGGAGGCGGCGGGAGGGCGCGGGAGGAGGCTTCGGAGGCCGCGGTGTCCCGATCGTACCTGGCTCCAGGTGATGAACTCGTTGGTGTGGGTTTCCTCCACAAGCGTCCACAGCTTGCTGAGGAAAGCAGGCACGTTCGAACTCTGCTTCATTGTTAACCAGACGCAGGAATTCCGAATTCTACACTCGAACGCAGCAGCAGAGGTGGTGGTGCTGGCGGTGCTGGCGGTGCTGGCGGCGGCGGCGGCGGCGGTAGCAGCTGCTCCCCGAGAACATCCACTACGCAGGCGCAGCAGCTCTCGGGCCCCGCCCCCCACCCAGCCCCGCCAGGCGCGCAGCTAGGCTAGGAGGCCCGGCGACCGCACGTGACGGACAAATCTCTGTGCTCCGCCCATGCGCGCTGGTCTCGCGCCGGTCCTCCTCGGAGCCACTCCCAGGCCTCGGCCATACCACAGAGAAAAATGATTGGATGTTGCTGGCGTGATGGGCGGGAGTTGAAGGGTGCGCTGCCTTCTCATTCGCCTTTTATACGGGAGGTTTCGTTGTAGCGGACCTTGGGTTTAGGACAAGGCACTTAGTTATTTCACGTGGAAGGGCATTGAGTTCTTGGGCTGTGCCAGAAAAGGCTACAAAAAGCCGTCAGAGGCCTTTGAGTCATAAGTTTAGCCGGCAAACCGTAATTTGAGTCTGTCTAGTCGAACAGATAAATCACCTGGAGCAGAGAGCAGCTTTTGAACGTGATGTGCTAGGCCCCAAATAGAAACTGTTAAAATAATGAACCTTATCCTTAAATTTCCATTAGGGAAAAGCGACTCCTTTAAAATGTTTATCAAAAATAGGAATTTAAATGACTATTTAGTAAATACGTATTACGTAAACCAGGCACTGTAATAGGCATGCTAATACATGCTGTTTTTAATTATGCAGACATGGAGTGCCTACTCTATGCCCAGCCTAAAAAGGATTAGTCTAATTCTTTTCTAGGAGGTTGAGGAGCCAGTAACATGAATTAAACCCAAGGGCACTTAACCACTGAGCCACATCACTAGCCCTCTTTTTCATTCTGAGACTGGGGTCTCCCTGAGTTGCTAAGGGCCTGGCTAAATTGCTGAACTTTGGATCCTCATGCCTTAGCATTAGGAGCTGCTGGAATTACAGGCATGTGCCACCAGGCCTAGCTCATGGTCTAATTCTTTATATTATTTTAGTGAAATTAATTGTTCCTGCAGGTACGTTATAGGTACATTTTTGTTTGTCTGAAATAGTTTGGAATATGGAAAAAAATTACTGAGTAGGGAAAAGTAGGTCTGAATTTGTGTTCAGCTTCGTGCACACTTTAATGTATGTTAAATTACACTGGTACTGTGTCATTTGGAACAATTTTTTAAATGTAGCTGTGTAATTTCTTTCCATTTCTTCCTTAGAGATAGAATATATTTTCACCCATAATGTATTTAATAATATAGCTGAAGCCAGGTGCAGTGGCGCACGCTTGTAATCCCAGCACTTTGGGAGGCTGAGACAGGAGAATCGCGAGTTCAAAGCCAGCCTCAGCGGCGGGGAGGCGCTAAGCAACTCAGTGAGACCCTGTCTCTATATAAAACACAAAATAAGGCTGGGGATGTGGCACAGTGGTCGAGTACCCCTGAGTTCAATCCCCAGTATTATAATAATAATAATAATAATAATAATAATAATAATAATAACAACTGAAAAATTCTTTGGAAGTATGAATTGTGCAAAATTAAACTTTTAGTTTTTACAATAGTTAAAAAATAAGATTTGCAAAGATAATTCACCATAGAATGAGCTTACTTCCTAGGTATATGTAAAATAATCTATTTTTGTGTGTGTGTAAAATACAATTTCTAATAGCATGTATTTATTGAATACTGACTTTGTGTTCAGCACTGGCTCGTTTGCTGAAACAAAGATATGTGACGGGATACAGGTAATAAATGAAATGCTGTTTCATGAACTAGTATATATGACAAGTGCTTTACATCTCTTATTTAATCCCCACAACATCCAATGATTAAGCTTCAAAGTACCTGATTCCAGGGGCTGGGATTGTAGCTCAGCGGTAGAGCACTTGTCTCGCATGCGTGAGGCCCTGGGTTCGATCCTCAGCACCACATATAAAGCAATAAAATAAAGACATTGTGTTCATCAACAACTAAAAAAAAAAATTTTGTTTAGAAATAATAATTATTAAAAAAAAAAAGTACCTGATTCCAATTCTGATCCAATCGATTATGCAAAAGCTGGAATGAATAGTGTAACCAGACTTAGCAATTAATAATTATTTTCAAGGATAGGAAGACTGAAGCCAAAGATGAACTACACACAGATCTCTACCTACGTTCCTCTCTGGACAATATGTTGATTTTTCATTTTGGAATGATCTTTACCAGACGTAGTGCCTCTTACATCAAATGTGAGTGAAAATGCCTGCTATGCTTATTTCACAGAGTGATGTTCAAAGAACTGACTTTTTTCTCCAGTTCACCTCCGCAATTGTACAGATACCTTTCTAAAACACAAATCTGAAAAGACTATTCCCTGTTTGAAGCCATTCAGTGGCTTCCCATAATTTCCAGAATTAAGTCTAAATCTTTAAGATCGCATAAAAGACCGTCAGTTCTCTGATACTACATACTGTTCCAGTCATGGTCTACCATTCTTCATACCTTAGCCTTAGCCACACCTGATTGCTTCACTGTTGCTAAGATTACAAGTCCCATTCTTTCACACCTCTGTATATGTCCACCACTATCTGGGAGAGCTCTTCCTGTTCCCCATTATCCCCTAAGTTCCTTCTTAACATTCAAGGTCAGTTTCATGAACACCTCATTTCTTCGGTGAAATCTTCCTTGGTGATCTATGTTATAGCACTTATTACATCACATTGAAATGTATGTGCCTTTTTATATTGGACTATATGAAACTCCTTTAATATAAAGACTATATCATAATTACATCTATTCATCTACAAAGCTATCACAGTGTTTTGTATACATTAAACTCAATATTACTTGCATAAATCAGATAAGAGCTAACCATCCATTTAGTCTTCCATGATAGGAAGACTTCTAACTTCCTTAAAGTTTGCCAAGTACTATGAGCAGCATCCAGGTACCAGCTACAGAGATGTCCTTCCTAGTCTGTGTGTTTCTGATGTGGTAAAGCTGAGATTAAAAAAAAAAAAAAGGCTCACTAGCATGGTGGCGCACACCTGTAATCCCAGCACTTTGGGAGGCTGAGGCAGGAGAATAATATCTTCAAAGCCAGCCTCAGCAATGGCAAGGTGCTAAGCAACTCAGTGAGACCTAGTCTCTAAATAAAACACAAAATAGGGCTGGGGATGTGGCTCAGTGGCGGAGTACCCCTGAGTTCAATCCCTGGTACCTCTCCCGCAAAAAAAGGCTCAAGCTACCTTTGAGAAGGCAAGGATAGAATTGAATGACTTCTGAATTTCTAGATCAAAGTCTGAATCAAGGGCTTGCTAGGACACACTAATTAATGACAGAACTCTTGCTTTATAAAGCCCTTATATGTGGTGATTGTTACATTTGCTATAATTTACTCTAAAATACTCCTACTTAAACAATAAAATGTAGTGTGACTCTTAATTGTAATTTGCACCCTGGGGGTAGTTAACACTTGAAATATCCTAATGAAGACTGCATACTCCAGAGGAAGTTAGTTAGCATTTGAAAGATGTATCAAATTCCCACTCTCTGAAAGCTTTCTTTTTTCTTTTTTTAAAAATCAGCATCAAAGTTTTGTTAATTAGGATAACGGATGTGAAAATGAATTTTGGTGTGTGTGGTGTGTGAAATGAGTGAAGTTCAGGATATATGTGCTGGCTAAAAACAGTGTACACTTCTACTTCCGGCTAAACTGGGAATTATGATATCTGGAGCAATAACACCCTTCTTCTGAAGGTGCCCTTGTCCCTGACCTTAGAGTTCTTATCCTCTTATTCAAAGGTTTGGGTGATCTGGGGTGAAAGTAAAAATGGCGGATCTCCTCCTACAATTTTTTGTCATAGTTTTCATAAGACATAATTGGTTGGGGATGTGGTAGAGTGAATATCTGGTAGTATGGGTCCTTGGTTTGATCACCAGCACAAAAAAAGAAAAAGAAGACATTAGTTTGGTAAAATATCCAAGAAGATCAAATTTAATTATTATTTACTGGTGTTTTATTAATAGAACAGTGATATTTTAAATACTGAAATAATGAATGATTATTAAATCATGTTTATTCCATATAATTATTTTTTCTTGCCTTTATTTCAGCAAAGACACTCATTAGGCTGTCATCATCAAAATTGTTACATAATTTGTGTTCTATGGATGTTATTGATCAAAATATTAAAAATGTAATTGCACTCTGTAAGATAGAAACAGCCCTCCCATACCCAGTTTCGGCCTTCCCTTCTCTAAAGCCTACATCAGTCCCTGTCCCGAGTTCCCGCCCAAGTTAACAAACCCTAACCGCCTGACTTAACTTTAACTCCTATAAGTGACCTCAGGGGCATCACAGCCAGATCACCAATCCTTACCTGACAAACCAGCCTGAAATAACCAATCCATAATCCACAACGCATTTACCTCAGACCCTATAAAATCCCATGCTCTGCACCCGCTCTTCTCTTTTCTCCCAGGGTGTCCACTTGCACTGATCCCTGTGAATAAAGATCTCTTGGTCACATGAAGTGTGTTGTGTCTGATCTGATAATAATCCTTACATTGGGGCCAAAACAGGGGATGAGGGTTACTCTCTTATTGTGATCCCTCATCCTGGACCGTTGACTATGCCCTCATCGGCCTTCGCCCATTCTTTCATTCGCCATCTTTCTCCACCCACCACGACCTTCATTTGGTGAGTTCCCTTATCAAGGAGATTACAATTTTGGGGGCACACTCTCAGGGGTGACCAACAGTCACCTGGTGGCCTGGTAGCCCTCTGACTGCCCCAAAGGGAGGACTGCACCCCACCACTACCTTCATGGTTACAGTGGACCTCCAATCTCCATCCCACTCTCTTAGATTCTCCACCCGTTAGACTCTTTATCTTCTCCCTCCGTCCTCCTTTCCTTTTACCTCTGATTCTGCCGCAGGAGTATCTCGACCCCTCCTTGTTTGCCTTCTCCACCATCTGGATCGAATTCTCTTGCCCCTCTGGAAGGGATCTCTAAAATCCTGGGCCCAGGCAATCCATGACTCCAGCCTCTCCGGGAGATGTCCGACTCCAGCCATTTGGGTGACCATCCACTTCATCTGGCTATTCTCTCCATTGTCTGTTCCTGTCCTGCTCAGGGACACCCTTCAGGACACATTTCAGACCCCAGGTGGCAGGATGGGATAGAGCTCCTCCTTCCCGGCAGACTCTCCCTTACGTTGCCTTCTTGAAAATCTTTCCACTCTTGGTCTCCTTCCCGACATTAAACCAAAAAAACTTGTAAGACTTTGCACTCAAGACTGGCCCACCTACCAGTTGAATAATTCCCGTTCATAGCTGCCTATAGGCTCCCTAGACCCTGATCCCCTTAGAGATTTATATAACTACTATGAGTGAGTGAAAAAATGGGCAGAGATCCCTTTCATTCAGGCCTTCTCCCTTCTCCAGGCCAATCCTTCCCTTTGTACCCCTTGTTAAACCCACCATGTCCTCCTGGCTTACAAACTGGATTCATCCAAATCTCTATGGCTCCAGAATTTGACCCAGAAGATGAACCTGCTCCTTACAGCCATGGCTACCCGTCCCCTCAACAGCCTGGCTCTCTACCCCGTGCCCCAGAGCCTACTTCTCCTACATCATAGCCACTTGCCTCTGCTTTTAGTCCCCCTGCCACCCGGTCCCGTTCTCACAATTCAAGGGTCATAGTCCCTCTGAGAGAGGTTGCTGAGACTGAGGGCATCATCTGTGTCCACATTCCTTTTTCTCTTGACGATCTCTCACAAATAGAAAAGAGGCTTGGCTCATATACTTCTAACCCAACCTCATACATCAGGGAATTTCAATATCTCCTCCAGGCCTATAATCTCACCTTCCATGACATATATACTATCTTGCCAATACTCTCCTCCCCAAGGAGCGCAGAGGCTTATGGGAACAGGCTCGCACTTATGCCCATGAGGTACATCAGACCACACCTGCACACCCCTGTGGGGCTCAAGCGGTCCCTGAGGCTGATCCCAATTGGGACTATAATACTAATCAAGGTGTCAAAGCTCGAGACCAGTTTTCCACCTGTCTTCTTTCTGGTCTGCGTAGGGCCACCCAGAAGGCCATTAACTATGAAAAACTTCAAGAGATTATTCAGAACAAGAGTGAGAACTCCTCCTCCTTTTTAGATTGTTTAACCAAAGCCCTGTACAAATTAGTAGTACAAAGATCTACTAATCTAGATCCCAAAACCCCTGATGGCTGACAGCTCCTTGTGACTTATTTCTTCTCCCAAAGTTACCCAGTCACTAGAGCAAAACTAAAAAAACTTGAAAGAGGCCCTCTGACCCCTCAAACAGAAGTCCTAGCTACTGCCTTTAAGGTTTATCATAGCCGTGAGGAATGCTCTAAAAAAACAGAAATATCAGATGTTAGTCCAAGCCCTACAAGACTCACAGACCCCTCAGAATCGAA
This sequence comes from Xerus rutilus, assembly GCA_028644305.1. Taxonomy (NCBI): domain Eukaryota; kingdom Metazoa; phylum Chordata; class Mammalia; order Rodentia; family Sciuridae; genus Xerus; species Xerus rutilus. The sequence continues at coordinate 36,300,764 of CM053406.1, forward strand.
CACATAAGGCAAAACCCATCAACGGGGTACCCCCTGGGCCATGCTTCTGATGCTTCCATGCTTCTGATGTCCCTGGAACTGAGGGACATTGGGCCCGAGAATGTCCTAATCCCCATCTGCCTTCCTGGCCCTCCCCAAAGTGTCGCCAAATGGGCCATTGGGGTTTTGATTGCCCGGCTGGTCAGAGAGCTGGCTGATCAACCTCGACCCTGGACCTCCTGGGACTGGCCACCATGGACTGATGGGCCCCTCCAACTTCCTTCCCCACAGCTCAAATAGAGCAATGGGAACCCAGGATCACCCTTTCAGTTGACAGGTGCACTATAACCTTATTGGATACAGGAGCCACATTTTCAGTGCTCCAGGAATTCTGGGGACTCCTACAGCTGTCTAATTCCTCCATTGTCGGGGTGGGAAGACTAACTTTATGCCCACATCTCACTCCGCCCCTCACATGCTCACTCAAAGGCCATCTTTTCACTCATCAGTTCCTGGTCATGCCTCAATGTCCCATTCTGCTTATTGGTAGAGATATTCTCACTAAGTTCAGGGCCACAGTTACCCTACACCTGCCCCTGCCTGCTACAATCCTCCTCCTGGCCCTATTACCTGCCATGGGTAGCCCACCTGTCATAGATAATCCCCACACCCAGGATTGCCACCCTGACCCCACCCTCCAGATCCTTAATTCTCAAATTGACCTGGCCATTTGGGACTTTTCCAGAATCAATCTCAATATCTTCTTCCCAAATCCAGCCTCCTGGGATTCCTTCCCATCATTTCAGCTCTCCTTAAAAAGGGGCTTCTCAGCCAGGCACGGTGGCGCAAGCCTGTAATCCCAGCACTTAGGGAGGCTGAGACAGGAGAATCACAAGTTCAAAGCCAGCCTCAGCAATGGTGAGGTGCTAAGCAACTCAGTGAGACTTTGTCTCTACATTAAAAAAAAAACCAAAATAGGGCTGGGGATGTAGCTCAGTGGTTGAACGCCCCCGAGTTCAATCCCTGGTACCAAAAAAAAAAGGGCGGGGGCCTTCTCCACTCTGCCACCTCTCCTTATAACACTCTCATTCTAGCCGTAAAGAAACATGATGGTTTCTTTCACCTTCATGCCTCATTAACTCTGCCGTTCTTCCTATTCACCTAGTGGTCCATGGTCCCTATACTATTCTCTCTCTCATTCCCTTCGGGTCAACCCACTTCTTGGTAGTTGATCTCAAAGACACCTTCTTCACTATTCCCCTCCATCCCAACTCACAGGACCTCTTTGGCTTTACCTGGACTGATCTGATAACTCAACAGGCCACCCAGCTGACTTGGACAGTCCTTCCCCAGGGATTTCGAGACAGTCCACATTTATTTGGTCAGGTGTTATCAACTGACCTCCAACATCTTCACCTTCCTAATTCTACACTTTTTCAATATGTGGATGATATACTCCTACGTAGTCCCTCCCTCCAAACCTCTGTCCATAATACTATCGCACTTCTGAACTTCTTGGCTTCTAAGGGTTATTGAGCCACTTGGAAGAACGCCCAATTATGCGAACTCCAGGTCACATACCTGGGAGTGGAAATCTCCCATGACTCAAAGACCATTACCTGTGACAGAAAATGCCTCATCTGAGAAATTCCTGTATCCTATACCAAAGAGGAGATCCTTTCTTTCCTAGGCCTTGTGGGCTATTTTAGGACTTGGATCCCCAACCTCTCCCTTCTAGCCTGGCCCTTATATGATATAGCAAAGGGGAGTCCTCATGAACTGTTCTCCTCCTCCATAGCTCATTCCTTGCACACTCTACAGAAGGTACTTCTTGAGGCCCTGCCCTCCACCTCCCTAATCTAAATCAGACTTTCAAATTGTGTGTCCATGAAGATAAAGGCCTGGCCTTGGGAGTCTTGGGACAAGATAAAGGCCCTTACTTTGCTCCCATCGCCTATGTCTCAAAGCATCTTGATCCCATTGTTCGAGGCTGGGCACCTTCTCTAAGAGCCATATCCACAGCCCACGTCCTCCTATTAGAAGCAAAGAAACTCATTTTTGGGGGTCCCACAATTACCCTGTCTCCACATCATCTCAAAGAATTACTCACATATAATGGCTTAAAAACCCTTCCCCCTTGTCAGGTTCTATCTCTCCTAGTTTCTTTCTTGGAGGATACTTCTATATCTTCCCTGCCCTGCTCTTCTCTTAACTATGCTACTCTCCTTCCCAGGATTGATGACCCCCCTTCACATCACTGCCTCGAGCTCCTCTCTTCCCTCCTTCCTTGCCCATCCTACATCACAGAAGGTCCCTTGCCTGAGGCATCACACAGTTGGTTCTGGGACAGCAGTTCCTTTGTCACGGAGGGCCAACACCATGCAGGATACACTATTGTCTCTCATTCAAAAATTATTGAAGCCATCTCTCTCCCTCCTAACACCACTAATCAACAGGCAGAATTAATAGCCGCCACTCGAGAGCTTCCTCTCGCAGCTGACTCTACCTTAAATCTATACCTTGATTCCAAATATGTGTATCATATCCTCATCTCCCATTCTGCCATCTGGAATGAATGCGGCCTACTCAATACCAAAGGCACTACTATTATTAATGCAGCCCTCATTACCTGGTTCCTTGAATCTTCCTTATTGCCCAAAGGGGTTGGCATAACCCACTGTAAGGCACACCAAACTGACTTTTTTCCCATAACAGCAGGAAATAACAAGGCAGCCACAGCAGCCCAAAAGGCAGCTCTCATTCCATTTAATCAACATTCAAATAAAGAAATTCTCCTGGCTCAGCCAGAGGAGAAAATTAAACAACCTTCCCTCAAAGATCTCATATCCTATTTTCACTCCATCTTCCATACAAGCCCTCAAACACTTAAACTCTTTCTTTCCTCCTTCTTTTCCCTTGCACCAGAGGATATTCAATATTTACAGGCTCTGACCCAGTCCTGTGTTATTTGCCAAAGGACTAACCCTAACACACCCCTCCACCCGGGACCATTCCCAACCCACCAAATGCGAGGCTATCTGCCTGCTAGTGATTGGCAACTGGACTTTACTCATATGCCCCGAGTTCATCAGCATGCATATTTACTAACCATAATAGATATGTTTGCTGGTTGGGTTGAGGCTTTCCCAACCTCTAATAAGAGGGCCACCACGGCCTCCAAGATCCTCCTACAGGAGATCATTCCTCCCTTCGGGATTCTTTCAACCCTCCAGTCTGACAATGGGTCTGAATTCCTCTCCCAAATAACCCAACACATTTCCACCTTCCTCAACATTCCTTATTCCATATCCCATTCCATCCCCAATCTTCAGAAAAGATCGAATGAACTGATTGCACCCTCAAGGATATTCTCACTTAACTTACCCTTGAAACTCACCTAGACTGGACACAGGAGTTACCCCTTGCCCTTTTCTTGCCCTTCCACAAAAGCCATCTAGCCTGTCTCTTGAGGTTCTTTACAGCTGCACCCGTTTCCCCCAGAGTTACCCTCCAAGAATCCTCTCTTCCTCCAGGACTTTCGGGTCCTCTCCTTTCCTTTCTATGCTCTGAAATATGGAAATTCCATGATGCCTTACTCTCGTATCCTCAGGCTAATACTCTATACCACCCAGTTGCTCCAGGGGACTGGGTATTCTTTAAACTTCCTCAATCTCTCTCTTCCATCACACTTAATCCTAAATGGCATGGACTGGCTCAGGTTATTCTATCCACCCCCATGGCCGCTAAACTTGAGACTAACAGAACTCTCACTCCTGGATTCGTGTTTCCAGGTTAAAACCAGCCTCTCCTTCTTTGGTGGATTCATCTCCCACAACCAAAGAAGACCCAACCTACTCAGTCCTGGCGAATGACAATGATCCCCTCAAGCTCCGGTTCATCAGATAGATTTCTTAATGCCATGCTTCCCCTTCTCCTTTTCCTGTTTTCTAACTCACCAGATTCTGCTTCTTCCTCTCTTTTCCCTTTGTATGTCTGGTGCTTTAAAGTTCAGGAAACGCTTGTCGCAGGTCAGACTCAAACCATCTCACTCATTGGTGCCACTGACTGCTCACCACAGGAATGTCGATCTCCACTTACCATCCCTCTCAACTTCACCCACATCTCTCAAGCTCTCAGATCCTACCTCTGTTTCACATATGATCAGACAAAGGAGTCCTGTAAAAACTGATGGGTAGAAACTTATGGAGGATGCCCATATTGGTCCTGCAGAATCCATGACTCCTACAATGGCCATCTAGGAATGGGAAATTTTAAATATAACCTTCAGACACAATGATTGTCCTTCACAGTCTCGGACCCCTGGAGCCTCCAATGTACAAAACCTGTGATCGGGAAATTCTATTCTGACAGGTGGTCCTTTCACTCATCGGGTCAGCTGAGCATTTCTCAAGAATATGTTCCCCTCAAAGGTTTTGCCAAAGTCTTTAAAACCAACCAGAAAATACAATAGGCAGAAATCCAACTAGCTCAGGACCTTTCACCCACAAGAACAAACTCTCAACCTCCTCAAACCTGGATTCAAATCTTACATGAAATTTTATCCCTGCTGAATCAGACTGTCAGCCCGAATGATACCAAAGACTGTTTTCTCTGCACATCCCTATCTAGACCTCTCTTAGCAGAAGTGCCTTTTAATATCTCCCACTATAATTTTTCCAATACAGGTACACTCCTGATGGCTAGACTTAATGTCCCACTATGGGAGGTCTCCCCAGAGGGCAATTTCTCAAAATTCCCTGCCCTCTGTTTTCACCCACAGGGAACAATGCCACTTAGAAACTGTTCTTGGAAACTTACCACTTTTTCCTCCCTGCAGTATACCCAGCCAGGCCACTTTCTCTGGTGCAATGGCACACTGGCCACATCCACCTTAAATGTGACCTCCACATGCATTCTTGTCACAGTGATCCCCCAGCTAACTCTTTACACCACTGTGGAGTTCCAGTCCTTGCTTCCACAGTTGCGGATGCACAGAGCTGCCTTCCTCCGGGTATTGGTGGGTGTATCACTTGCCACCTCTACAGCTGCCAGTGGAATCAGTGGAGAAGCTCTGGGCCATACACTTTGGTCGGCAGAGGATTTGCAAACCAAACTACAAACAGCATTAGATGCTACTGCTGACTCCCTGAGGTCCCTCCAACAACAGGTGACATCATTAGCCCAGGTGATGCTGCAGAACTGTAGGGCTCTTGATCTACTGATGGAAGAGAAAGGAGGGACTTGCCTATTCCTATAGGAGGAATGTTGTTACTATGTTAATGAGTCAGGTTTAGTAGAAGAGAATGTCAAACACCTTCAGGATCTGACTGACCAAATATTAATGAAACCAAAGGGAGATAGGCTCATGAGTTTTTTCCAAAATTGCTTTGTACAGATGCTTCCTCCTATAGTAGGGCCTATAAGTATATTTCTCTAGATCTGCCTCCTCAGGCCATGTCTGTTCAAATTTATCCAATCTCAAATCCAGCAGATTTCTAATCAGACATTTAATCAGCTTCTCCTCAGGGACTTCCAGATTCTCAAGTAGGATGATGACTTGCTTATGACTGTTTCTTGAAGCTCTCCTCTAGGATTTTTGGCTCCTACCTCTACATCTGCATTTGGGAAACTGGCCCCACCAGCTGGTGATGCTGTGGCTATAAGGAATATTCCAAGACTCCTTCCCTTGGGAGATCCTAACCTTCAGGGCCTGCATCCTCTACTTTCTTCCCTCTCCCCCCTCGCTCGGTAGGCGTCGCCCCAAATCCACAGGAAGTAGCCAGAAGAGCCATCATCGTCCCCATTCCCATTCCTATAAAACCAAGAAGGGGGGAATGTAAGGTAGAAACAGCCCTCCCTATACCCAATTTCTGCCTTCCCTTCTCTAAAGCCTCCATCAGTCCCTGCCCCAAGTTTCCCACTAGAGTTTTCCACCCATGTTAACAAACCCTAACCACCCTAGTTAACTTTCAACTTCTATAAGTGACCTCAGGGGCATCACAGCCAGATCACCAATCCTTACCTGACACACCAGACTGAAATAACCAATCCATAATCCACGATGCATTTACCTCATACCCTATAAAATCCCATGCTCCACATCCCCCCTTCCCTTTTCTCCCTGGGCATCCACTTACACTGATCCCCATGAATAAAGATCTGTTGGTTACATGAGGTGTGTTGTGGCCAGTCTGGTCATAACCCTTACACACTCAAAACACAATTGTATTTAAAAATCAGTCTAGTTTCTAGAATTATTAAAAATTGAAAAATTAGATATGTTCATATTATTTAAGTTATATTCAGAATTGTTATAAAATTAAAATTTAATATAAATTATAATTAATAAATTTTAATTTTAAAATAAAACATTTCACATAAATCTGACATTTTAAATTTAATACTTTGAAAAAAAATCAAATTGGGTTAAATGTTTCAAAAAATAAATCCTCTCTTACTCTGAAAGCTTCTGTTTCTGGCATGGACAGAAAGTAGAGCAACCTAAAAACCTTGTATTTCAAAGGCATAGGAGATGGAGTGGTGTTAAGAATTGTACGATGCCAACACTGACTGCTAGATCCCAAGTGATAGAGGTGCCCATTTCTTCCTTAATGAGCATATGTTCTAGTATGTGTTATGATATTCAAGGCCCTCTAATGTCCTGGGCTTTAGGGAGAGATGTGCTCTAGAATATGAAAGTAATACACTAGATTTTGCCAACTGTCTTGAAAGTTTGCTGAGACCTAATGTTGGAACACTGTGACATCAATGCACTTCATCAGGTTTATAGAACAAGGGGACTAGCTTTTTGTACCTTTTTGGTAACCTATCTTTGTAACTGTGGCAGAATTCCAGCTGATTCTTATTTCTTAGTTCTTCTACTTGGTAGTAATGTTGTGGAAGAGAAACTACTCAACTTCCACTAATTCTGACTCTTTGAGTGGGACTACCAAAAAAAATCCAATCACTGGTACAGTCAAATTGGCTTAGATTAGTTGTCAAGAGTGTAAATCACGCAAAATTCTCTGATTGATGCAACAAAACAGATCCTCACATTGAACTATGAGTTCAGTTAGATGGAAAACTAAATTTCAATGTTGGGTTGTAGGTTTTATTGCATGGCACCTTTCAGATATTAGTGGTTAAGGATATATTCCAAGATATATTACTAACCACTTATGGTTGATAAAGACTGCCTAACATCACTGGGTGAAGAACTCCCATTTGCTCCATGTAAGTTCTATACTATTTATTTTCTTAATCTATTGGAACAACCTACCAAACATTTATACAAATTAACTCATTTGACACCTGGTGGCATCCTTTCAATTTTTTTAAAAAATATTTATTTTTTAGTTGTAGGTGGACAGAATATCTTTATTTTATTCTTATGTGGTGCTGAGGATCGAACCCAGTGCCTCATGCATGCTAGGCGAGCAAGCTACCACTGCGCCATAACTCCAGCCCCTCTTTCAATTGTTGACATAATTGTGATATAATATCAGATTATATATGTGTTCACACACATGTAAAGAGATTTTTGGATTATTTTTATACACAGCTATTTAATTTTTTTTTCCTGAGATGGAGTCTTACTATGTTGCGTAGGCTGATCTTAAACATCTGGGTTTAAGTGATCTTCCTGCCTCAGCCCAGAGTAGCTAGGACTATAGATGTGCATCACTGCATCTGCCTAAAAAAATTTAAATTTACTTTTAATTGTGGTTAAAATATAGATTGTATAAAATTCACTATGTTTACGTTTTTGTTTTTGTTCTGGGAATGGAACTCAGTGGTGCTTAGCCACTGAGCAACATTCTCAGCTCTTTTTACTATTTTTTATTTTGAGAGAGGGTCTGCGTTGCTTAGGACCCCGTTAAATTGCTTGGCCTAGCTTTGAATTTATGATCCTTCTGCCTCAGCCTTCCAAATTGCTGGAATTACAGACTTTCACCTTCAGGCCTAGCTATGTTAACTATTTATAAGTGTTCAATTTAGTAGTTAAGTATGTTCATATTGTTGTATAAACGATCTCCAGAACTCTTCTAACCCTATTCTCATAAAACAACTACCATTTCCCCACTCCTCTGAGTCTCTGGCAATCACCATTTACTTTGTCTTTGTGAATTAGATTACTCTAAATATCTCACATATATCAGTTCATACAGTATTCATTTTGGGTAATGGCTTATTTCACTTGACGTAATGTCCCCAAGGTTCATCCATGTTGTAGCATGTTTCATAATTTTCCTCCTTTATAGGGTGGAATCTTCTAAATGTGTATATATATACGCACACACACACACTACATTTTGTTATCCCTTTATCTGTCAATGAACATTCTAGTTGCTTCCACCTTTTGGCTATTAAAATAATGTTGCTATGAACATTGGTGTATATAATTTGATGAACTTTGCTTTTCTCTCTTGACAAATACTTGGTGAAAATTCTTTCAACTGGCACAACTATAATTTACTCCTTTTAATAATTCCATAGTACTCCATGATGTGTTTAGAGCAGAATATATTTAGGCATTCTGCTACTGATGAACATCTGTTTCATTTTAAAGAGCTTATTTATTTACTTTTTTTTTTTTTTTTTGCACCGGGGACTAAACCCAGTAGCGCTTAACCACTGAACCACATTTCTAGCCCTTTTTATTTTTTACTTTGAGACAGGGTCTCCCTAAGTTGCTTAGGGACTTGCTAAGTTGCTGAGGCCAGCTTTGAACCAGTAATTCTTCTACCTCAGCCTCCAGAGCTACAAGAATACAGGCATGCACTATCATGCCTGGCATTTATTTATACTTAAAGATTCTGAAAAAAAAAAAAAAGAAAGGAAAGAAGAAAAGAGGGAAGGAAGGAAGGAAGGAAGGGAGGGAGGGAGGAAGGGAGGGAAATCTCAAGCTTAAATCCTTAAATACTGGTTCTTGTATTTCCTTCAATTAGTGAAATCAGATTTTCATGTATGATTTACATAGCAAATCTATATTTTCCATTATTCTGAGTACACAAAAAGAAAGTAATGCTGATTAAATAAAATTCCCATATTTGAGCCAAGAAAAAGCCGTTGTATATGCATCCAAGGCTATGATGCTCCTAGCAACCAGAAATGTCAACATCATGCTTCTATGGCAATAACAAATATTTAAGCTTGACAAAAGAATCTAATTTTGGTGCTCAGGAGAGATTTCACCATTGGATAGAAATGAAAGGAAATACCTTTATTCTTTGGTATTTTCATAATCATTAATGCAACATCAGGAAACTAAATCTTACTTGTGATTTTTTGGGGCTTTGGTGGCTAAAGATGTATTCCATGTCTGTTTTAGACCAATATCTTTAAGTTTTATTTTTCACTAGATTAATTAATAATTGATGGTAACTATCTCCTCTATTCTTACTCAGCTGCAAGAAAAGGAAAGGAGCTAATACTTATGGACATTGAGACCCAAAGAATTTTGATCACATTCTCATAGGTTCACAAATCAGTATGATTACGTGTGGAGATATGTATGTGCATATGACAGGGTACTGGGAGCGTGCAGAACTTTTCCACTTTGAAGCTTATATCTTTCCACTGTGTTAAGATTTATCTTATGATGGACCAATCCTATTATGGATGAAACCTGGTGTCCTAAGTCTCCTGTATCTGATGTGCCTGGAGTAAATGCTTGCCATCCCCAGTCCAAAGTGGTAGCCTTCCCTTTGCTTCCTTTTACTTCTCTCAAACCTAAAACTGGGCTGCAGTTTTCTGATTTGCACTCCAATTCCCATGCTAGGTGCAGAGTTGTGTCCCCAATGTCCACCCACTTGGCTGGACTGCTCTCTTAGCTCTTACACATGGTTTGCCACAGGCAGGCTAAGACTTTAGGAACCAGTTGAAAATTAAGACTATTATAATAAATACAAGAAAGTACAACAAAATGTTGCTTTTTCTAGGATAACCGTTTTGATGTTTTTTAAATTATCCAAATCAGTAATAACAAAAATGCTACTCCCACACACAAAGACATGTTTTGGGTCTCTTGCTTTACCTAGAGCTTAGTTAGGTAACTGAGTACTCCAGCCCTGAGCATCAACCAAATCATTTGGATCTTGCTGCAAGTTGTTATAGGCTGATTCATGCTTTATAAAAATTCATATGTTGAAATCTTAACCCCTGGCACTTCAAAATGTGACCATCTTGGAGATATTATCTTTTAAGATATAATCATGTAAAATAAGGACATATGGATGGATTGAATCCAGTATGACTGGTGTCCTACAGTACAGACAGCACAGAGACCAAAGGGTGACTATATGAGGACATGAGGGGAAGGCAGCTAATTGCAAGCCAAGAAGAGATGCCTCAGAGGAAACCAGACTTGCCTTGGATTGGATCTTGGATTTTAATTTCCAGAACAGTGAGAAGATAAATTTCTGTTGTTTAATCCACCTAGTCTGTGGTAACTCTAACACACTAACATAGTAGGTGAACAATGTAGCAGCCTATTTGGCTTCCTTGCCTTGGGTTATCAGTGCTGGCCTAAGTAGAGAAGTTCACCATACCCAGTGAACATGGATTGGATCTGCCAGAATTCACTCTCATCTGGTCTGAAGCCAGTTTCAGCCCTGGTTCTTCCTGTTCTCTCTTTCTCCTTTGCACACTGTTATTACTGGAAACTTCTGTAGTTAAGACTGCTCATGGAGGCTCTGCAGGAGGTTCATGATTTCAAAACTACACCAAATTCTCCAGTCGTTCCAAAAACCCAGGTATTCTGCACATTAGAACAAGCTCAACCAAAATATTTTATTATGACAGTTGACTTATGATTGGTTAAATTGATATGCTTTTTAACTGATTATTAATATTATTTAATAACAAAAATTAATAATGAGACACTAAGGCATTATTCTTAACCTAGGTGAACCAATAATTATTTACTTATATTAAAATTACAATTATCTGTGTGATATTTGTCATTAATTAAAAAGGAGTTTAATGAATATGCAATAAGTCCTTGATAACCTAAGGGAAAAAAATTGACCTAGATGTTTTGGAGACTAAGCCAATTTTTCCTCTTTGCTAGCTTCCTGCTTTTAAATTAAATAAATAATTGCATCACTTTATGCTCTCTATTTTAAACGGAAAATATACATTAGAAGATGTCACTCCTATGCTCACTCAGCAAAGGGTCCCCATTTGCCTCCAATCCAGAGCCAGTCTTTTTAATGTCTATAAGAGCCTACCTGATTTGTCTCCCCATGACCTGCACCCTCTCCTCCTCCAAGCTTATCTCTCTCACTACTCTCATATAGAGTGGACTCCTTATTGTTCTTTAAACATGTCAGGAGCATGTTTCCATGGAACTTTTTTAATGACAGCTTCCTCTGCCTGGAATACTATTTGCCCAGATTTCCTTACAGATAAAAATCTCCTTAGTCTTTGCTCAAATGTAATCTTTTCCATAAGGCCTATCTTGACCAATCTATTTAATACTGAGACTATCTCAATATCCTCCCAC
>CM053406.1:36312748-36424637 GCA_028644305.1 Xerus rutilus
CCTGCAAACAGGTGCTTCTTTCTCCTATCCATTGATGCGGTAGTTTTCATGGATTTCTGGTCGGATGTCGCAAACAAAGGCCAAGAGATTATCCAAGACTTCATCCCTGTTCTGCCGGAAGTAGGTCTGCAGGATGGTCATCTTTTCCTGGGTCTCCTTCTCCACTTCAGTGCTGCAGCTGCCATGGGATCCCAGTGCCGCAGCTTCCTTGGCCTTGAACTGTTTCTCCCTCTGCAGGCGGTACTGTTCAATTTCAGCCTGGGCTTCTTCTTTGGCCTGCTTCAGCCTCCGGTTCTTTCGCTTCCGGGCCTCCGACACCTTCTCTGCGGCCCGCTTCTCCGCCTGCAGCAGCTGCTGGATGCCCTGCGACTGACTGGCCATGGCTGCGGCAACTCAGAGGCCCAGGCAAGCAGCCTAACTAGGCGAGGGCCCCAGGGTCAGCTCTGTCAACTCATATTAATTGTATAAATTAAGGGGTTTCAATATGACATTTCATAACTCATATACATTTTTTGATCATATCCACTCTTCCTACTTCATTTTTATTTTTCTTATTTTTATTTTATTTGTTCACTCTATAATTATATACCAGCTCAGTCCAAACAGTGAAAATTATTTCCCCAACTTATTTATATCAGTAGAAGATGTAATAGAAAAAAGAGCACATACTTGAAGTTTGGTAAACATAGATTAAATTTTAGCTCTATCACTATTAACAAAAATGTACTCTATTAACCTCAATCACTTACAAAACCTTGTAAGATTGTTGTAAAATTCTAAATAACAAACTTATTGTGAGTAAATATATATGAAATTGTAGATGTCAAATAAATGTTCCCTGATACTACTAAATAATGTTGAAATAGTAAAATGCTGTGTTTATTTGAGCATGTTTGCTCAGATGTCTTCTGAGATTATTTATAATTATCTCTTTCCATTAGCTAATGGGCAGGCTTACATCTCATGCTATTTACTTCTTCATTTCTAAGATATGAACGACATTAATTAGTTTAGTTAACATTCTTTGAGTGTCCATTAAATAATCTAAATCATATTAGTTCCATGGGCAAGTCAAATGAGTACATAGTATTTGATGGTCCCTACCAAGGGAAATGTGAGTTAATGAAGACATACAAAATAATCAGAGAAAAATTAAATATTATCTAGGTAACATTGAATAGGAGTAGAGTGAAATAAAAGAGTGGATTGGAGAGATTAGAAAATTCTTCATGGAAAGAACATAGAGTATTTGAATTGATACCAAATAATCAACAATAAGAAGCATCTTTATAGCATTTAATATGCTCCAAGAACATTTATAAAGGTTTTGTCTTTATTAACTTGATGTATTATATTATATCCTTATGAATTAGTGATATTTTAATGTTTTTTTAATGAGTGAAAAGAAGCAAAGAGTGAAGATTGGTAATTGCAATTTTCAATCTTTCCCATCAATTCTACAAAACGGTAAAAGAGGTTTACCAAAAGACAGTCTGTTATGAATATTGTAAGGAAGGAATCTTTATCATCTGACAGTGTACACGATTCCCAGATATTCTTTCACATGTACCTCGCACTTCAGCACAATTCTTTCTTTCTGCCTCAGTGTTATTCATCTCATGTTATACCTCTGTTTATACTTACTGATATCTTACTCATCCTCCAAGATCCCTCACAAAGCTTGCCTCTTTATAAACATTTTCATGCCATATCCCAAGGAAAACTATTGTATCCTTCTTATGGTACATTTATGGATATTTATTCTTATTTATTATTATGTTATGAGCTATAGAAAAAATAAATAACGTCTTTTTTATTTTGATCTTTCGGATTCATTCTTTATGGCTACACCCCAAACATGGTTGCTGATATTTACCGGCTGGCCTGTGCCTCTGGCTCCCTCTAGTGTTCATGATTTGTTACTGCTGTAACCTGTAAATGCATGAAGAAAAAGACCACCTCTAAGAGAAATGTCTACTAGAAACACGAACCTGATTTTTAGAGGCTCCAAATGGCATTTATTGTGATTAATTTCTTAATTTCCACTAGAATTTATCATTATTAAAAAACTATGTTATTGAATGTATTTTAGATTGTTGTATTTCCTAAGATCAGATTTTCTTCCCTTCCTTAATATTAATTTTTTTATAATAAAGGATAAAGAAATTGACCAAATGTTAACTGTAGGTATGAATATATCACAATGAATTCCACTATTATTTACAATTATAGTAAGGTCATTAATTTTTAAAAAAAATAAACTGTGATATGTCCTTACAATGGAAAATTATTCCGTTCAATAAAACTGGAATGAAATACTAAAAAAAAAAAAAAAGAGAGAAAATATGAACGCATAGCAAGTGCTTCTCTAGGCAGGAATGATTTTATAAAAAAGTATATACAATGTTAAAGGCATATGATTTCTCCCATTTATTTAAATGATTCATTAGGACAGTGGAAGTTCTGAATATTTCCATATTATGGTTTGTGTATCATTAAATACTTTTTGAAGTTATTCTCTTAAATTAAAAACATGTGGCCACTTCTGAGATCTTAGGAAACAAGTAGAGTACATTATAGTATAATATTTACTGTTTTATTTATATTAATAACTATTTTATAGAAATGAATAAAATGTCTGAAATTCTGTTTTCATAGGCATCAATCCACTGAGCATTAAGTATACACTGATAGGCAAAAATGCTTTAAGACAGACAACTAACATACTAAAACTTAGGTAGAGCAAGCAATATAGAGTGAAAGAAGACACTGGAAGAGAAAAAGGGACAGGGGGAGAATAAAAGAAAGTGAAGGAGACAAACAAAGGAGCACGATTAAGAAGTGTGAAGGACCCAAAAGTTTGTGTCTGGAAGTCCATAAATGTATAAGAATTTGTGCCCTGGGTTCGATCCTCAGCACCACATACAAAGCAATAGAATAAAGACATTGTGTCCATCTACAATAAAAAATATTTAAAAAAAAAAAAGCCGGGCGCGGTGGCGCAAGCCTGTAATCCCAGCACTTAGGGAAGCTGAGACAGGAGAATCGCGAGTTCAAAGCCAGCCTCAGCAACGGCGAGGCGCTAAGCAACTCAGTGAGACCCTGTCTCTACATAAAACACAAAATAGGGCTGCGGATGTGGCTCAGTGGACAAGTGCTCCTGAGTTCAGTCCTCAGTACCAAAAAAAAAAAAAAAAAAAAAAAGAATTTGTAAACATCATCACCAATGGCTTGTTAACTGCAAGAACTCTGCTATAATCACATGATGAGATGAAACGTTCTTCTCATTATGTATAAACCTAGTCTAATGAAGAGAAAAACATCGGACTAAACAAACTTCAAAGATGCTCTAGAAATGGCAAGATCTGTCCTCCCCAAGCCTGCCAATATAAAGAAAAAAATAAGGGAAACAGAGAAACGGAGAAACTGGCAGAAAGTGAAGGAGACTGGAGAAATAAGATTAGTATAGGTAGTGTGATATTCTGACCTGGGTCTTAGAGTCGAATAAGATATATTGAAGTTAGAAAACATAAAATGTGAATGAAGGGTGTAGTTTATTTAATAGTAATGAACAGATGCTGATCTTTTGGTATAGACAAATATATCTTGGCATTATAAAAAGTTAACATAAGGGGAAACGGGTGAGGAATATTTAGGAACACTTTCTGTTATCTTTGGAACTCTAGCAAATAAAATTGTATTCCAAAATAAAAATTTATATTAAAAATTCAAAAGCTGGGCACGGTGGCGCAAGCCTGTAATCCCAGCACTTTGGGAGGCTGAGACAGGAGAATCGTGAGTTCAAAGCCAGCCTCAGTGACAGCGAGGCATTAAGCAACTCAGTGAGACCCTGTCTCTAAATAAAACATAAAAAAATAGGGCTGGGGGTGTGGCTCAGTGGTCGAGTGCCCCTGAGTTCAATCCTTGGTACCAAAAGAAAAAAAATTCAAGTTTAATTAAATTGAACAATTTAATTAAGGACATTTATGGAAAATTTTTAAAAATTTGGTTTAATAGCATTCATGTTTAATGCTTTAATTCAATTTGACTTTATGTAGATTTTTAAATTAGTTCTATAGCAGAGATTAAAAACTCAAGGGATAGGGCTAGGGATGTAGCTCAGTGGTAGAGTACTTCCCCAGAAGGCATGATGTGTGAGGACCTGAGTGAGACTGGGGAGCAACAAAAAGGAAAATGTGTGGGATAAATGTAAATTTGGCATCTCTAGATTTTGGAATTGACTGATTTTAAAATTTATTTTAATGAAGTATTTTTTGTAATCAAAGCAACACATATCTCTTGTTAGAACAAAAAATAATAAGAAAGGTGAATAATGAAAATTAAGAGCCCTATAACTGCTTTTCTCATCTCTACCATATCACTCATCAAGAGACATCAATATATATTTATATTTATTATTTGTATGTGGCACTCATGATGCACTAGGTGACATTCTAAGTGACTTAATGTATATTGACTTATTCAATGCTCCCAACAAACACCATGAAATATGTGCTACTATTATTCTCATTTTATAGATGATGTAAATGATGCACAGTGAGTTTATCTTAGCTGTCACAGAACCAGCACTAAGATATCTCCAAAATGTTCTTATCCGTGTATTCCTCGATTTACCAATGTGAATGTTCTTCATTGGCTTCTTGCAATGATAGATGAAGATTTAGCTCATCTTTACCAAGCTCTCCTCTATTCCCATCTTGCAATACATTTTAATAAAAAAATCTGTCTTCTGTAGAATCACTTTAGTTCTTGCCATTTTAAGTTTTATGCTACCTTTACTTCTCATTTCTCCAGCAGTCTTGGGAGATGTCTTTTCTTTTCACCCTGTGCCACAGGAGCAGCCTTCCTATTTATCTGGTCGGTTCTACTCTCCCTTCTTTCCCTTCCACTTCCAGACAACAAAGCCACATCCCCAGTCCTCATGACCTTTGCCTTTTAATGATGTACACACCACTTGCTTTCTACTCTATAGCCATAAGACTTTCACACTTTCTCCATAAGTTGATCCTAAAACACAAAATTCAACAGACTAACACTATTATGATCACGTAAGTATTGTTCACACCTAATGCAAGGAGTGCATTATATTTGTATTTCCTTTTTTAAAATATCTGTTTCTTGTGGTTTCTAATTTTTTTTCTCTTGCATCATCTGTCTTTCTTGGATTTTAAATTTTCTAGAACTTCCTGTCATGAATGAGTCCCTGGTATTGTGGGCCTCTTTGCCACCTAGTTCCTGCTTGAAGACCTCCAACTTCCTGGTCCACCCTGCTGTCATCCTGGAACTCAGCTTCACTACTCTTCTAGGATGAGTCGGGTGTTTTTTTTTTTTTTTTGGTACCAGGGATTGAGCTCAGAGGCATTTGACCACTGATCCACATCCCCCACACTGTTTTGTGTTTTATGTAGAGACAGGGTCTCACTGACTTGCTTAGCACCTTGCTTTTGCAGAGGCTGGCTTTGAACTCGTGGTTCTCCTGTCTCAGCCTCCCAAAGTGCTGGGATTATAGGCATGAGCCACCATGCCAGGCGATTCATTTGTTTTTTTGAACTTTCCTCTTTCTTAGTTTATTCCTTCCTTTTGATGTAACACATTCTAAAGGAATTTTATCAGAAAGCATTATAATACCTGAACTTTCTGATTACTTACGTGTCAGAAGATACTGATTTTTTTCAGCTCCTATTTGGTGAATGCCTTTGCTGACTAGAGATTTCCGGCTGAAAAATCATTTTCCCTCAAAATTTTGAAAACATCCTTTCATGATTTTCCCTGATTTAGTACTGCTGGTAATTCTATGATAGTCTGTGTTTATTTCTTTTTTAGGGAATTTGTTTTTATCTCCACACTGGTCAATTTATGTATAAAATATATTTTTATTTTGAGACAAGGCTTGCTAAGTTGCTGAGTGAGGCTGACCTTCAACTTGTGATCCTCCTGCCTCAACCCTCTAAGTCACTGTGATGATTACAGGCCTGTGCCACTAAGCCTGGCTTTCTTATTTCTAATAACAACTTGTACTTATTTTTGTTTGTTTTGTAGATAAGAAAGATATCTTCCCAAGTATCTTCGAGGTTACCATCAGAAGACTCCCCTCCCTCCCTCCCTCCCTCCCTTCCTTCCTTCCTTCCTTCCTCCCTCCCTCCCTCCCTCCCTCCCTCCCTCCCTTCCTTCCTTCCTTCCTTCCTTCCTTCCTTCCTTCCTTCCTTCCTTCCTTCCTTCCTTCTCTTCTTTTCCCTGTGTTGATGAATCATCTCTTTTTCCTGGAGTCACTTTTGCTTATTTTGAGCTTTCTCATTTACGTTGCATTTTTTCCCTACACATTTTTGGTGGTTCTGCCGTCCATTTGCACGATGAAAGCATTAACAGAAAAGCCAGGCGAGTTTCTGTCAGGTGCTGTCATTGCACTGGCAAGCTATGATATGTAGGTGGGAGCTAAATATTATAATTCTGGACTCCTGAATATCAGAGTTCCAACTCCCACACAAGCTGCCCTACTTCTTCCAAAGAACCATGTTAGATTTTATAGAGAAGAATGGCAGGTTTTCCCTCCCCCTCCCTTCCCCTTCCCCTCCTCCCCTCCTTCTTTTTCTTGTTGTTGTTATTGTTGTTGTTGTTGTTGTTGTTGTTCTTCTTCTTCTCCTTCTTCTTCTCCTCTTCCTCCTCCTCCTCCTCCTCCTCCTCCTCCTCCTCCTCCTCCTCCTCCTCCTTCTTCTTCTTCTTCTTCTTCTCTCTCTCTCTCTCTCTCTCTCTCTCTCTCTCTCTCTCTCTCTCTCCCTCTCTCTCTCTCCCTCGTTGTGATGGGGTAAATCTTAGGCAGCAGCTGAACCATCTGAGAAAGTGTTTGGGTGAGGGAGGTGGGTGTGGGGGAAGATGGGGGAAGGCAACATGTTTTATTTGAAATCTTTCAATTAATCTGTCCATTTTTAGCCCATGCCTCAGTTCTATCTTCCAAGGTGATCAGCACTTCAAAGTCCTCAGTTCCCTGGATTCTGTGGGGGCAGAATATCTTGCTACTTCTGCCCTTTCTATGTGAGCACTTGATAACTTGATAGCATTTTCCATTACCTTATTTATCAGGTACTGGTTTATCGTTTGCTTTCATTCTTTCCAATATTTCTTTTTCTACCCCCAACATTTCTTTCTTTCTTTTTGGTGGTGGTGGGGCACCAGTGATTGAACTCAGAGGCACTTGACCACTGAGCCACATCCCTAGCCCTATTTTTTTTTTTGGTACCAGAGATTGAACTCAGGGGCACTTGACCACTGAGCCACATCCCCAGCCCTATTTTGTGTTTTTTGTTTTATGTAGAGAGAGGGTCTCACTGAGTTGCCTAGTGTCTCGCGATTGCTGAGGCTGGCTTTGAACTCGCGATTCTCCTGTCTCTGCCTCCCAAAGTGCTGGGATTACAGGCTTGCACCACCGCGCTGGGCTCCTAGCCCTATTTTGTATTTTTTTAAATTTAGAGATATGGTCTCACTGAGTTGCTTAGCACCATGCTGTTGCTGAGGCTGGCTTGGAACTCGAGATTCTCCTGTCTCAACCCCCAATATTTCTTGAAATTACTTCTCTAATGCCCTCTTTTCCATTCTCTTTCTTATGGCTGGCTGAAACCATTTTTTTGTGCATACCTTTGCTACCATTTTTGTTAGTTTGTGGCAAAGAAAGAAGATAATTTAGGTACTTGGTCCTTTATCTTTATTTTTTTTTCTTGGAATGAAGAAAAAATTTACCATTCTTATTCATGCATTTATTTTTTTGTTCATTAGAGAAATATTTGTTAAGTGCTTACTATCTCTATGCCTTGTACTTAGAACTAATGACACGTAACACCAGAGTTTTATACTCCTGGCAACACCAAAGGGAGCAGATAAGAGAGGATTCCTGACCTAATCTCAGAGAGTGGGTTCCCTGATACAGTGAATATATATTGACATATAAAGGATAACTGAAAATGAGATAATTAGATTAAAAAGGGATGAGAAAGAGTGTTCCAAAAAAAAGCCACAGCATTTACCAAGTCCCAGGCTTGGAAAACAGAATGGTTGTTAGAGGAAATGAGTTAATTCTGGTGGTTACAGCATGGAGCAAAAAGGGGAGAGCAATGTGACATGAGACCATTGGAGCAAGCACTGGACAGATGATGCAGGGGCTCCTTAGCAGGATTGGACTCTTGGTTCCTAGGAGCAAGGGGCAGCCACTGAAGGAAATCAGTAGACCATTCCTAAGGTTTGAGGGTGAAAGCAATGGGAAGAGAACAGTTTCGCTGCTGTATGATGAACTGGGCATGGGCGATGGTGTTGAAGGGAGATGGATTTGGAGGTAAAGGTAATCAATCTGATCAGGAGTGTTAATAATTTGTACTAGAATTGCAGAAGTAGAGATGGACTGGAGTGAACATATTAAGGAGTAATTGATGAGCTGGATGATGGATTAGATAAGGAAATATAAAGAGAGAGTTTTCCAAGGATGACTTCAATACTGTCACATAATAAAGAGGAGCTACAGTTGAAGCTTGGGAGACAGAACATAATGGCCTTGAACACGTTGAGTTGAAATGCTTTTCAGACATACACATAGAAATTCTGAGTTGTCTTTTGGGTATTCAGAGGTGAAGTCTATGTTACAGATATTAATTTGGAGTCATTGGAATATAACTGAAATTTTAAATGAGATTCATTAGGGAGAGGGCAGATAATGAGAACAAATGAAGGCATAGATTTATTCCTGATTAAGTACTTTCAATATAGCATAATAACACAGTACTTCCTCATATAAAAACCTATTAATACTAAATATTGTTAGAAAATAATAATACCACAAGTACAGAGTTTCATATTAAAAAAATGTTTACCCATGGGAGGTGGTTCAACCATTAAAGAAACTCACATTGTTATAGGGATGCTATGAGGCATAGAAAGATAATTTCTAAATATATTTGGTGAAAAATTCAGTTCTTACGCTTTTTATTTTTTGATAATAAAATGTTCAGGTTTGGAAGTTTTTCTAATCTGTTTCAGTTTCTTTGTTTAGGTAGAAAAAAAGGAAAGAGGGTTTTCCTTGTGTAAACTATGTATTGATAGCACAAATGATATATTTAATTAAAAATAATAATCTTTAATGTTAGAGGAAAATAGAGTTGTGCTATCTCCAATTTACTAAGGGAAAGTAGTTTAAAATACATTTGAGTAATAAGTAATTGCAAATATTCACGCTAGATTCTAATTGATATCTGATTTCATCTATATAATATTGGAAATCATATTCCAGAAGGACTACATGATAGTCATTTTAGGCAGATGAAATTGTTTGTATTTTATAAATCTCTTAATGAGATTGTTCAGTTTGTTTCTATAACCCGTACAAGTGTTTATGTTCAGTACAAGTTTTACATGTTTCCTGTAGGTGGCGTACAAGGAACAGTTATGCTGGAAATCAGTAGACCATTCCTAAGGCCTTTCTATATTTTATTCTGAATCTGGATAAATCCAAATCCTTTTCTATTTATCCACTATAATTTAGTAATTGAGATGATTTTATGTTATATGTTTGAGATATTGGAATGTATACAACATTCCAACATTAATTATTGGAAGTAAATTGCAGGTATACTTTTTTCTTGATATTATAAAATTAATTTTTCATTTTTGATAAAGAAAAATTTGATATGCATCAGATCCATTTGTTTAAGTTATTTCAAGTGAAGGATATATATCTAAATATCAAGGCCACCATAGCTAAACAGCTACCAGTGCAGAACAGAAGATAGATCTGAGTGCAAGTACTTCAGATGAGTTCTTCAAAGTACTACTATTGTGTCTTCATATACATTAAACGATCCTTATCTTTTCCCCAACACTGATCATAGGTACAGGAAGTCTGAATGAACAGCATATGCATTTTGGATTATCTTCCCTTTACTATAAACACTGATGAGGATATTTGCTGCATAGGACAGAAACCACCACAAGAGTGCAGGGCAACCTTTTGTAGAAAAAGATAGAAAAGTGGATTAACGAGCATTGGAATAGATGTTTGGACAGAGTTCATTTTTAATAATTTAAAAAACTTATCTTGGTTTTTATAGCTATGTTGCATTAGTATTATTATTATGAACATTTCTTAAGAACCTACTATTTTAGGGTATAGAATCAGGGAAGACTTTCCTAAATCCCAAATACATAGTGTTAAACAAGTCACATACCTCTTGTGTTCAGGGTTCTGTTGAGATTTCACACAGGAAGTTGTGAAACAGGTCTTGAATTATGATGGGCTAAGGCTGAGAGGAGAAATTCCTTTTCCTTTCAGTTATTTTCCCTTTCAGTTTCTTCCTCCTTGTTTTCCTGATCAATTTAAAATTACTAAATAAATATATACTAATACAAAGTGAAGTTAAATGAAATATATTATGTAAAAAGTAAAATTTCCCACTCCTTGTTCCAACTTCTCCCTGTCACATTCCCTAGAAGTCAACATTATTAATAATTAGGTGCACATATTTCTTGCTATTTTAATTCATAAATATTTATGTATTAAAAATGAGATGTAATCAGACATCTATTCTACAAAGTTCTTTTTATTCTTACATATTTACAATAAGAATCATTAAGAAGTTATAAGATTATATCAACATGTATTAATACTTCTAACCTTTATATAATACCCCTACCCTCTTCAAGTATTACCAATATTCAGCCTCTATTCTAGTAAGAGTCTCACTCTAATAGTGCATTTGTTGTAAACACAGAGAGAGTTCCCTATGCATTTCTAAAAGTGTTTATATTTTGAAATAATCATATGTTCATAGAAAATGGCAAAGATATATACAGGGAGGTCCCATGCACCATTCATCTATTCTCTTTCATCTATGGTGCAGTATCAGACTCAGAAAATTGACATTGATATAATCCACAGAGTTTGAGTTTATTCGGATTTTACTATATATGCACCTATTTCTTAATGTCTGTGTTTATACTTCAATGCAATTTTATTTTATGTGTAGCTTCCCTTAATTACCAGCTCAATCAATTAGGGAATGCCATCACCACTACAAGGTTCCCTCATGTTAGCCCTTTTAGCCCCAGTCCCTCACTCATGGAAGTCACAAATTTGTTCTTTATTTCTGTAATTTTTTAATTTTATGAGTGTTCTATCAGTGGAATTATACAGTATAAAACTTTTTTTGAGGTTATCTTTTTTTCTAACTTGGTATAATTTTCTTGCAAATTCATTGATTTTGCTGAAGGAATTTGTTCTTTGCCCTTAGTATTATATCATAAGTATCTTTCCATATCAGCACATAAAGACCAATTATATACATGTGTGCTTATAATATATATTTTACACATATATACTTTTTAAAATAAAAGTGAAGTATGCACCATAATTTGTTTCACTGGTTACTTCTTTCTTTTTTGTAGCTCTGAGGATTGAATCTGTGGCCACATGCATGCTAGGCAAGCACTTTACTGTGAGTTACATTCCCAACCCTGCTTATTTCTTACGGGGCATATGATTTATTCCCTAGGTAGTAGTTTTGAAATTGACACATAGAAAATATTAGTATTTATTGATTGAAATAAAATGTTTTGATATATGTAGACACATAAATTCCTTCATTTATCATTTCTGGTGAAAACATTCAAAATGATTTCCTATAACTATTTTAGAAATACACAGGGGACTGGGGTTGTGGCGCAGTGGTAGCGTGCTCGCCTAGCACATAGGGGGCACTGGGTTCGATCCTCAGCACCACATAGAAATAAAAAAGTGAAGATATTGTGTCCACCTACAACTAAAAAATAAATATTAAAAAAAGAAATACACAGTACTTTATTATTATCTATAGTCATTCTTCTTGTCATAGAACCAAACTAGATAGTATCTTTAATAGCACAGTGTTCAGTAAATAAGTTTAAATAGATTTTTGTTTAATTGTTTTAAAACATCTATAGAACAAATCCTTAAGAGTTACAGGTTTGCCTTTTTGGTAGAAATGTTGCTCTCTGAATAGTGAAGTAATTTTTGTTGCCAATGAGAATACCTCTTTTCTTATATTCTTTTTTTTTTTAATAATTTTTTAGCTGTAGATGGACACAATATCTCTATTTTATTTATTTATTTGTATGTGGTGCTGAGAGTCGAACCCGGTGCCTCACGCATGCGAGGCAAGCGCTCTACCACTGAGCCACAACCCCAGCCCCTTTCTTATATTCTTATTAACATTGAATGTTATATATCTTTTAGCTTTATCTTTGTCTATTTAATTAAAAATTATAATTCAGGGTTTTAGTTAATACATCTTTTATTATAAATACATTATAATTAGTAAGTGAAGATGAGCTCATTTTTATATAATATTTGTTCACATTTAACTTAGGAAATGTAAATATATCTTCAGGGGATGAGTAAGATAGTTTGAAACTGAGTGTTTGATTAGGGAGTTAGAGCTTAGAGATGTTGGGGGCAGATTGAGAGCAAAGAATGTGGACTTAAGTCTAAAGACAATGGATTCATTGAAAGGTTTGTATAAAGGTAATATATAGTTTGTCAAATCTATTGTGATTTAGAAACTAGGTGAGACCTTAGGCTATGTATGGTAGTTGTCATGTAATGAAAAGATTCATGGTAGGGACTTTCTCAAAAATATAAAATTAAGAGGAGATCTGAGTGAACAGACTATGCAAAAAAACAGTAGATTCTAAGGTGATTGTGGCCTAGGCTGAGGGTAGTGGTTGATGGTATTCTTTACAAAAGCATGAAATCAGTTAGAGAAACTGATACTGAGGGCAAAGCTGGATGAAGTATATGATTCTGTTTTAGACATTATGAATCAAATGAGCAACTATTGCTTGAGTGCTGACAATGTGTTGGCACCATGAGCATGCTTTTGTATACTATGATGTTCTAAGTGCTTTAAAATTCCTGATTGTTAGCATGAGAAAAAATTGAAAAAAATTGGTGTTCTTTTTTTGGGGGGATGATAAGAAGAAAGGGGCACATATATTGTCACATATTAAAAACAATATAAAGAGTTTCTTAGGTCAGGTACCCCCAAGTTCTGGTTGTAGTTTCATTTCCTTTTAGTTTTCTGGCCTTAGGCAATGTTTGACCCCCAAATCTCAGTTCCTTTCTATCTACAATAAAATTAATAGCACTAATTATCCCAAAGAACTGTTACAACAAATGAAATAGTCCATGGAAGAATGCTCAATATAGGTCTTTACACATAGTAAACATTCAAGATTTTAATTATCGTTTTTATTAATGAATTGTGATTTGGCCACAATTCTTTAAACATTCTCAGTTCTCCCCTCTAGTTTCCCCTGAGAAGGATTCTGGCTCTGCTCACTTGACGTCGTTCCTCCACCACCTTACAAAGAGTTCTGACATTTCCAGAAAGCATTTTAGGTTGTTTGTGATGCAAGGTCAGGAGAACAAATGCAGATATGAAAAGAACCAAGCCAGTGGGCTGGTTCTCAGGGGGAAATCTGTGGATGTTCAGATGGTATCTCTTGGGAAGGTATAGTCTATATGGATGTTAAGATGGTATCTCGTGGGAAGGCTCAGAAGCATCAGTCACAGACAGAAATGAAGAATGAGGAAGAACCAGGAGGCAAAAGAAGAGTTTAAAAATAAACAACAAACTCTGGGTTGAGAAATTGGGAGCTTAGGGATTAAAAGTTTTTGGAGACATGAGGGGAGAAGAATCACATATAGAGATTCTGCTATGGATTTGTTCTCCTATCCGTGTTTTGTTTTTGTTTTAAACTGTGAATTGAACCCAGGGGTGCTTACTCACTGGGCCACATCCCAGTTCTTTTTTTATATTTTATTTAGAGAAAGGGTCTCACTGAGTTGCTTGGGCCTCATTAAGTTGTTGAGGATGGCTTTGACCCAGTGATCCTCCTGCCTCAGCCTTCCCAGATGCTGGGATTACAGGCATGTATCACCGTGCTTGGTGTTTTCATGGTCTTGGATGAATTTTAAATAAAGAATTTGATTCACAGAGTTTGTATTTTACTGTATGTTGTGTGCCCCTGTTTTTGCTGCTGGTGTAGCCCGGCAGGAGCAATGGGTAATTGGCAAGACACCCCTCAATCCCCTCTTGTCTGTATACCATTAACTAACAACCCAGTGCCCAGCACATATCATGTACTAAGTAGATGTTTGTAAAACTGAAAGAGGAGTGATACCAGGCTGAGCTCTGTTTTCTCTTCTTCTTATTTCTTTTAATGGAAACACCATCATTTTTCTGATTCCTCCCCTGTGCTCCAAGATGAAACATTTGGTGTCATCTACCCAAGTAATATTGCACTAATCTATTACCAAATCCCATCCATGCTTATTTAGTAAATTTTCTTCACTCCCACTGTGATTACTCTGGTCCAAGGACCACTTTCAGAAGTTTGCTTGAGTTAGGCAGGTAGTAGGACTGTCTGCTGTGGGGCAATACGGTGTGGTTGACTTTAAGAACTGGGGAGATCTGGGGTTTGAAGAGGAGCAGTACATAACATCCCTCTAAACCCCTTGTCTTAATTCTGATTAAATTGAGATGGATAAAGAAATCCAGCTGGGGAGGATCTGAATGTTAGTATTTTTTAACTGCTGGAGTTGTTGGGACACTCGTCTGGGTGTGTGGTAAAGATATCAAAGCCTATGAATCCTGAACCCATAAACAGGGCCATTTTCCCACTCACACGCCTGTACTATGGCAGGCCACTTCCCAAAAGGCAGAGTTATAAAATTTTAGTTGTGTTAAGAATAGAGAATAATGTGTGCTCCTTAGTTGGATTATTCCCAAGAAAGGAAGAAGGGAAAGGGAGGAATCTCAACTCAGCTTGTTCAGTGCTTGCTCCCAAATTTATCAATATAATAAGGTGCTGAATATTTATACCCCGTATAGTGGCCTGAATATTTATACCCTCCCAAAATTCATGTGAAATCTTCACCCTCCAGGTGATAATGTTAGTAGGTAGGGCCTTGGGGACTGATTACATTATGAGCAGTGAACTCACTAGTGAGATTAGTGTCCTTTTAAAACAGGCCTCAGAGTGCCCCTTGCCTTTCGGCCATGTGAGGTTAAGGGGAGCACAGCTATCTATAAGGAAGAAGCCCCCCATCTGACACTGAGCCTGCCAGTTCCTTGATCTTGGACTTCCTGGACTCCACAAGTGTAAGAAACTCATTTCTGTTGTTTGGAGCAACCTAGTTTAGGACATTTTACTATGGCAGACTGAAGGGACCAAAACACTCTGCCATGGTCTTAGCATATAGAATGTTTTTGTTGCTTTTAAATGATTTTGGCTTAATCATTTAGCTTATGCTCACTGGTGAGTATGGCTTTCCCTTTTGGGAGAAAAATGAGCTTTTTGAGACTGTTTCTATTTTTGTGAGGCCACTCTCCTCTTACCAATTTTTGAACATTCTGGACCCATCAATTGACAATGTAGCTGTACTCAAAGGCCCTAAAATAAATCATATCAATTTACTAACTAAATTAACATTTTGCACCTAAGGATCATGGTAATGCCCAAAATTCCTTGTCTATGTTTTGCAATGAGATTGAATAACACATTACGACTCTTGGGGAGTAAACTATCACACAGAGATGTCCCAAATTTGAATGTGAATCACTTCTAATTATTAAATTTTGAAGGAGATTTCATGTCCCAAATAAAATTATATAACTTAAGTAAAATTAAAATAAACAATTTCAGTTATTCCCCAATTTTTAATTCTCTCTCTGGTATTCAGGTAGAGTCAGGTTTTTTTTTCCCCCAGAATCTGTGATCAGAGTTTTTCACTATAATATGTATGATTCTTTCAGTTGTGTCATTTAAGTCTTAAATATTACTTTAAAGAAAAAAATTCAAAGAGTTAGTAGAACAAAATATTATCTGAATGTCAATCCTACATTCATGTAATTTGGAAAATGGGCCAGTTCCCATCTCCTAGAGTAGTTATCCCAAGAAGTATGTTCCCAGAACCCTAAATTTCGTGTTGCTTAAGTCTTAATAGTATTTTTAGAGAACAAAGTTAGATGGAGATTTTTTTTTTGGAGGAGGGGTTCACATTTACAATGATTCCTATACATAATTTTAGTTCTTTCAATTCCATGACAAGTACTATATTTTGGATCTGATATGTCCCCTGAATGTCCATGTATTAAAGATTTGATTCCCAGCCTGTGGGAGATGGTGGAATCTTTAAGAAATGAGGCCTAGTGGGATAAACTTAGGTCACTGGGGGTGTGTACTCATACTGAAACTCCAGTCTCTGCCTGTCTCTCCTGGCTGCTGTGAGGTGGGCAGTTTCCTCTACCACGTTTTCACCATCTCACCATAAGCCCCAAAACAAAGGCCAACTAACATGGACTGAAAGCTCCAAAACTGTGAGCCAAAATAAACCTTTCCTCCTTTTTAGTTGATTATCTTAGGTATTTTTTTATAGTAACAGAAAGCTGACTAATAGAAGCAATGAACTTGAAAGCCACCAATATTTTCTAGAAGGAGTTCATTTTGGCATTATCTCATGAATGGAATTAGGGATCCACATCCTTTGTACTTTCTTCCAAGCTTAGAAATTATAATGGTGGTAACTTTGGCCCATAGGTCTCATTTCAGGTGCTTTTTCTTCCTTTTGCATATTTAAACCTTTTTACTTTCTATTTTCCCTTTTGAGTCTTTTATATCCAGCACCCTGTATCTCAGTGTGGATGATGCTACCTACAGATACAGAATTCCAGTATCTTGTGAGCAGGCATTTTCTCATCCTGTATCTTTTCATTCCTATTTGACATAAATTGCATGAGCCCAGAAACCTGCTAAGAGGGAAGTTTTACATTGGTATCTATTTAAGAATTACTCTTAATAGATTTCAGAATTGAAATTCCTTTTAATTATTCTGAAAGCTCTGCCCCTTAGGGGCCTGCACTTGGAAACATGATACTCAGTTTTTAAAACAATTTATTTCTCATGCTCATTTTTCAAATGTTCCAGGTCTTGAGTAACAATATTTTCTCCCATATCTGTTCTGTACTTGTAGGGTGTTTGTCTCTAGTTTCATTTCCCTTTCTTGTATTCCACCTTCAGAGAGGACCTGTTGAATTTTTAAATTTTAACTCCATCATAAATTCTTTCCTTTCATTCTCTGACACTATCTCATGTAATTGCCTTTTTCCTTGAGATTATTTTTGTTGAATAATCCAGATTTTTCCTCTAGATTTTTGTAGATGTTGACAGTGATATCATCTGGACTTGCCCAAACAGCTACTTGTTATATAAATATTGTTCAAGTTAAACTCTTTGATAATCCCACCCAGGAGATAGTCTCCCATCAGATCAACATCTAACACAGACTTGTGCTATTTCCTGGCTCCGTTTTCATATGCCCCACCTTTGCTTTGACATCCTTCAGAGTCATAATTCCATTCATGTCTCTGGTGTGTGTTTTCAGGGCACTCTGAAACTCACATAATAATTCTTGGAATAATTCATTGTGATGATGCAGACTTTATGCCCTCCAAGCTATGCAGATTTTTATTTTCTTTAGCAACTTAATTTATCTGTCCTAACCCTAAGGAACTGTTCCCCAGTTACTTTTGCAATATGTTCTATATTTACAAAAACTCTATATTAAGAAGTCACCTCTTTTCCCCTATATACTAGCCAACATTTATTCTAGCTTCTATTCCTGATAATCACCATTCTGATTAGAGTGAGATGAAATCTCAGTGTAGTTGAATTTGTATTTCTCTAATTACTAGAGATGTTGAATGTTTTTTCATATATTTGTTGGCTGATCATATTTTTTCTTCTATGAAGTGTCTGTTCAATTCGTTAGCCCATTTATTGATTGGGTTATTTGTCTTTTTGGTGTTAAGTGTTTTGAGTTCTTTATATATCCTGGAGATTAATGCTGTATCTGAGGTTCAGGTGACAAAGATTTTCTCCCATTCTGTAGGCTCTCTGTTCATGTTTTTGTTTGTTTCCTTTGCTGTGAAGCAGCTTTTTAGTTTTATTCCATACCATTTATTGATTCTTTTTTAAAAAAATTTTTTGTAGTTGAAAATGGACAGAATGCCTTTATTTTGTTTGCTTATTTTATGCAGTGCTAAGGATTGAACCCAGGGCCTCCCACATGCTAGGCAAACGCCCTGCCATTAAGCTACAGCCACAACCCCATTTATTGATTCTTGATTTTACTTCTTGCACTTTAGGTGTCTTGATAAGGAAGTTAGTTCCTAAGCTGACATGAGGTAGATTTGGGCCTACTTTTTCTTCTGTTAGGTGCAGGGTCTCTGTTCTAATGCCTAAGTCCTTGATCCACTCTGAGTTGAGTTTTGTGCAGAGTGAGAGATAGGGGTTTAATTTCATTTTTCTGTATATGGTTTCCAGTTTTCCTAACACATTTATTGAAGAAGCTATCTCTTCTCCAATGTATGTTTATGGCGTCTTTGTTTAGTATGAGATAACTGTATTTATGTGGGTTTGTCTCTATGTCTTTTATTTTGTACCACTGGTCTACATGTCTGTTTGGTGCCAGTACTAAGCTGTTTTTGTTACTATAGCTCTGTAGTATAGTTTAACGTCTGGTATTGTGATGCCTCCTGCTGCACTTTTCTTGCTAAAGAAGGTACACTTATATATTGCTAGTGGGACTGCAAATTGGTTAACTACTCTGGAAAGCAGTATGGAGATTCAGCAGAAAACTTAAACTGCCATTTGAACTAGTCATTCTACTCCTTGGTTTATACCCAAAGGACTTAGAAAGAGCATACACAGCCACATGGATGTGACACAGCCACATCAATGTTTATAGCAGCTAAGCTATGGTACCAACCTAGGTGCCCTTCAACAGATGAATGGATAAAGAAAATGTGAATAGAATATTACTCAGCCATAAAGAAGAATGAAATTATGGCATTTGCCAGTAAATGGATGGAGCTGAAGAATATCATGCTAAGTGAAATAAGCCAATTCCAAACAACCAGAGGCTGAATGTTTTCTCTGATATGTGGATACTAATTCACAATGGGGGCTGATGAGATTAGGGAAGAATAGAAGTACTTTAGATTAGACAAAGGGGAATGAAGGGAAGGGAGGGGAAATGAGAATAGGAAAGATAGAATGAATCAGATGTTACTATACTACGTGCATATAAGATTATATGACCAATGTAATTCTACATCATGTAAAACCAGAAGAATGAGAAGTTATGCTCCATATATGTATAATATGTCAAAATACATTCTACTCTTATGTATAACTAATTAGAACAAATTAAAAAAAAGAAGCCACCTCTTAATAGTTTCTAGGATCCTGGCCTTCTTAGAGAAATCATTCTTTTCTGTTTTCTGAAATTATACCTCTCTTCCTTTATTAGTTATCTTTGGGTCCTAGTAACCTTTAGATATTTCTTCTTTTTCTAAGTCCTTCTTTAATAGCCAACGGTTTTCATGCATCTCTTTTTTCATTTTATATCTTTCTGTTCTGGCCTGTGTGTGTATGTGTGTGTATCTCCCTCTCTTTTTGCATTTTACCTGTCTTCTGTATTTCAATTGTCTTTGTGAAAATGTCTCTTCTTCTCTCTTAGTTGGTCTTTTTCTTCATTTCTTTGCATTTTTCTATATGGATAATGAGTTTGAAAAAACAACTTTTAGTAAGATTTTAAGATGTAAACTCTATTTGGTGGGTTGCTTTGTTGTGTCTGTACATTAGATTCATCTGGCATCTTTAAAACTGCCTAACATTCACTTTCAAAGACTCAGATTTATTTGATATGAACAAAACTGGACACTGGTATTTTAAAATGTCCATCCAAGTGATTCCAATTCCCAAGAACTAAGAAGGATCTGAAGTTTTAACCTATTTTCTAGCCAAAAAATCAGTGTGCTACAGTTTCAAGGACTCTGGTATAAGACTTAAAACTCCTCAGTAAGAGATGAACAGTTTATTTATTACAGGAATGCTGGTGACCAAATTGTCAGCATTTTTTGTTTGTTCGTTTGGTACTGGAGATTGAACTCAGGGCACTCGACCACTGAGCCACATCCCCAGCCCTATTTTGTGTTTTATGTAGAGACAGGG
This sequence comes from Xerus rutilus, assembly GCA_028644305.1. Lineage (NCBI taxonomy): Eukaryota > Metazoa > Chordata > Mammalia > Rodentia > Sciuridae > Xerus > Xerus rutilus. The sequence continues at coordinate 36,332,858 of CM053406.1, forward strand.
TCTCACTGAGTTGCTTAGCACCTCGCCGTTGCTGAGGCTGGCTTTGAACTCGCGATTCTCCTGTCTCAGCCTCCCTAAATGCTGGGATTACAGGCTTGTGTCACCGCGCCCGACTTCAGCATGTTTTTTTGGGTGTGGCTTCCCTGAGCCTTAATTCCTTTATAATGACACAAAGAGTGCCAGATGACAACTCCACGCGCAATAGGTCTTATTATAGGAAAATACCCTTAGTTTTATGGGTCCTGAATATTTTATCATGGAAAGTAACATGGATAGCCTTTATTACACAGAGAGGCAGTATCTTTATCTTCCAAAGCCTTAAGCAAACTGGACATTTGCTCTGAAAAGACAGCATGTTTCTATCTTTTTTTTTTTTTAAATAAACATCCTCGAAAAGGTAATCTGAAACAAAGGACAGTTTCACAAGAAGAGTGAAATGGGAGGGACCTGTAGAAAACTGACTCCCAACAGTTGAGACTGTGGTGTAGAAAAAGAGGAATTTTAAAATTGTTCTAGGTAAACAAACAGAAAAAAAAATACTTTAAATAACAGAGATTTTATCAGGAAAGAAAGAAAGCAGAGTAGCAGAGTAACAACTTAAAAGCTATTTTGCTAATTGAGACGAAACTTAAAAAAAAAAAGGCTTTGACCAAGTGGTGGTCGAAGATGGGGAAAGTTTTTTTAAACAAATGGACAGGTATGGGTTATTGATTGGATATGAAGGGAGGAGGCTAATGATGGGAGCCAATGTTCTGTGTGGGACATTGATTTATTTAATAGTTATAAATGTTCAATGTATCTATTTCTTCTTCACTGACCTCTGGTAGTTTACATCTTTAAATGAATTTATCCACTTCATGTAAATGGAAAGTACATAATATTAATATTATGTATCATAATATTACCTCTGATCCATTTACTACCTGTAGAATATGTAGGGATGTCACTTCTCTTGTTTCTGATATTGGTATTCATGTCTTCTCTTCCTTTTTTCCTCTGTCAGTCTGACTCGAGATTTATTATTTTTATTGATCTTAAATCAATAACAACAGCAGCATTTGGTTCCATTGTTCTTTTTCATTCATTTTCTACCTTTATTTTTCCTACCTTTTGCTTACTTTATGTTTAATTTGCTCTTCTTTTTCTATTTTCTTAAAGTGGAATTCAGGCCAATAATTTGAAATATTTCTTTCCTAATCTAGGTGTCTAGGCCAGCAATTTCCTTTATTCTTTATTTTTTTAAATATTTATTTTTTAGTTGTAGGTGGACACAATATCTTTATTTTTTATTTTTATGTGGTGCTGAGGATCGAACCCAGTGCCTCCCGCATGCTAGGTGAGCACGCTACCACTGCGCCACAACCCCAGCCCCAGCAATTTTCCTTTAAATACTACTTAAGATGTATCATGCAAATTTAAATGTGTTCATTTTCATTTTCGTTTAATTAAAATACATTGAAGTTTTCTTTTTGTTATCTCTTTTGGCCCATGGGTTACTTAGAAATGTATTATTTGGTTGCTAAATATTTGGCAGAGCTTCTAGATATTTTTCTATAATTGGTTTCTAATTTTATTCTATTGTGGGCAGAGAGCACATTTTGTATGATTTGAAATTTAAAAAAATCTAATGAAGCTGAGAGCAGTGGTGCACACCTCTAATAGTGGCTCCAGAGGCTGAGGCAGGGGGATCTTAAGTTCAGCTAGCCTCAGCAACAGTGAGGCACTAAGCAACTCGGTGAGACTCTGTCTCTAAATAAAACACAAAATAAGGCTGGGAATGTGGCTCAGTGGTAAGTGCCCCTGAGTTCAATCTCTGGTTGGTACCTCCTCCCCCAAAAATCTATTGAGACTTGTATTATGATCCAGAATATATTTTGTTGTAGTAAATGTTCTGTGTTTAGAGGAAAAGAACAGAATTCTGCTATTATCAGTCTTAGTATTCTATAAATGTGTATTAATTCAAATTGAAGGCAATGTTTAAATTTTCTATATCCTTTTGATATATATAATTTTTGCAGTATTGGACATCAAACCCAGTGCCTCTCACATGCTAGGCAATCACTCTGCCACCTTGCTACATCCTCATTCCTTTTTAAAATTTTTATTTTGATAGAGGATCTCACTAAGTTACCAGGATGTCCTTGAATATGTGATCTTTCTGGATCAGTTTTCTGAGGAGCTGGGATTACAGGCACTTTACTGATTTACAGGTGATTACATGCCTGGCTCTTTACTGATTTTCTGTATACTTGTTCTATCAAAACAGTGAGGCTGAGATCTCTAAATATAATTGTGAATTTTTCCATTTCTTTCTTTAGTACTTTCAGTTTTTGCTCTATAAAATACTCATGTGTTGGTTGCATAAAAACTTAGAATTAGTATGTTGTCTTAATGAATTTATTCCTTTATCACTGTGAAATGAATCTTTGAATTGTTGGTAATATTCTTTGCTTTGAAATCTACTGTATTATTTAGTATTTTATCACTATAATGAAATGCCAGGGGTAGCTGATTTATAAAGACAAAAAGTTTGTCTCAGAATTTTAGATGTTTAGAATCCAAGATTGCCTGGACTCCATTGGTTTGGCCTGCAGTGAAGGCAGGGGATGGTGGTGCATTCTGGTGAGAGCCTGTGTAAGGACAAGTATAATATCTTAAACAAGAACAAAAGAAAAAGTATAGAGGGACCAGACTTTCTCCTTTTATGACAACCCTCTATGGAGAACTCAAAGCATCCCATGAGAACTACCAAGTGATCACACATAAACTACTTCATGTCCCCAGCAATCTAAGGAGATCTCATTAGGTTCTATCTCTCAAAGATTCCACCATCTGCCAACAGGACCACCCTGGGAACCAAGCATTTAAATGTAGTAGTCCTTTGGGGGGGCCAAGTTATGTTCAAATAATAGCATCTACTTTGTCTAATATTAATAAAGATTTGCTAACTTTCTTTTGACTACCATCATCATGATATATATTTTTTGACTCATTTAATTTTAACCTATTTGATTCTTTATATTTTAACCAGCTGCCTTTTTGGTAACTGATACTTGAGTCTTGCTTCTTTATCAAATTTATAATCTTTGTCTTTATTTAGACAATATACATTTAATGTGATTATTGATATGATTGTGCTTAAATATTGCTTGTTTTCTGTTTGTGTTATATATTCATTGCTATACTTTTTAAAATCTCCTTTCTTTAGCTTTATTAAGACTTTTTGTGATTCCTTTTTTATGATAGTTGTTTTAATGTTCTTGATTATTGTCTATAATTTGTTATTTCCAGATCGGTTTTTGATAACTTGGATGAGTCCATACCTTAGGTAAGATCTTACCAGAGATTGCTGTATTCTAAGCTCTTTTGCCTTTATATGAGAGGATTTCAAGCAAGACATGAGACTTCATAAAAGTACAGCAAAGTCTATTACAAGAAAAAGAGAAAGAGGAGAAAAGCAAACTTAAGGGAGAGGGTGGGTCCTCTTTCCTCAGAGAGAAGAGAAACAACTCACTTATTTGTGTCCCAGCTTTTATTGAGGTGGGAGGGAGATTATTAGAAGGTCCTACTCAAGTATCACATCTCAGCTTTGGATTAACAGACTATATTGGCTAACAACCTAAGGACGACTCTTGGTCATCTTGGCCCATACTGACAGGTCCTAATTGGAACTGGTTTTTCAGAATTTATGGTCAGTGGGCTCCAGTCTTACTCATCCTGCTTTCTTAGGCATGATGGCTAATTGAATTGTCAACTTGATTGGATTAAGAGATGCCTAAGATTAAGAGGCTTCTGAGTGTGTTAATGAGGGTGTTTGTAGGAATGATTGCCATGTCGGGCAGCAAACTGAGGCAGACACCACTGTGAGTGTGGGAAGCATAGTCCAATAAGTTGGAGTCCTGGGTGGAATGAAAGCTGGAAGAACAAGGAAGCAGCAGCAAGTAAAAGCTCAATTCTTAAGTAGGTTCTTTGATTTCTGCTGCAATCACCTGAGATCATCAGTCTCCAGATCCTTTATGCTTCCAAAGTGTACTCTGACCAGTGATTCTCCAAGGAGTTTCCAAGTCTTCAGTTCTGGACTGGGGCTGCATCATTGATTCCTCTTGTTCTGAGGCTCAGTTTCTTGGATTGAGTAGCTACTAGTTCCTCCTGCTGTCCAGCCTGCAGATGGCAATTATGGAACTATGCAGTTTCTGGTTCTGTAAGCCAATCTGATAAATCCCTTTTTTTGTAATATATATTTAATTGGTTCTGTTCCTCTAGAGAACCCTTAGTAATATACTAGGTTGGGGAATCTCTTATCCGTGTTGTTTGTGTAGGGTCTTGCATAAGATGTCTTAACAACTAGGTTCTTCTGAACAAACATATCTTTGTCCTCCCCTGAGTTTACCTATCTTCCTCCTGATGTATGAGGATTAGTTTATAGGACTGAGGTCAGGCAAAGGTGCTCAAATAGCTATCTTGTTAGACCTTGTGATGCCACTGAGGCAGTGCTATTGATTAATCGATCTGCCCTTTACTAAGTGTTTTCATCAACTCCTGACCCACTGCTCATGTCTAACTGCTGTCCAACAGTTTTGATTGATTTTTCCTTTACTATTTATTATATTTTCCTTTCTTCTTTGTATGCTTTGTGATTTTTTGGTAGGTTGTCAGACATCATCAATTTAACCTTGTAGGTTTTCGGACATTTTTATTTTCTTATAAATATTCTTATGCTTTTCTTCTGGACAACAGTTAAGTTACTTGGCAACATTTTAATACCTTCATGTCTTCTGTGTGAAATTTGTTAAATAGAACTATAACAGCCTTTTTTTTTTGATAGGACTTATTTTGCCCCACTACTCAGGCAAAACTCTTTTGAGTACTCTCCTCAATAACACATGAACCGTAAATTTTCCCACTCTGGCTGGAGAAATAGTAACTGTCTCAGTCTATTTATAAACTCCAATAATATTCCCTCTACTCCTTTCTGATGGTTCTTTCTCTAGCCATAGGTAGTATTCTCAATCCCACATGATAAAATATATTTGTTTATAGACTGGAGGAGGACTCTGCAGAGCTCTGGAGCATTCTCTATGTGAAGTTCCATCCTCTCTAGTACTCTGCTTTGCAAACTCCAGCCACCTTTTCCTCCCTGGAAATGCATCTGTCTTTCTGCAGTATGGCTCTATTTTTCTTCCCTGGACCATGGCCGGAAATCTCTTCCAGCTTAGATTTGGGCAATGGTAGGACTAATCTCATTTGTTTTACATCTCTCAGGATCACTTTCCTTCATTGCTTGGTGCCTAGTGTCACAAAATCCATCATTATATCCCATATTTTATCCGATGATTTAGTGGTTTCAGTTGTTTTAGTTCCCTGTTACTCCATCTTGGCTGAATATGGAAGTCTTAGCATAGATTAATTTTTCCTATGTTTCTTCTCCTTTTTTATTTTGCAATTATGTGACAAGTACTTTTCTGTGCTGCCATAAACCTATATATGCATGTATTGCTATAGTATACTGACTTTAAATTTTTTGGATAAATACTGAGGAGGTATATGTCTTTTTTTCCCCTCATTTAAAAAAATTTATTAATTCTACTTAGGTATACATGACAGCAGAACGCATTGATTCATTGTACACAAATGGACCACAACTTTTCATTTCTCTGGTTGTACATGATGTAGGATTGCACCATATGTGCTGTCATACATGAACCTAGGACAATGACGTCCATTTCATTCTATCATCTTTCCTACTCCCATGTCTCCTCCTCTCCACTCCCTCCTCCATTCTTCCCATGCCCTCTCCCCCATTATGGATCAATATCCACTTATCAGAGAGAACATTCGGCCTTTGGATTTTTGGGTTTGGCTTACCTCACTTAGCATAATATTCTTCAACTCCATCCATTTACCTGCAAATGCCATAATTTTGTTTTCTTTTAATGCTGAGTAATATTCCGTTGTGTATATGGAGGTACATGTCTTTTGATGAACATTTCTTTTCTTTTTTTTCTTCTTCCCTTTTTTTTTTTTTGTACCAAGGATTAAACCCAGGGGTGCTTAACCACTGATCCAATCCCCAGCCTTTTAAAACATTTTATTTAGAGACAGGGCCTTCCTGAGTTGCTTAGGGCCTCACTAAGTTGCTGAGGCTGGCTTTGAACCAGCGATCCTCCTGCCTTGGCCTCCTGAGCTGCTGGGATTACAGGCATGTACCATCATGCCCAGGCTTAAATGTATTTCTTGTGGGGATATAAATAGTAATTGGATTGTTGGGTAACAGAGTACATGTATATTTAGCTTTAATAGAAATTGCTCTTTGGTTTTCCTTAGGTTTTATACCAATTTTGAATCTTATCAGCAATGTATGAGTTTCTAATATTTCACATTATTGCCATACCTTGATATTTTCTATATATTAAATTTTACTTATTTATTTAATTTTATCTAGGCTAGTGTATATGTAGTCATATTTAATTGTAGTTTTAATTTTTTTTTTGGTACTGGGGATTAAACCCAAGGGGACTTTACTATTTAGTCACATTCCCAGCCCTTTTATTTTTTATTTTGAGACAGGGTCTCACTAAGTTGCTTAGGCTTTGCTTTGTTGCTGAGGCTGGGCTTGAATCTCAGCCTCCCAAATTGCTAGGATTACCAGCATGCAGCATCTTGCCTGGCAACCTTTCTTTTCTTTTCTCTCTCTCTTTCTTTCTTTCTAAAAAAGGAAAAATAAGGTTTCTTACTTTGCTAGCAAAGGAGAAACACAGAGGACTCCTGTTTCAAAGGCTGTAATTCTCCCGACAATCAGGAACAGGGGGCTTTTAAAGAGGTGATTTGGCCATTTTCATTTTTATTAACAAATAAAATGAAGCATCTTTCATATGTATATTGGGCATTTGGCTATCCTTTTTTGTGAAGTGTTTTCTATATCTTCATTTTTATATTAATTTGTGTGCTCTTCGTATGTTATGAATACTATCATTTTGTAATATGTTTTGTGAATAGCTCCTGTAACTCTGGTTATTTCCATTATAGAGGCTGAAAAGTCCCATCATTTGCAGGCTGTAAGCTAGAGAACCAGGAAAGTGATACCATAATTCAATCAAAATTCCAAAGCCTGTGTGAAGGCCTAAGAATCAGGAGAACCAATGATGTGAGGTTCTGGTCCAAGCCTGAAGGTCCGGGAACAGGAGCACTAATGTCAGAGGCAGGAGAAGAAAAATGTTCCAGTTCAAACCAAGAGGGTAGATTCACTCTTCTCTTTCCCCTGGTTGCCTTTTTGTCCTGTTCAGGGCCTCACTGGATTGAATGACAACTGCCCACATTTGTGAGGATCTGCTACTTTATTCAGTATTTTGATTCAAATGCTAATCTCATGGAAAAACCTTCACAGACACATCCAAAAGTAATGCTTTGCCAACTCAGTCCAGTCAAGTTGACCATAAAAGTAATCATCACTGTCTTAATTATCCTTTAATGAAAAAAATTTTTAATTGTGTTAGTCTGATTTAGTCTGATTTATGATTATTTCTTCATCATTAGTAGAAGTAAGTAGTATTTTGTGGCCAGATTAAAGTTTTCTTGCCCTTCTCAAGGTCATGAAGATATTCTTTTATCTTTTTGATTCTTCTAGGTTCTAATATATATTTTATATTCACTGCTTAGTTACTTTACAGTATTACTCACAGACCAGTAAATTTCTTGAGGCAGGCACTATAATGCACTTGCATATAAATCTCCAGCATTTAGAACACTGTGTGGTACATAGTTGTAGGGCGTTCCTAGGGGCGATTTCATTCAAGGATATGCCAGCTCTGGAGAAAAGGAAACCTATCTCATTGGTTACCTCCCGCTTCAGTGCTCGTGGACAAGCATGGCTGCTTATATTTGGTATAGGGTGCTCCCTTGCATGAACAGGTCATGGCAGATTGACCTTTAAGCTGATTGATCGAAAGGGACTATATATTCCTCCCCATTTCAGCAATAAAGGAGTTCCTGCGCTGACTGGTCTCCCTTACGCCTCTGATTGTCCTCCGGAGGGAGGGCTGGGTGCTGGGGGTCAGTTGGCTCCTGCCTTTCCTGGTTTGACTTCCCCGGGGTAAGGCCCTCTCCTTCCCCTGCAGGCTGGGGGTGGGGGGGATAGAGGGCTAAAACCCCGGGCACATAGTCATATAAAAAATGAACGATCTGATGACCCCAGTTCTGCTATTTATACGGTGATCTTGAGAAAGTCATCTAACTTTGCCTTAACTTGTACTTCATTAAAAAATTTTAAATACTTCTTTTTTAAGTTCCAAAAATATGTAAAAAGGATTTTGAAAGAGCTCAGTAACAACATTTTAATCACAACTATATTACCCAGACAAGGATAGGATAGAAAAATAATTGTCAAAAGGTTCTAAACATTTAAAAGTATGGAAGATTCTTTTCTTCCTTTTTCTCAATAAAGAGATGATTCTCTCTCTCTCTCTCTCTCTCTCTCTCTTTCCCTTCCCCCTCTTTCTCTTCTTTCTTTCCTTCTCATATCTCTAGAGAATTAGCACAGCACAGAGAAAAGTACCTTCAATTTTGGAACTGATCAGTCCAACAACAATTACATTTTAAACATCTACTGTATGCCTGATGTTGTTTTAGTAGCTCATCAATGAATTAAACTGTGTACATATTGATAATATTTAAATGAATGAATATATTAATTGATCTCTCCTATTTCCTCATCTCTAAAATGGATCTGTGTTAAAAAGGGCTAGTGAAAATGAGGTAATGAGTGACAAGTCCCTGGAACATACTATATGCTTTTGAAATTATCCACAAATTATTTTTGGTATATAACTAAAGTTTTGTATTTCTTTTGGAAACATACTCCAGATATGTTGAGCAAAAGTTACTTCAACAATTGATTTAGTTTTATGCTACTCATTAGTAAGTCTTTTGAGCTACTAAAGCAGGTATATACCTATAACTAGAAACCAGATATAAGCTGTAGAATGTCCTTATATAGCTAGAGAATTTTACAGATGTCTTCAATCCCATAGTACTTTACAAACCAAAGTCTGTCATGAACATGAGGAAAAGGCAAAGGAAAAGTTCAGCCTGCAGCAGATTTTTCTTTATTAGTCTGTATTAGTTCCATTTGATAATAGGAATATGAAGCCAAGGAAAATGATTTCTAGTTGATTTATACAGTACTTGTGAATCACTTTGCTTTTGGCCTGGGGCCTTACAATAGTCACCTGAGGTATGGTTTGTGATAACCACTCAGAAAAGTGCTGTCCAGCAGGCTGTCTTGCTAAATAATCTAGTTTTGTTATTTCACTCAGCAGTAATGTGGCTTTGAGGGAGATCAACTTAATGCCAACACTCTTTTCTCAAGTAAAACAAAGATCAGAGTTTTAAAGGGCTAGTTTCTCATTTTAAGAGGTTTCTGATATTGAATATTATGTGGATGTCTGCTGTTTTAGTATGATGAAGGAGCAAACAATATTTTCATTTTCTTACAAAGCAGAAGTAGTTCTGAATTGAAAATAAATTTTAAAGATTTTCTCAACATTTTCATTTTTGTTGACTGAGGTTTTTGGTAACTGAATATATGACTCTATTTGGAACTAATACATATAGCTAACATGTGGGGTTTTGGAGGGGTGTCAGGAGTTCATGGATTATCTGAGCCAGATACTTTCCTTGATGATGGATTGATTTCAGTGAGGTCAACATGACCAGTTCTTTGTAGGTGCCAGTTAGTGTCACACAGAAGCACACACTGTTCCTTGGCACAGGCTTCCTTCAAATCTCTGGTTAGCTATTCCTTACATACTTATTCAAAATTGAAGGTTGGAACAAATATCTGTTGTTAGAAATCAATTCAAAGTTGCATCTTGGGACAATTCTGTGGAATTTCATCTATGAAACCATCTTACCACTAATGATCCCTTCTAGTAGGAAAATATGGGGGGGATGATAAAACAATTAAATACATATTCAGAAAATGGTACATCGAGTAATTTAGAGATATTTTTCTAAATCGCTTAGAAGAGATTATTAGTTATTTGTGCATCAGTGCTATCTTAATAAAACATCATGGTGCTGTTAAAATCATCTAATTGACATCTTTGGTTGACCACCTGCAATTGCTAAAGGCAGTAGAGTGCTGTGCCATGGTAGATGTTTTGGTATCTGAAGGTCAGTAATATATACTTTATAAAGTTGCTATAAAAATTGTACTTAATACCCTTAGCATCAGTAGAGGAACACAGTAATTGTTTAATCAATTAGGTTACTTTTCCTTTTGAGATTTTCAAAAGTCTAGCAAGGGGGATTGATTTATGCCCAGGCATTTTGTCATTGCCACAAATATTGCAAATATTATAACTATAAGAAAAAAGATCATCCATGCCAATATTACTTAGTAGTGGAAAAATCATACAACAAAGAAAGCAATTTTTAATGTTAGTCATAAATGCAAAATACATTCTTTTCACTAACTCAGAAGTCTGTATTCAGTCTGAAAGCAACAAAACAGAAAACTAATAAGATTTCTGATTGAATTTATTTTGTTAATTTTCTAAAGGTATCTAATAAGAAACTATGTTGTTTATATCCCTATTTACTTTATTTAAAAATGCACACACAAAAAGTTCAACGCAAAAAGTCAGCCTTCTTGTGTATATGAGAGACCAACCAGGGCTCAGTTTTTATCTTTCCTTTGTATTGATATATTTCTATTGTGGGCTTGGGAAGTCAAATGTTCCAACTTTTATTCCTCCTGTTTTATTATTTGTGCTTATTCTCCTTTGGGACTTGTGGAAAATAGAAAAGGTAGAGGAAGGATACATTGACCTGGACTGTAAATCCTCGTTCTTCTGTGTAAGACATTTTTCTTCCCATCTCTTGATTTATTTCCATGTCAAGCATCCAATAAATGCTTTACACAAAGCCATGTTAGTTTTAAAGCACTTAAATTAATGTTTTGATTTTCAGTGGGGAAGGGTGAAATTCATGTGGCTTTTTGCTGGAACAAGCTGTGCATTTGAGACTCTGGAATTCTCCTGTGATTTTTATCCCTCTTCCTTGTGCCTTTCAGGGTTGGGATGTGCTTGTGTCATTGTTGATATTTGTTTAACTTATCTTCAAAAGAAATTGAAATTCATAGACAAAATGAGTTTCCAGCTTGTTAGACCATCCTTTTGGCAATATGAGCTATGGAGTTATACTTTTGAAATAGTACTGAATTATGACTACACAAACCGATTAGTTCTGTGCTCCTGGGAAGTCTTAAAGTTCTAATTTCTTAGGAAACTTTTCCTTGATAGTAGTAGTTCTCCAGGAGCATTACTAAGGTGACAATATGTTTGAGCTGTATCCACTTTTTAATTTTGATAGCTACTCAGCATCATTTAGATTCTCCACATTCTTTCAAATGAATAATGCTACTTATCTGTTGTTTGAATTTGTTTCCAGTGAATAGCTTTAGTAGTTATTATATTTCACCCCAGGAGGATCTCAATTTTACAGTGAAAATGAATTAGCTATACCTTGTAAATGAAGGTTAGTAAGATGCTAGGAATGATAGAATGATGTATATACCAATGATTACCATACAATTATTGTTAAATTTGGTCTTAGCACTGGGATCACAGGTAAGGAATAAAGAAACTTTGGTGGTAAACAAAATGTTGAAGTAGAAGATATAACCTTTGGTTCCTAGGCTTAAAACTGCCACAAATTTGCTTTATAACCCTGCTTAGTTAATAGATCTATCTGTGCTCAGTTTTGTCATCTATAAAATTATTGCATTCCACATGTTTCCCTTGCTACTTTAACATTATGATTTAGGTTGGATATAAAGGTAATCAATTTTCCTGCTGGTGAGGAGCCCAGAAGCATCCCTGAATACAAAAGGTTTAGTTTGAAATGATGCTAGAAACTAAGACAGGAAACAAGAGTCAAGGCATCTTTGAATATAGCAGTTAGGTACATTAGTATAACTTGGGATAAAATGTATCCTCCAAGACAAGGAGGGCCACAGGGTTCAAAGTCTGAGCTGTTTTTGCTTAAGGCATTGACAAAAGCCTTAAGTGTAGAGTAAGTGAATGAATAAAAGGACAAATTTAAGGCAGTATCTCCAAGAAAACTTCAATAGTTGTGGTAACACTGTCTACCCAGTCCCTTATACACTTATGGTTCGAGTAATAACAAACCCCATTTGTTTCTAGTTTAAAATAAAGCAGGAATATAGCTCATATAAATTGATTCTGGTAAAATAAGGTAGCAGATTCATCCTTACATATGTATATCAAATGAATTTTTGTCTTTCATTTACAGTTTTTAATGAACATAGATTTTTTTTATATACCTTGAATTTGGGCACAGATTGATATCTAAGGTTACAAAGTGTAAAACATAAATTGATAATTGTCCTATTGATCTTTTAATTCATAAAAAGTACTGTCAATAACGTCAATGTTTTGAACATCCATGAATCATGTCTTGAAGTTGAGAACATAAGCTAGAAATTTGATTTATTTACAAAAAGAAAAGGATAAATTCTCATTGAGGTTTCCCCCTCCCTCTGGATTTACAGATACATAAGAAACAACAGAGAATACTAACATGACTTCCATAAATGAAAGGGAAGAATGCAGCTCCTAGGCAAAGTGATTAATTGAGGTACCTGGTGGGTATGTTCACTTGAACATAATGCCATCAATCTGTCTGCTGAACCCTCTCTCTTGCTCTGCAGTCTCTCTTGCATTTCTTATCTCTTTCAGGTATCCAAGGTCAAAATTCAAAATCCATCTTTCACTTCTTCCTTTGTTTGTCCTTGTAGCCAGGCAGGTTCTAAGACTCATTGATTTCTCCATCTAAAATGTATCTGGCTCTAGCTTATTTTTCCATGACTGTTGTCATCCTAACCTGCTCCTTATCTATGCTTGCCACACTGCCATTGCCTTCTTCATTGATTCTTGACATACTCTAATCATAGGAAGATTCCCTCTTATTAGCTTTCTACAAATCCCTTCATCAACTCTAAACTTTATGTTTTGAAAAGTTCTAGTGATATAACAAACTGCATTTATAAGCTTGTATGATACTTATCTAATTTATCAACTTTTATAAATCCAAGATGCATAATGTGTAAATATGTTAAGATTTGACCCACAGGTAATACTCAGCATCACCCAGTAAACATGCTTTTGTAGAAACCTATCCAGTCCTCCTTTTGTGATCCACACATCTTGGGCTTATAGGCTCCATTTGAGTAAAATGCCATTTCTGCATATTTAGAGAGACCATGCAACTTATTGTTCAAACTGGATCACTCTGAACAGTAAAAGGGGGATATTAAAATTATTATAATTATGTCTGGGTAGTGGTATAAATTGGCACTCTTCTGGGTAAAGTTGGATGTAGAACCACCCCAGTCATCCTACTCTCTCCTGTTATCTCAGGGCTTTCAACAAATCACAGATAGAAGTAAAATTTTGTTTTTATCTTGCTATTCAGGAGTTTCATTTTAACTCTTTGCCTCTCTTTGATAGATGTCCTTACTGATATCTTTATATCACTTTTCAACCCTTGTAGTTTTATTTATGTTAGTCCCTCTCCCTAGAATGGCATACCAATTCTTAACCTACTTAATTCCCACACAACTTTTAGAGTTCATACTTCCTATTTTTTACTAGGTTTCCCTACTCAAAATTAATTGCTGTGATTAATTGCTCTTCTCTTTGAATTCATAAGTATTGATTGAATGCTTGGCCCATACATGATATTTTGCATTCCTAATAGGTTTTTAATCTTAACTATATGATCTCTCTTAAATAGATTTCAGGTTCTCAAAGACACCTTGCTATCTTACACTGTACTTCCTTTGGTATTTTAGAGTCTGCTTTCACCCTTTATTCATATTCTTATTACCCAAACATTGGTTCATTTATGAGGAGCTCTGGAGGTGACACCAAATGAAGAAGGAATTCCAGACACCATAAAGTAGAAGTGGAAGGCTTCATTTGAGATAAGAAACAGAGACTGAAGATACAGACAAAGCTACACACCTCATGGACACATACATCAGTATAAAATAGGAGTTGGGGTAAGGTGTCTTAAAAGATGGGGCGCAAGCCTGTAATCCCAGCACTTAGGGAGGCTGAGACAGGAGAATCGCGAGTTCAAAGCCAGCCTCAGCAACGGCGAGGTGCTAAGCAACTCAGTGAGACCCTGTCTCTACATAAAACACAAAATAGGGCTGGGAATGTGGCTTAGTGGTCGAGTGCCCCTGAGTTCAATCTCCAGTACCAAAAAATAAAAATAAAAATAAAAGATGGGTAATGGAGAAGGGAATAAGAAGGCTGTGAGAAAATCATAGGAGAAGTGGGGTCAATAGCAGCAACAGAATTTTGAACATAATCTAGCCCTGGAAACTTGTTATTCAAAAATGGCTCTTAGTCTAGCAGCATGGACATCACATGGGAACTTATTAGAAATGCACTTATTGAAGCTGCACTCTTCCTAGTGACAAGATATCTAGGTGATTTGTTTTTGGAAAGGATTGGCCTAGAAGATCAACTTATCTTTGGACATCTCTGAATTGCCTATTCAGGGGTGACATTGAAGATATCCAATAATAAGGTTGAGTTGATTATAACAGCAGGTTGAGAATTTACATATATTTCCCCATTGGTTTCTTAGTGCTTCAAAAAACAATGTAGATCTTGTATAGACTTTCACAAAGTTAGAGATGGAGGTGATTTGAGCTCAATGTGTGTTAGAATAATATTTTTCAGATAGCAAGCTGTGCCTTAATAAGAGCTGGGTGGAGAATAAATGAAATAATCTAATTATGGGTGAATCAGAGTTTTCAAGAGTCTGTTCACGTAGTTAGAATCTGTAACTTTTTTGACCTTAAATCTATTCTTCCCAGTTTTTAATGCCCCAGGACATGAAAACAGTTGGCCATCTGGTTTTACTAAACACGTTCTCACGTACAAGGACAAGATGTATTACTTGGAGCTGCTAGGAAGTGCACTGTGGAAGAATTTAGGACACTACTCTATATAAACTATTTTTCAGGGATGAAGAACTTGGCCTGTATCAAAAGTTAAAGGAAATTCTATTGGGACTACTTCTGATTCTTTCTTCATGTGCTTCAGGTATCTGTAGACGGTATGTAAATAAGCATTTAACTGACTACAAAAGGTATCTCACAATTTGTGCCACAATTGACCACTTACCCACCCTTCCCTTAATAGAATTAAAAAGTTTGCTATCCAAATTTTTGTTAAGTGAATCTGGTTTTATTTTTCTTGTTATTTTATCATTAAATTAGAGATGATACTTGCCTAGATAAAATTTTTATTTACTAAGAAAAAATTAAATCACATATTGAAAAAGATTAACCATAAATTTCTGATAAAACATTAACTGTGTTGTTCAATTGAAAAAGGGCAACATGAAATTATAGAAAGTAACACAATTCATTGTATTGTTCTAAACATGTTGCTTTCACTGTAGTGATAACAAACATAAAAACCTTTCGACATTGCTAAATTTATGCTTAAAAGAAATGTTTCCTTTCCTCCTCCGCATGATTTGATCTTACTAGTCTCTAGCAGACATTATTTTTCCTGAGGACCCCTTTAAATTTGTCATAGGATGCTTTGATCACAGTTAATAGCAGCACAGAACTGTAAGGTCAGACTACCCATTTATATCTAGGGGGATAGATTGAAACAGATGTCAGCTGGCATATATATTTGTCCAGCCACAGGCAAGATTACTCAGCAAATACTTAGTAGATTGTGTTTCTTGATTTTTGTGTTTTATCCAATACTTTGTTTAACTGGTAATTTGCTTTTGAGGCAGCATAATACAGGCATTTGTCAAAACATTGACCATTGCAAGACATTAGCCAGTTGCTCAATTTTAAATGCAATTCAATAAGAGGAACAGATATTTAAACTGAAGATCAAGAGAACTGGGGAAAATTGTCACATAATGTACTCAAATTCACCAAGACCAGAGTAAGATGTATTTACAGAGAATTTGTGACTTTCAGGATTCCTTATACCTATAATTCTCTTTAGAGAGTTTAAGTCAAGGATAATGACATAGATGAGGCAACAACAAAGGAAAAAATTTTACAAAAGTAAACAACTAGTAACAGGGTGGACTTGTAGGCTTCTTCACCCTGTATTTCCTCATCTCCACCACTGGCAGCCAGGGTGGTCCACACAACTCCTCTTCAAGTTCCTAGTTATGCACTGAGCAGTCTTCAAGGGTTCTGAGAACCTTATGCAATGTTAGTGCTCCTTTCATATTCTCTCTTGGGTTGGTCTTAAGCCATGTGGGATATGGGATGCACATTCCTGTGTAAATGTGAACATTCTTTGTTTCACCTATGAGTCCCTTCCTTGTCTTTGTTGATGAAGTGGTATGAGGAGGACACGATGCAGTCAACACTATTATAATATGTGTTGTTCTGCATTTATGTTGTAAGATTCTGAATGGTAAATTTAATGTGGCCCAAAAAGGAAGTATTGTTCACATTTCCTTTATACTTTGTATAAGACATCATTGCAGTCATCATTATTCTTTGAGAAGAAAATAAGCAGCTGGGTGAAAACATCTTTGGGCAGCATGAGGGATAATTCAGCATCATCAGAAATTATGTAACCAGCATTCAGCAAATGATATTAGGGAGCTGTAGAAGCAAGCAGATGTGCACTGTTTCAATTCAAACAGGTTCTGATGAACCATGACATTGGATAATAACACAGTCCTCACAGTAGGAGATAATAAAATTAGCACAGTTGACAAAAAAGAACCTAAGAGGATGGTTCCTAGCTCTGAACAGGCAGAGGTGATATCTGGACACTGTGAGTCTTCACATGACTAGATAATGAACAAACAAGTACCTCTTTTCTACCCATGATCATAATCTTCATCAGTAACTTACTTATCTACAGGGATGCATTAATTCTATAATTTATTTTGAGTCAAATTATTTAGATAGGGGTTCTACAAATATATTTGCCAAGGTCTCAAAACACCTCACAGGGATTTACAATTGTATAAGTACTTTCAGTTGCAATTTCAGGTTTTTTCTTTCCCTAAAGTTTTGATATAATTAATTTTAATACTTAGGAGAGAACAATGAATAAAACAAAATTGGAAAGATAAACTTAGCTGGCCTTCTTATACCACATGTTTTAATTAGTGCTGGGCTTTGGAATTAGGAGTTGAAATTAAGATAACTGTGTGAGGCCTTAGTTCTGCTATGTGTATGTATGATCCTCAGCAAGTCTCTAACTGCAACAAGTCTATTCCATTTTTCTCATAAAGTTGTTTATGAAGATGTAATAAAATAATTTTATAAGCAATTAACAGTGTTTAGCACACAGTCAAGATTCAATTCTGGTTTGATATTTTCATAAACCATTAAATGGAAAGACTAATGCACTAAGATTGCATGCTAAAGATACTGTTATAATTAATTTATAATCTTTTTTTGTGTTTCTTACCATAAAGATAGATAATAAAATTTTTATTTGTGCCCTTAAAGATAGAGTTGTACTAATCTTTGGTAAGTTCATAATTGTTATTATGCTTAATCTTTTACTTGGAATCATTACTGATGTTAACACATTGGTATAATATCCAAAGGTACCAACTGATGTTCTTGTATTTCTTAGACTCTAGTGAGTCTAAGAATGAGTCAGTGGAAAAGTAGAAGAAAGCTTTCCATCTTCTCTACAAAAGTTTGAAGCAAATTTGAAGCAAATCCACACTACCTGAATTCCATGCTTCCTTTCATTTAATACAGATTGTTTGTAATGAATAATACCTTTTTTGAAGGTTTAGGGTTGACCAACATCTTAATCCTTTTCATATTCCTGGGATTCCACACATAATTACAGTAGGCCCTTCATATCTTACATTAGGTCTTCCACGTCTGTGTATTTAACCAATTGCACATAGAAAATATTTGGAAAAAGAAAAATTGTATCTATATCAAATATATAATGACATTTTCCCTTGTCATTATTTCCCATACAATACAGAATGATAACTACTTTTATAGCATTTTCATTGCATTGAATACTGTGAATAATCTAAAGATGATTTTAAGTATCCAGGAGGATGTGCATAGGTTATATGCAAATATTATGCCATTTTACATAAGCATCTTGAGCATCTACAAATTTTGGGCTCCATGAGGGGTGGGGAATGGAGGTGGGATTGTGTGTGTAAGGGTGTCCTGGAAGCAATCCCTGTGGATGATAAGGGATAACCATAGTCTTGGTGAGAGGTAGAGCCTGTTTTATATAATAGAGATTGAGAATACTTGATATTTGTATCCCCAGGGTACTTTTGATATATGATGTGGGCACATAGCCTTTATTCTACCAACCAGACAAATACACAACATCTTTTAACATTTTTAATGTTGCATATTAATTATGTAGAATGTTGGGTTTCATTGCGGCATATTCATAATGTCTATAACATAGTTTGATCATAGTAATTTCCAAATACCTTCCTTTACTCTCCCCTTTCTCTACAGTAAGTTTCTCTTTTACATTTATGATAGTCCCCTTTCCCCATTCCTTTAGGTTTCTCATATGGGAGAAAATATGCAATACTTGTCTTTCTGAGTCTGACATTTTGCTTAGCACGATGGTCTCTGTCTCCATCTATTTTCCTGTAAATGATAGGATTTCATTCTTCTTTATAGTTGAATAAAACATCATTGTGTATATATACCATATTTGCTTTATCTATTCATTTCTTGATAAATACCTAGACCAATTGCACAGCTTGGTCATTCTGAATTGTGCCACTATAAAGATAGGTAGGCATGTATCTCTAAAGTATGCTGACTTTAATTCTTTTGGGTAAGTCTAGGAATGGTATAGCTGAATCATATGGTAGTTCTGTTTTTAGTTTTTTGAGGAACTTCCGTACTGATTTCCACAGTGGCTGTTCTAATTTTTATTTCTACCTACTATATATAAGAGTTCGTTCCCTCCCCTATCCTTGTCAGCACGGTTATTTGTGTTCTTGATGACTGCCCATCTAACTGGAGTGATATCTTCTTCTAATTTTGAATAAGAAGTCACTGATTCAAAGGAGCAAGCTTTGAAGAAAATCTGTTTTGGTGAAGAGTGGGGTCAGCAAAAGTGGCATTAATACTGTTTCTTGCAGTAGCTATGGCTTTCAATGTTCAGTGACAGACCTGCCTCCAATGTTTAGTGACAGAAGCAGTGATGACTTGTATGGACTGGTTCTGGGACTTAGCCTTGCTTTCTTGCCTTTATTTCCTCCTGTTCTCCTCAGAGAATTGTGAACAGCCTGCTAAGTTCTCAGATAATTCCCCTTTTCCTAAAGTCAGTATTGGTTTCTGTTGTTTGCAACTTCAGACCTCTAATGATGAAAGCTCCATGCTGCTCTAACTATTGTTTTATTGCGATGCTGGAACCCTTCCCTGATTTTCTTTCCATTTAGGCATCCACTGAGGCTCTTCTCATTCTGATCTCACATTTTCCTTGATCTCCACTCCTACTGGGAGAGAGGAACAGACAATGTGATATTCTTTATTGTAGCACATCTTACATTGAAAATTAGTCCTGCTACTGCCTGGAGTTAACTTTATAGCACAGAGGTTGTTGAATGATGTATAAAGAAGAAGTCATTATATCTGAATAGGTTAAGCTCATCCACAAGTTTTTGTTGCATGATTAAGCTTCCATCATTTAGAAACAAAATTTCAGAATACTTTTATTGACATCCCTTCCCCCATCTCTGGGAGTTTAAAAACTGAGCGTGTATGAGGCCAAATTCCTGATGTTTTCCATTTCAGTACTTGTACTGATTCCCTCCAACCAAGATTATAACTAATTTAGGGTTATTGAAAAGTTATTATGCTGACATTTAAACTTATTTGGTGGCAAATGTCACAGAACTTTCTTTAAATACCACAAGGAGGAAAATTCTAACAAAAAATCATTTTATGGGTTTTCAATTAGTTTTTTTAAGCACTAGTGGTGATTCATTTTGAACACCTAATAAAAACAACAAAATATCAGACTCTATTTAATTAGTTTAAGTAATAAACCTTATTCTAAAACCAAAATGAAAACCACCAATTTTGAGTGCTTTTTAAAAAAAATCCAGATGTCCACTTAGTGCAATAAACTATACTATATTGTCATACACATGCACCACTGACTTTTACATAAAATGAGTTCCCTTAGAGTTTTGAAGCTTGAAAAGGAAGTAGCAATTCAGAGGACAAAAGCTTCACTCAAATATTATCTAAATTTTTTAAACAGAGAAAGCCATGGTATTATGTAGACAATTTGAGTAGGCTCTATATTCAGTGAAACACATGGTATGGAGAATTTATTAGTTTTCTATTGCTTTTATACCAAATGATGATGTATTTATTGGATTAAAACAACTCAATATGTTATTTTACAGTTCTGTAGAAGTATGAAATGAGTTTCACTATGCTAAAATTCAGATATCAGTAGGACTGCATTCCTTTCTGTTAGCTGTGGAAGAAAACTGTGTTCTGCCTATAATCCCAGCAGCTCAGGAGGCTTAAGCATGAAGACTGTAAGTTCCAGGCCAGCTTTAGCAACTTAGTGAGGTTCTGAGCAACTTAGCAAGATCCTGTCTCTAAATGAAATATAAAAAAGGGCTGGGGATGTGGCTCAATGGTCAAGCACCTCAGGGTTTAATCCCTGGTATTTAAATAAATAAATCAATAATAAATAAATGAATAAGTAAGTAAGCAAGTAAATAAATAAATAAATAGAACCTGATAAATAGAACCTGAGTTCTTACCTTTTTCAACTGTCCATATCCCATACCTGTCCCAATGTGTGGTCCATGGGTGAAAGCCTGGGCATCAACCTAGGAGATCATTGGAAAGGCAGACTCTTGGGCTTACCACACACTCACTGATCTAAGATCTGTGGTTTAAATAGGATCCTCAGGTGAGATCATGCACAGATTAAAAGTATGTAGAAAAACTGTATTCTTTTCTTTTCTTTTTTCTTTCTTTCTTTTTTTTTTTTTTTGGTACCAAGGATTGAACCCAGGTGTACTTGCCCACTGAGTCACATTCCCATTCCTTTTTATTTTTATTTTGAGATAGGGTCTTGCTAAGTTGCTTAGGGCCTTGTTAAATTGCAGAGGCTGACTTTGAACTTGTGATCTCCCTGTCTCAGTCTCCTAAACCCCTGGGATTAGCCACCGTGCTGGGCTGTATTCCTTATTTTCAACCAGAGGAACTTCAATTGTGTCTGCATCAGTCATTGGACTATCATTAAGTAGTAGTTGGTCGTCTTTCCTTTGAAGAATCGTAAGGGAACTGAAAGAAATCTGAAAACCTCAGCTGTGCACCATGCAGAGGCATCTCATCTCAGCCATTTCTGCTCTCACTGTGAACTTGTCTTCATTTAGCATTAGTGAGTGCTTAGTTCTATGGGAAGAATCATTATTTTCTTGCTAATTGGGAGAAAGGGGAAGGATGGGGGATGAAAAGTGACAGAAAACTATGAGTCAATTACTTAATTTCCAGAAGATGAAAAGAGGAAACTTGGAAACAATAGACCTGAAAACATAATCTCAATCCCTAGAAAAATTATAGAGTGAAGTAATAAAAAATTTGTGAGTATTTAGAAGAACTTTGGAGAACTTTGACATCAAAGTATGAGTTTACTGAGAACAAGACATAAGAAACCTTATATTCATTCATAATGGAAACTCTAATGTGCTAAATCAGAAAAGTATCCACACAATGTATCTTGAGTAAAGCTCTAGGTGTGCTTGGTGAAGTGCTTGATATGATTTGTGAATCAACTGATAAAATGTAGGGTGAGTGACAGAAGTGATGAATTCTAATCTGGTTATAACCATTGTGCCGTCATATTTGCATGATGACTTAAGCAGAGCAGAGAAATGTCTGTCCTTGACTCCATACTACTCATATGTGCAAAAGCCATTTAAGAAAATAAAAATACAACTTTTTTTTCTCATCTTCATACAAGTTGAAAGGGATAACAAACAGAATATGTAGTTTGGAAAAGAAGAATAAAAATTTCCCATTTATAAAAAAGAAACATTGTGATTAAAGTCAGTGAACTTCACCAGGGTTGGAGGCAAATTTCTCTACAGATCAATAGACAGAGGCAGTGATATGCATTGTAGAAATACAAATTCAGAAGAGCTGGAATTTTAACTAATTATAAACCCTCATGAGTTAAAAGTGTAATGTAGCTGTAGGAGAGAAGGAAGTGAGCCTTCTTTGATTTTAAATCTCAAAGGCCTAGCTAAAACAGCATTTAGTAAGCACTTGGTGAATTATTTTTTCTATATTAGGGATTGAACCCAGGGAGTTTATAACTATGCAGCTACACCACAGCCCTTTTAATTTTTAATTTTGAGACAAATTCTTGTTAAGTTGCTTCAGGCCTCGCTAAGTTGCTGAGGCCGCCCTCAAACTTGTGATCCTCCTACCTCAGCCTCCTGAGTTGCTAGGATTACTGGCATGCACCACCATGCCCAGTGGTAAATATTTGCTAAATTAACAATCCTTGAATTATACAAAAATTAGAATTGTGTTTGATTGTAGTAATAAAAATCTGAAATCTATAGTATACAAGATGGCCAACATCCAAAATATTACATCTGCTTCTGAGTACCATAGTTTTAGAGTTATCCTGACAAAATGCTATGTAGTAGGAAAACCTGGAAACCTCTTCTGGAGAAAAACTGGACATTGTGTCCTATGGGAAATGTTTTAGTGGAATACAGAAGTAAAAGGGGATATTTTATTTTTATTTTCAGTGCTGGGATCATATTCAGGACCTTGCACATGCTAAGCAAATGCTTTAGCACTGAACTGTATCCCCATCCCCTAAAGGGATATTTTAAACAGGCATTAAAAATCCTAAAGTAAATCTAAGAATGGGCTTGTTGTTCTAATAGACAGACACAGAGCAAATGTAGGAAAGCTACAAAGTGGTAAATTTAAGTCTAACATAATTTTCTAACCAGTGGGGCTGGATAATGATGGAATAGGCCTCCCTTGGTGGTGGTATATTTTCCATTTTTAGAGACTAAATGATCATTGGTTACAGAGGTGTTGGAGATAGGAGTCTTCATGACAGACTTTCTTAAAGAAAATTCTGATTCTCAAGTGTGTTAGAGCATGGGATTCACATTTTTGTTTTTTATCCTATTATATTATTCAGGAAACATTTATTGACTTGGCATTTGTTAACTTGTAGAATTAATATCTTCACTTCTGTCAATGTGAATGAGACAAAACAAGAGGAGATGAGGGGATCAGGGCATAAGGAATTATGAGAAACAGGACTCTTCAAGACACTTAGAATATTTAGAAATTTCTACTTAACTCCTACTTGTCAGATTTCTTTACAGTTCTTATGTTGATTTCTTTCCTACAGTGAATCAATAAAAAATTTAGAGATGTTAATAAAGTAGAAATTTCTCTGGATTTCTTTTAATTCCTAAGTAACTACAGCAGATTATTATTTTTTTTTTTGTTGAAAACTATTTTGCTCAGCTATTCACTGATTTTAGGAACAGAGAAATCTCCAGATACATCCCAAAGAATGTGAGGACACAAAACTTACATTTATAATAGAAAAATGGATATTTAAAATTTATAAATGTGAGAATCATTGCCATTAAAAGTGTTACACTGTTAAAAACATAGCTTTGCTTTTCATGTGGCATGATAATAAAATGTTATTGAATGATTTCCTAACGGGGACAGATGGATATACAAAGCAAGCTTGGCAGGTATGATATAGTTCATACGCTAGGACACTCCAGAGGGTGAATAAGATGAACCTTATAGCTTAGTGACAAAGTCTCTTGAAAGGAGATGAGAAATAATGGGCTCAATATCTAGGTCAATAGTTTTATTGAGCCAAAGAGCAAAGGTTTTGTGTCACAATCAGACTACATAAAGTTCTAAAAAATTTCCTTGTAACAAAATTTCTCCCAAAAAAGAAAGAAAAATTGCTGCAAAATTACATAGAAAAACTAAACAAAAACACTTGAATTGATATTTGTCACAAACCACCCCCTCCACTTGTCCCTGGTAAATCTGAGGACAAAGCCAGTATTCTGGTTAAACAACAAGATTGTTCTGGGCATGACAATGTGAAATAAAAGATTCTCTGTCTAATTCTTCCCATATGTTGGACAAACTTAGTTTATTGTTCAGAGTACTTTGATGAGGAAAAAAACGTTAATGAAGTAAAAACAAGAAATGAATCCAGCAAAGTAATTATAATCTTGAGTCTCCCACTCCATATGATGCTATTAGTTGTTATTAACATTGCCATTTCTCTAGGGTAAGACCTACAAATTATGTCTATGTATAACTCAGGGTTTCTTTTTCCTTGAAAAGTTTGTAGGCTGTCATTTTTTGAACATTTTTGCTTTATAATCATTAAAAATAATACTTGCTACATAAGACTAGGTGTAACATATATGTAAGTTCTAAAACATATCACATAATGCACACCAAACACTCATCATTGCAGTCAGCCAAACTGTTTTCCAAAGGGTCATTTTGATTTAGTCTTTCTGTCATATATTTACTATAGTTGACCCTTATTCTCTCCAATATTTGATATTGTTATTCTTCTCAACTTTTCTCTCCAATATTTGATATTGTTAGTTGTCTCAACTTTTGCTATTTGAGTTAGGTTTTATTATAAATGTTAACATTCATAGATATTTTTAAATAAAAAGATATTAATAAAACAATAAATCAGTGAAAAATTGGCATTACTCATTCACCAAATATTTATTGTGTGCCAGTAGGTACCTATCACTAGGAAAACCGTGGAAGCATATAAACAGTATTTTTAAAAAGCATATAAAAATGTTCTAACTTTAGGAGATTACAATATAGGTAAAATTCAAGCATTCAAATAGTTCAAAACAACAGTATTATTTTTCACTTTTTGGTTTTACTTCTCCTATCTCTTCATAGTCTTTGTTTCTATACCTTTGTACTTTCCAAGAAAGAAACCTAAAAATAACCTTTGAGTCTGTTTATTTTGTTTTATTCCTTCCATTCATCCTGTTAGTTCATACTTTGATTGCCAGTGGTGTTAGCTCTCAGTCATTATACAAATACCCAGGATAATAATTTTATACAGAGTAAAGGTTTAATTTGGAATACAGTTTTGGAGGTTCCAGTCCATGATTTGTTGGCTCAATTGCTTTTGGACCTGTGGTGAGGTCGCACATCGTGGTGGGGTACACATGACAAAGCAAAGCTGCTTACCTCTTTGGGCATGATAGTACATGCCTGTAATCCCAACAATGCAGGAGGCTGAGGCAAGAGGATTGCAAGTTCCAGGCCAGTCTCAGCAATTTGCAAGGCCCTAAACAACTTAGCAAGAACTTGTCTCAAAGTTAAAATAATAATACAGGATTGAAGATGTAATTCAGTGGTAAAGTGTTCCTAAATTCAATCCCCAGTGAGGGAGGGATGGGGACAGTTGCTCATCACATGGCCAGGTAGTGAGAGAGAGAGAGAGAACAGTGTCCTACAATCCTCTTCAAGGTCCTTCAAAGGCAAGTCCCCAAAGACCAGAGAACCTCACACTAGACCCCTAGACTTCTTAAAGATCATATCACCTCCCAGTAGTGCCAAACTGCAGATCAAGCCTTCAGTGCATGTGCCTTTGGAGGACATCCCAGATCCGAATTATAGTACTATTACAATATCCTGCTTAAGTATGACCCAGATCTGAATGTGGGCAGAAGGGAGAGAAGAATGAGGGAGGCTTTTCTACGTGTCTGAAAAGATGTATGAAAATTGAAAGAAGGAAGATTTAGATTAGAACCTCCAGTGCAAGACCTTAAACGTCAGGCTGAACGGGTGTGGACATTACTCTGCAGTCAACAAGGAGTAGCTAAAGCAGTGAAAAACTAATTTTCTTATTAGTTTTAGAAATTTATTAGTTTTAGTTTTAGATTTATTTAGAAAGGATTATACTTGTTAGAGATTTACTAAAGCTAAATGTACAAATGAAAAAAAAAGCCATATATATGTACTAGAATATATATTTTTTTCCATAGAGAAAATAAGAGTAAAATAGCTTGTGGTACTGAAGTCATTATCGAAGACAATCTCGAAACTGGTATACTCCACAGATACAGCAAATTATCCAAACCACACTGTTTAGGGGAAAAAAAGAGGAATAAAATTAACATTCTTTACTTCTTACCTGGCATAAATTATTCTGGATAAACTTAATGCTAACCCAAAAGTTGTATTATGTTTCCAAATAGTTTATTGCTTTATTTTTAAACTTTTGTTTTGTATTACTTTAATGTCAAACATGATTAGTTACTTTCCTAATTTGTATATAACACAAATTCCTACCAAACCCTGTAGCTCAATATTCACTGATTTGGACTTTTAGTTTTTATTAGTCAAACATGTTTTTGGAATTACTGTGAAGATCAGCTCAAAGACACAGAGTCCAAATAAAGTGGAATGAATGAGAATCATGCAATGGACTGAATGAAATTCAAAATCCTCATTTATTTTAGTAGCTCTTTACAGCATCTTTATCATGTGACTATTCTCTTATGTGAATATTTTCTAGTGAGTTGTGAGGAAAAAAATGTTACTAATAAAGAAAAAAGATAATTGTAAATTCTAGGACACATATATAATTTGTCTTCAGTTGTGATGTAATTTAAAGTATTCAGGGTGTTCTAATGATCATTGGTCCTAACACTAAGTTAGTAACTAAATTTGTGACGGTCAAACAAACTGTCAGAAAGAGCTTTTTATTACTTGCAAGATGAATATCATTGATTTTTTTTTGGGAGGGGTACTGGGGATTGAACTCAGGGGTACTGGACCACTGAGCCACCTCATCAGCCCTGTTTTGTATTTTATTTAGAGACAGGATCTTGCCTGTAATTCCAGTGGTTTGGGAGGCTGAGGTGGGAGGATCGTAAGTTCAAAGCCAGCCCCAGCAAACATGAGGTGCTAAGCAACTCAGTGAGAGCCTGTCTCTAAAAAATACAAAATAGGGCTGGGGATGTGGCTCAGTGGCTAAGTGCCCCTGAGTTCAATTCCTGGTAACCCCCCCCCCCCAAACAAAACAAAACAAAACAATAGAGACAGGATCCTACTGAGTTGCTTAGCTCCTCGCTTTTGCTGCGTCTAGCTTTACGCCTGATCCTCCTGCCTCAACATCCATAGCAGCTGGGATCACAGGCCTGTGCCACCGCAGTCGGCAATTTTTTTTGGTACTGGGGATTGAACCCAGGGGCAATTAACCACTGAGCCACATCTCCAGTCCTTTTTGGATTCTATTTAGAGACAAGTTCTCACCAAGTTGCTTAGGATCTCACTAAATTGCTGAGGCTGGCTTTTGAATTCGCAATCTTCCTGCCTCCGCCTACTAAACTACTGGGATTATAGGCATGTGCCACCACTCCTGCTCATTAATTCTTAAATACCGTCCATCTGAAAGCTAATTACATCTATGAAGAAAAAAGTAAAAGAGAACATTAAAACGACAACAAAAACAAGACAACTGATTCTCTTAAAATGAAAGGATGTTTTACTGTTTACATTCAGTACATACAGATCAAATTAACCCTTGATATTTTAAATAATTTTCATAGATGGATATGTCAGGTTTAACTGGAGTGACCATATTATCCCAATTTAGTGCTAGTAGAACTTTAAAAATTTTTTGATAAATCTATAGAGAAACTAATGCCATGGGTATTTTTGATCAGTTTTTGGTTATTCTGTTGAAGTGCCTCCACCTTTTGCTGAATTGCTTAAGCAGATCCCTGTCGTTCATGGCTGTCAATGGCAAGAAGGGGAAAGAAAATGTCAAGGCAGAAACTGGTCTTGAAACTTTCAAACTGTAAGTGGAGAATGGCATTGGTTTTTGCTTCATGATGTATAGTTTACAGACTTAAATTTAAAAAGTAGATATTAACTTTCAAAAATAAATGATGAAACCAAAATACACACAATCTTAAAATTACATTTCCCCCCTTAAATCTTGTGTAGAGCATATTTGGTAATGTTTGAAGGAAGGTGCCTTATGACTTCATTAAAACAGTTTATTTTTGTATTTTATTTATTCATGTATCTATTCTTTTATTCCTGCACCTCCCTCTCACATAATCAATAACTCTAATGTGTTTCATGTGTATCCTTTGTATTGTATGTTTAAAATATTTTTACATCTTTTACTATTAAAACAGAATTCTAAATCCATACCAAGCTAAATAGCTACTTTACTCTTTCCAATGATATTATTATTGTTATTATTTATTATTATTTATTATTATTTTGGTACCAGAGATTAAACCCAGAGGTGCTTAACCACTGATATTATTCTTGATCTTATAAAAAATAAGAACATTTTCCCTTATTTGGTGTGTATCTGCATGTTCTGTTTTTGCTGTTGTTTACAGTTTTTAATGAAAAAATGTGGAAAGTACTAATTTGGATAATGAATCAGAGAAAAATAAATGACATACTATCCGACTG
Organism: Xerus rutilus; assembly: GCA_028644305.1. Classification (NCBI taxonomy): domain Eukaryota; kingdom Metazoa; phylum Chordata; class Mammalia; order Rodentia; family Sciuridae; genus Xerus; species Xerus rutilus. The sequence goes on from CM053406.1 coordinate 36,361,443, forward strand.
CTTAAAGATGGCCAATTAACATGTTGGCTTATATTTTTTCAACTTTTAAAAATGGTTATTTAACAATAAAGTTGAGTTCTTATTTACAAGCAGTTTGTGATTTTTTTCCTCCATGAACATTATGATAGAAGCGTTTCATTTAAGCTCTTTTAAATGTAATTTTTCTTATGGTTATAATTTATTAAAGCAAAAAGATACAGATTAAACTCAGAAAAGGAAAAAGATGCAGAGAGCAGAGTCTGAGAGAGACCAGGTGCAAGCATTCAGTTGACCCTCTTCAGTGGAGTTGTATCACCAATACTTAATTCTCCCAGCAATATGAAACACTATATATACAATATTGCCAACCAAGAAAATCAATCAAGCTTTGGAGTGCAGGGTTTGCATTGGGATTCGCCACGTAGCACAGAGTACCATGTAATTTACCTTAGCTATTGGAGACCCTAGGGTTCCTTAGATGTCACACTGGTAACTCATGGCCCAAGGCATCTACCTAAATCCCATGTTAGCATTAACCATCTGTGGCTCAAGGTCCCAGATAAACAAAGATACTCTCATCAGGCCAGATAGTCTAAGGGGTCAAGGGTCATTTTCCAGAAGGTCAGTGTCAATCTTTTCTTTGTAATGTACAGGATTTGAACGGACTTAACCCTTTTCTGACAATGGATTCCATAATTTTATTAGTTATTTAATATCTCACTATATAGATCTATCAAAATTTAATCATCCTCTTAATGTTTGAATTTTTGTTATTTCCATTTTTGTTATTATAAACAATATTGTACTTTTTTTGTACATACATATTGATCTTATATTTATATATTTCTTATAATACATTTTTCTATGTGGAAATATTGTTTTTTAAAAATCAAGTTAATTTCAGAAAGTCTCTACCAATTATCATTTCCATGAGAAGTTTAGTTTGAGAGCCCATACTATTGAGTTCTTGAAAATATTATTATTATTACTATTATTATTATTATTATTGCTTATTTGGTGGGTTTAAATAAAAGGAGCATCACATTTTTACTTTAGAAAACTCCCTTCCAGGGGTTGGGCTGTGGCTCAGTGGTAGAATGCTTGCCTTGCATGCATGAGGCACTGGGTTCGATCCTCAGCACCACATAAAAATAAATAAATAAAGATTTTGTGTCCATCTACAACCAAACAAAAAATTAAAAAAAAAAAGAAAACTCCCTTCCAGAGTTTAAATGAGTGTGTATTTATTAAATCTAACCTTTAATCTACATATAATTTGACCTAGTAAGTAAATTGGATTTGTTCCTAAATTCAAATATGTTGGACCTGATTCTCCTTAACCTGTGATTTATGATTCTTTTTCTCATCACTAAGATCCATTTGGGGATTTTTCTTTTCTTTTGATCTTTCTATTCATACATAGCTCAGCACTACACTGATTTAATTAAATTTTTGTGCTGTGTAAGCTATATCACATATATCTGCTGGGACTTTCCCTGAAATCTTCAATTTGGAAAAATATTACCCACTTGTTTTGGGGATTTTTGACCCCAGATCACTCCAGTGCTTCTTCTCAGCAACTGGAGTAGTGTTTTATCTGTGGCAACAGACATTTATTCTGGTCAAACTACCTTAGGAAATATAGGATGCTGTTAAAGAGGAAAATAAGGAAAGGAATCAGTAAAGCAGTTGCCAGTGACTATAGCACAAGAAGAGGGAAACACAGACCCAAAGGAAGGGGTTAGAGTTCCCTGCAGCTTTGGAGCTCTCTGCGAGGAAGTGATAGGGGAAGGAACTCAGAACCACAAATGGTTTATGACCCAGAGAGGAAGGAAAGTGAACCATGGAGAAATACCCACACAAACCTCAAGAAAGTTCTGTGAATGATAAATTGCTATGAAAATTCAAAAGGATAAACATAACTGTCTTTGTTGATTAAGAGGGTTTTAGATAAACTGGGGTAATCTAAACCTTTAATACAGAATAAGCTTTCTGGCATTACTTTAGTGAGTTATATGATTATTGTAGTCAATTAGGTATGAGATGAAAGTAAGATGATTTCAATTCCAAGTAGTGTCACAATTTGGATAATAGTTTGGAATGAGATTTAAACTAATGATGATCATAGTGTACATTCACGCATTATGCTCCGGAGAAGGAGGTAGAAGGGCTCAAGTCTCCTTGTCCCTGCGTGGCACAAGCAAGAAAGTGGAAACTTAATCAGCACAGCAAAACATCTAAAGACAAATGCCTTGGAAGGAGTGATAGCGATTAGTCTTGGCCCCCTAATGTAGGAGCTTGACTGCAAGAATCAGATGTGTGATTTCCCCTAAGGAGGGCCACGTCGTCGCTGGGTAATCAGCTTACCCTGGCTGCATCTCGCTTAAAGGTCATCTTTCTGCAGGCGAAGCTTTCTTCATTATCTTTCATTGTCGTCCTAAATAAGAGAGAAAGGCAGTGGAAGGATATATATATGTATGTATAAACAAATATATATGTATATAAACATATTTACCTCCTGATTTCTTACCACTTACAAAACCTAGCCTGCAAGATACTGTGCAAATAAACAGAGCTGGAATTTTTTGAGTTTACTTAGCTTGATTTTTCTAGCACTCCTAATGATCAAGGAAGAATTTTGCCATTACCTTGAAAATCAGCTTATTGCTTCCTATTTCCAACCAGGCAGAGGTTAAAGAGAAACAGCTGCATAGTCCTTTGATGCCACAGGGAAAATACCCTCTTGTCCTTCTCCCCAATAAGAAAGAAATATTTTTTAATTTTACCTTTTAGGGCCATTATTTTCCATTATTCTCCCACTATTTTAGGCCAAAAGCTGTTGTTGGTTAGCTGTGATTTTATTTATGCACATAATTAATCATGTCTCTCTAGCAGATGGTTGTTTTGGATAATGATTCACAGTAAACTTTTTTAACAATCGTATTATGAGATTGCAGACGGGGTGGTCAGTACAGGATGCTGGAAGTTAGTTTTAAACAACTATTTTCATTAACTAGAACAGGACATCTTGGACAAGAGTATTTTTGTTTTTTTTGTTTTTGTTTCTTAATCTACATTCTGAGGTTTACATAATTTTTAATCAAGGACAGTCTTAAAACATTCTAATATTAGTCTCCCAGTGACTCTTTAGTAAGAAAGGCTGTTGTGCAGTGGCCTTACTATAGGGTATACCAAATGAGGGTGGCTCACACCACGTTTGCATAATGCCAGTGTTAGGAGCACCCAACTTTGATGTAAAAATACTAATATCTTCTAGTGTTTTAATAGATCCTTTTACTAAAGATCTGAAAGAAAAGTACCAAAAGCAACCCATTTTTCTCATGGTAAGTTTGCTTAATTTCAGTTCATCAAGCACTTAGTGTTACTTAGCCAGATACTGTGCTTGTTAATAGAGAAAATGGTGATTTTTTTAAAGGGCATATGGAATATAGACCTTGCAGTTCAGTGATTTTGAAACTTTAGTGTATCTAAAGATTATCTGGGGAGAGGTATTGTTAAAAATGTGTTATTTCTGGTCCCTTTCCTTATATAATTCATCCAGTCTGGAAAGGACCAATAGTCTACATTTTTATGAAATATTCCAAGCAATTTTGTTGCAGACAATTCTCAGGGATCATTTAATGAATGTTTAAGGAAGAACACAGATTTTGGGATCAAATTGATTAGCTGCTTTCCCAGTTGCCAACTAGGTGATCATATGTAAGTTTCTAATTCTTATATTTACTAAATCTGTTTCCTTGTTAGTAAAATTACTACCTCAAAGAATCATTGAAAGTATTGGATAACAAGGTGTATAAAATTAACTTAGCAAAGGGCTTTATCTGAGTAGAAATTCAGTGCCTTTTTAGCATTAACAAACAAACCTGGACCAATTTTACTATTTTTGTGTAATCCAATTGGGAAATGCTCAAACTAAGAGTCTAGGGCTAATTCAGGAGTCTAGGAAGAACTGACTTGTGATGAAAGGAGGAATAATTCAGCATTTACAACTGCATAAAGTTAAAAGGATTTGGGTGGTCATGGGAAGAGACATAGCCGAAGGGCATGAGGAAGGCTCAGCTGCCTATAGTGTATGTAGTGAGATGATTAGAGTGTTTGATGCAACTTGACAAAGGAAGAGGAAATTGCAATAGCCTTTCTAATAAGCAGCAGGAAGGATTCTGGGCCACCTCAATATGTTGGAAGGAACATTGATTTAAAAAATTGCTGAAATACTTTTTAATAAGAGCAAAGAATTGTTCTCTTTTCCTTTGTTGATATTTAAAAAAGAACAAGAAAAAAGTACTCAGGGTTCTTTGTCCCCAAAGAGCAAGGAAACAAACAAGTATTTTGTAAAGAACAGAAACCATCAGATTAATGGTCCAGATCCTGGGGTTATTATTTTTTAAATGCTATGCATTTTTACTGAAAATGACCAACTGTATTTTTTGCATTTTAGTGGCCTTATGAAGTCATAGTAAACCAACAATTATTATTTCATTGTACTATTTTAATATTATTTTATACTAAAAATTTCTACTAAGTGTTAATAAAATTACTTAAATAAAGAGTTACTCAACAATGTGAAGAACTGTTATTTTAATAAAAGCTTATGTAATGTTGGGTGTAAAAGATGATAAAGGTAAATGAAAAATCATTAAAAAGTAAATTTACTGGAAAATAACTTATTTTTATGAATTCTCTATTCAAAACCTGGACCTCAAAGTCCAGGACCAGATTGTACTTTAGTTGAAGCAGGGAAACCCATATGATCCCAACCAGGCTAACCTTATATTCATCTTGTGTGTGTGTGTGTGTGTGTGTGTGTGTGTTTTGAGGAAACGAGGAAAGACTGAGAGAAGAAATAGCAGCAAGTCTTAGTTGTGAGAATGAGAAACATATAGGTAAATACAGAGTAAGGATGAAATCAAATAAGGATCTGAAGCAAAATTATTTCCCTGGCACATTACAATGCTTTATAAATACTTATGAAATACATATATTGGCCACTAATAAGAAGAAAATATATCCTTTGTGTTCAGATTAAGCTATTATCCCCCAGTAATTATACACAAAACACTTTGGGCCTGGGATAGAGGCTACTTTCAGAGCCAGCTTTACCTATTTTGGCAAATGAACCAGATATTTGATGCCATATGTTAGAGTCCTGGAAGATGACTATCTCAGAATTTCTCCACACTGAATGGCCAGGATAACTAAAATCTATACCAGAGGAAGGATAGGTTTGTAGAGAATACTGGTGAATAAACTGTATCTATTTTAGAGGGCCATTTAAAAATGTCAGTATGTTAGCTGGAAAATATGACACTATTATATTAGCACATATTAATTCTTAATATTAATTTGTGATTAAGAATTTAAGACAATCAAAGATTCTGAGGTTAAGTGAACAGTTACTCAAAGAAAGAGGAGAGGTAAGGAAGAAAGGTGAGGGTCAAAGGCAAAGAGGCTGGGATTGTGGCTCAGTGGTAGAGTGCTTGCCTAGCATGTGTGAGGCACTGGGTTCAATTCTCAGCACCACACATAAATAAATGAATAACGTAACGGTCTATCAACACATATACAGACAAAATATTTTAAAAAGTTACATTGTGTAATATGAATTGAAATGCATTCTGCTGTCATGTATAACTAATTAGAACAAATAAATGAATTTTTAAAAAGTTACATTGTTATAAAAAAAGGGGCAAAACTTGCTTATGTTTAAATTACCAAAATTCCTTTATTTTGTTAATTATATGCAGTTCTCCTAGAGTCATATTATGCAAAATAAACCAGACTCAGCGAGCCATGGATCATTTTTTCTCTCATATATAGAAGCTAGAGAGAAGAGAGAAAGAGAGAGGGGGGCGGGGAAAGAAAGGGAAAGAAAGAAAGAAAAAAAGAAAAGGGATTTCCTGAAAACAGATGAGAGACCAGTAGAGAAATGGGATTTGAGGGAGGGAGGAAGGAATGGGAAAAACTTCCTGGGAAACAAAACTAATCAAATTATGTTATGTGCATTTAGAAATATGTCACAATGAATCTATTATATTTAATTATAATGCACCAATAAAAAAAGAAACATTTAGAATCTCTTATTTTTTTCCTCCCTCCCTATCTTCCTTTTTCTTTCTTTGTTTTCTCTTCCCTTTTGCATTTATTCAGAGTAGAATCTTACAATTAAAAATCTCATTAAGGGGTAAAAGTGAAATGTCCATCGGCCTGATTTAGCATCTGTGGTATGATAGATCAAAATAATTTTGAGAACTTTGGCAGACCTCACTAGGGATAACGCATGATGGGACCATTGCCAGTTCACCCGTGGACAAAAGGTTTAGCATAAACATGACCTGAGAGGATGTGCAAGACCCACCCAGATTCCAGCAGGCCTAGCTGCCCTTGTGTTACATGGCAAGTACACTTTTCTGGGACCTAGGGAACAGCCCATTAAATGAAGTCAGCAGTTATAGAGAAAAAAAGCTTGCAAAAGAAAACATTTCTAGCTCAGAGCCTAGTGCAGTAATTCCTGGGAATTAAAATAAAGAAAAGGGAGCCCTAAAAAGAATTCATTAACAACTGCTAACACATATTATACACTTGCACTATTTCAAGTATAGCTCTAAAAATTTAAGTGTCAAAATACATTTATATCTTACAACAAACCTTTGAGGTAAGCATTAATATTATTTCCATTTTACAAACAAGGCTTGTCAATATTAACAATGGTGACTTTTCTTCCTGTCTGGTAGTGCTCTGGGTAAGAATTTCTCCAGGAATTTACTTAGGAGTGGAATTGCTGGGAACGGACGCAGAGAATGCACATCTTTTATTTTAATTTATTCTAATTAGTTATACATGACAGTAGAATGTGTATTGACACATCATGCATAAATGGAGTATAACTTCTCATTCTTCTGGTTTTACATGTTGTAGAATCACACTGGTTATGTAATCATATATGTACATAGGGTAATATTGTCTGATTCATTCTATTATCCTTCCTATCGCTATACCCCCTCCCCTCCCTTCACTCGACTCTGCCTAATACACAGTATTTCTATTTTTCCCTAGTCCCATCCCCTTATTGTGAATTAGCATTCGCATACCAGAGAAAACATTTGGATTTTGTTTTTTTTTTGGATTGGCTTATTTATCTTAGCATAATATTCTCCACCTCCATCCTTTACCTGCAAATGCCATAATTTCATTGTACTAATTTAAAGCTGAATAATATTACATTGTGTATATATATCACATTAGCTTCATCCATTCATCTGTTGAAGGGCATCTGTTGGTTCCATAATTTAGCTATTGTGAATTGAGCTGCTATAAACATTGATGTGGCTACATCACTGTAGTATGCTGATTTTGAGACCTTTGGATATAGGCTGAGGAGTGGGATAACTGGGTCAAATGGTGGTTCCTTTCCAAGTTTTCTGAGGAATCTCCATACTGCTTTTCAGAGTGGTTGCACCAAATTTCAGTCCCACCAACAATGTATGAGTGTACCTTTTCCCCCACATCCTTGCCAACATTTATTGTTGCTTGTGTTCTTGACAATTGCCATTCTGACTGGAGTGAGATGAAATCTTACAGTAGTTTTGATTTGCATTTCTTTAACTGCTAGAGATGTTGAACATTTTTTCATATATTTGTTGATCGATTGTATATCTTCTTCTGAGAAGTGTCTGTTCAGCTCCTTAGTCCATTTATTGATTGAGTTAATTGTTTTGCTGGTATTGAGTTTTTTGAGTACTTTATATATCCTGGAGATTAATGCTCTATCTGAGATGCATGTGCTAAAGATTTTCTCCCATTCTATGGGCTCTCTCTTCATATTTTTGATTGTTTCCTTTGCTGTGAAGAAGCTTTTTAGTTTGAATCCATCCCATTTATTGATACTTAATTTAACTTCTTGCCCTTTAGGAGTCTTGTTAAGGAAGTCAGTTTCTAAGTCAACATGGTGAAGATTTGAGCCTCCTTTTTCTTCTATTAGGCACAGGGTCTCTGTTCTAGTGCCTAAGTCTTTGATTCACTTTGAGTCGAATTTTATGCCGGGTGAGAGATAAGGGTTTAATTTAATCTCGTTACATATGGATTTCCAGTTTTCCCAGCACCATTTGTTGAAAAGGTCTATCTTTTTTCCAATGAATATTTTTGATGCCTTTGTCTAATATGAGATAACTGAAAGTATGTGGGTTTGTCCTGTGTCTTCTATTCTGTACCATTGGTTTACATGTCTATTTTGGTGCCAATATCATGCTGTTTTTGTTACTGTGGTTCTGTAGTATAGTTTAAGATCTGGTATTGTGATGACTCCTGCTTCATTTTTCTTGCTAAGAATTGCTTTGGCTATTCTAGGTCTCTTATTTTTCCAAATGAATTTCATGATTGCTTTTTTCTAATTCTATGAAGAATGTCATTGGGATTTTAATAGGAATTGTATTAAATCTGTATAGCTCTTTTGGTAGTATGGCCACTTTTACAATATTAATCTGCCCATCCAAAGCATGGGAGACCTTTCCATTTTCTGATGTGTTCTTCAATTTTTTAATTGAGTATTCTATAGTTTTCATTGTAGAGGTCTTTCACTTCTTTTGTTAGATTAATTTCCATGTATTTTATTTTATTTCTTTTTTGAGACTATTGTGAATGGGATAGTTTTCCTAATTTCTCTTTCAGTGGATTCATCACTGATGTATAGGAACACATTTGATTTATGGGTGTTGATTTTATATCCTGCTAGTTTGCTAAATTTATTTATTAGTTCTAGAAGTTTTTTGGTAGAATTTTTTGAATCTCCTAAATATAGAATTGTCATAGCTTTTATAATATTGAGGTATGTTCCTACTATCCCTAGTTTTCCTAGTGTTTTCAACATGAAGCAGTGCTGTATTTTGTAAAATGCTTTTTCTACAGCTGTTGACATGATCATATGATTCTTGTCTTTAAGTCTATTTATGTGATGAATAATGTTCATTTTTTTCCATATGCTGAACCAACCTTGCATCCCTGAGATGAACCCCACTTGATCATGGTAAATGATCTTTTAAATATGTTTTTGTATGTGACTTTCCAGAATCTTATTGAGAATTTTTACATCTCTGTTCATTAGGGATATTGGTCTAAAGTTTTCTATCCTTGATGTGTCTTTGTCTGGTTTTGGTATCAAGGTGATACTAGTCTCGTAGAATGAGTTTGGAAGGGTTCGCTGCTTTTCTACTTCATGGAATAATTTGAGGAGTATTGGCATTAATTTTTCTTTGAAGGTCTTGTAGAACTTGACTAAGAATTAGTCTGGTCCTGGGCTTTTCTTGGTTTGTAGGCTTTAGATTGTGTCTTCTATTTTTTCTTGAAATTAATCTGTTTAAAATTGTGAATGTCTTCCTGATTCAATTTGGGTATGTCTCTAGAAATTTGTCGATGTCTTTGAGATTTTCTATTTTGTTGGAGTATAAGTTTTTAAAATAATTGCTATCTATCTTCTCCATTTCTTAAGAGTCTGTGGTGATATTTCCATTTTCATCACAAATTTTAGTAATTTGAATTTTCTCCCTCTTTTATTTTTGTTAGTGTGGCTAAGGTTTATCAATTGTATTTATTTTTTCAAAAAACTAACTTTTTGCTTTGTTAATTTTTTGGATTGTTTCTTTTGTTTCAATTTTATTGATTTCAGCTGATTTTAATTATTTCCTATCTTCTACTGTTTGTGGTATTGATTTGTTGTTCTTTTTCTAGGGCTTTGAGATGTAATGTTAGGTCATTTATTCATTGACTTTCTATCTTTTAATGAATGAACTCAATGCAATGAACTTTCCTCTTAGCATTGCCTTCACAGTGTTCCAGAGATTTTGATATGGTGTATTGATGTGTTCTCATTTACCTCTAAGTATTTTTTTATTTTATAACTGATTTCTTTTGCTATCCATTCATCATTTAATAGAGTACTATTTAGTCTCTAGGTGTTAGTGTAGCTTCTATTTTTTATTTTATCATTGATTTCTAATTTCCTTCCATTATGATCTGATAGAATGCAGGGTAGTACCTCTATTTTTTTGTATTTGTGAAGAGTTTATTTGTGGCATATGATCTGATATATTTTAAAGAAGGATACATGTGCTGCTGTGAAGAAAGTGTATTTGCTGGATGATGGATGAAATATTCCATAAATATATGTTAAGTCCAATTATTGATTATATTATTTAGTTCTATAGTTTCTTTGTTTAGTTTTTGTTTGGAGGATCTATCCAGTAGTGAGAGGTGTGTTAATGTCACCCAGTATTATTGTGTTGTGGTCTATTTGACTCTTGAAATTTATAAAAGTTTGTTTGATATATGTAGATTCTCCATTGTATGGGATAATATTTATGATTGTTATGTCTTATTAATGTGTAATTCCCTTAAGCAGTATAAAATGTCCTTTTTTGTCTTTTATGACCAACTTTAGCTTGAAGTCCACTTTATCTGATATTGAGGATAGAAATCCCTGCTTGTTTTCATAATCCATGTGAGTGATTTTTTTTCGCATCCTTTCACCTTCATTCTGTGGATGTCTTTGCCTATGAGATGAATCTCTTGGAGACAGCATATTGTTGGGCCTCATTTTTTAGCCCAATCTGCAGTTTATGTCTTTTGATTGATGAGTTTAGACCATTAACTTTCAGGGTTGTTACTGAGATGTGATTTACATTCCCATTCATTTTGGTTTGCTTCTGGTTTTTAATTTAAAGTAGTTTCTTCTTTGATTGTCTTTTCCTTTAGTGTAATTCCTCACTTTGCTGGCTTTTAAAAATTTCCTCCTCATGGAATATTTTGCTGAGAATGTTCTGTAGTGCAGGCTTTCTAGTTGTGAATTCTTTTAACTTTTGTTTATCATGGAAGGTTTTTATTTCATCTTCAAATATGAAGCTTAATTTTGCTGGATATAAAATTCTATTGGCATCCATTTTCTTTTAGAGCTTGGTATATGTTATCCAGGACCTCCTACCTTTGAAGGTGTTGATTGAGAAATCAGCTGAAATCCGAATTGGTTTCCCCCATATGTAATCTGATACTTTTCTCTTATGACCTTTAAGAGTCTATCCTTATTCTGTATATTAGGCATTTTCATTATAAAATGTCTTGGTGTAGGTATGTTGTAATTTTGTACATTTGGGGTTCTATAAGCCTCTTGCATTTGATTTTTCATTTTATTCTTTAGTTTTGGGAAATTTTCCAATATTATTTTATTGAAAAATTGTGCATTTCTTTGGTTTGTATCTCCACACCTTCCTGTATTCTGATAAATCTTAAATTTGGTCTTTTCATGTTATCCAATAATTCTTGGAAGTTCTGTTCATGGTTTCTTATCATCTTCTTTGTGTGGTCAACTTTATTTTCAATACTATATATTTTGTCTTCTTTGCCGGCAGTTCTGTCTTCCAAGTGGTCTAGTCTGTTGGTAATACTTTCCATTGAATTTTTAATTTGGTTTATTGATTCTTTCATTTTGAGGATTTCTGCCTGATTTCTTTTCATACTCTCTGTTTACTGAAGTGATCTTTCACCTCCTGAAACTTATCTGTGACTTTACTCCTTACATCATCCTCTATGTCATGAATCAGTTTATGTACATTATGAACTCCTTCTCTGACATCTCTTCTACTATGTCATCAATGGACTCTACTATCATTGGAGCATCTTGGTTTGTTTGGGATGCTTTGTTCCCTTGTTTTTTCATGTTATGTGTCTTCCCATCTGGCAGTGCAGATCTGAGGCAACACAGTTTCTACACTGTAGACTTATAGTGTCCCTGGAGGTTTTCAGTACTTGGCAATATTAACAGTACCCAATGCAAACAATGTACAGCCTTAAACCAAATAGCTCCTCTTAAGATGTCAAGCAAGTCTCTCTCTGGCAGTCCTGAGGGCTGAGCACTGAGATCTGTGTACTTGTTGTGGAGAGATGCTTTATATTGGGCAGATCAGGACCAGGCATTGAGAACTGCAGCCTGGACAGGTAGCTGTGAGTGCTGGGCTGAAGTGGTGGTTAGGGAGGGACTGGGAGACTGGAGACTGGGGATCCAGAGGGCCCTGTTGAATGTGGGACTGATGCTGGACCTGGCAAGACCAGGGGATTGGTGGATGCCAGACTGGGGAGGGAGTCAGGAACTGGGCTGGTGCCAGTCCCAGCAAGTGCTGGCACAAGTGGGCCCCAGGAACATGGTGGGTACTTGACCAGCTGGCTGGGCAAACCCTCATACCCTCTTCCTACACTATGACCTGATGTAGCCAGCCTAGACTATCCCCATATGCTTCAGGACTCACAGCTGGGGACAGCCTGGCTCCCTCTTGCCTCTGTAGCAAGATGGTGGCTACCAGCACACCCAGCAGGAGGACCTCAGGTGTAACCAAACCTGTAGGCACCTCAATAATGTACTTGCAGGCCCTGGTTGGTCTCCCCAGAGAGGAGCCTATGTCCTGAGATGGCAGCAGGCTAAACCTGCTGGCAGCCCAACACTGGGCTTCCAGGCCCTGGCCAGTGTCTCAAGATAAAGACTGCTGAGTCTCGAGATGGTGATGGTAGCGCAGCAGTATCCCATGGTGGAGACAGCTGCACCAGAAGATGAGGCAGTGGAGGCGGGCAGTGCTGCAGAAGTGGGCAGGTCGGGAATGTACATCTTTATCTTACTAGATAAGACAAAACTTTCTCTCCAGAGCAATTGCATCATTTTACTTCCTGGGAATACATGAAACCTCACATTGCTCTGTTGTCAGGCAATTAAAACTTTGGCAATTTGAGGGGTGTGAAAATCTTATTTATCTTTGTATTTCACTAATTGCTAAAGCTTTATCATATCTATGTATGTTTATTGGTCACTTTATTTTCATTTTCTAGGAATGTACTTTCTGTTCTTTGCTTATTTTTATTGACTTGTACTTGTTTTAATTAATTATATATGATTATATACTTTGGTCACTAATTTTCTGCTGCTTATATTCCGTTAAATATTCTTTCTCAGTTTTCTCCTTTTCTACTCTTTTTATTTCTCTCTTTCACAGTGTACTTTGATTATATTAGTTTTAAATTTATATAATTTACAATCTTTTCCTTAATAATTTATTGCTCCTATCCTGAAGAGCTAGAGACACTCATTCACTTGTAGCAATCTTCTTTGTCATACACTGAGTTCTCATATGTGCATGGCTCTTTCTACACTTTCTCCTCCTCCTCTACTTTTTCTCCCCTTTCTCTTCTTAAATCCCTGCACCAATACCACATTGTCTCAATTGCTTTTACTTTATACTTAGCCAAGAAATCAGTTGGGTAATTCTCCATACCTTATTATTTTTCTTTGGTATTGTGTTTATTTATTTTTAATCTTATTTTTCTCCAATATTATATTTACTGTTCTTGGGTCTTTTCTCATTCTTATACATTTGAAAATTGATTTTGTTAACTAGAATAAATTGACCTGTGAGTTTGAATGTAATTTAATGATTTAACAGATTCATTTTGGGATATAGATTTTCATTTACTTAAATCTTCTTCAACATCTTCCAATAATATTTCATCATTATTCATGGCATCTTATGTTTATCTCCGGTATCTTATTATTGTTATTATAAATGGGAACTTGGAAAATTTTCATTTTCTAGCTGTTTGCTATTGTTGTATAAGAACACAATTGATATTCTGCTTTGCTTTTTATATTGACCATAATCTAGTAACATCTTTGAAATCTATGATTAATTGTAGTATTTGGATTTCAGCTTTTTTTTTTTTTGGACAATGGCAGTTTGGGCATATTCTTTTAAATATGTATTTCATATATATATGTTGTATTTATATGCACACATATATGTATATAAAGGGAGAGAGAGATATTTTACATATGGAAAATCAAATCTCCACTGGGCTCAGTGGCATATGTCTGTAATCCAGTGACTCAGGGAACTGAAGCAGGGAGAATCACAAATCCAGACTTAGCAATTTAACGAAATCTCATCTCAAATTAAAAAGTTAAAGAAAGGGCATGAATGTAGCTCAGAGGTAAAGCACCCTGGGATTCATCCCCAGTCCCTCCACCCCCAAAAAAGAAAGAGAAAGAGAAATCTTTGTCTTATCTGTTAGGTATTTTTTTCTTACTCTTGCCTCTAGTGCTAACAAGGACCTCCAATACGATGTAAATAATATTGTTGATTGTAGCTATCCTTAGCTTTAACTTAGCTTTTACTGGAAGTGTACTTCTGAAGTTCCACTGTTTGGTGTCATCTTTGCCATAATTGAACAGGAAATTTCCTCTTTTTGGGGTAGTCTAGGTTAGGTTGGAATAACAAATGACCTTCATGTTTCAGTGATTTGCAGAGAAAGATTTATGTCTTACACTTTCTTTCCCTGTGGATCAGCTGTAGCTCTTTCCCATTATCTATGCCAGGAAAAAGAGGATGGAACTACCTCTAGCTGTGACATTGTCAATCAACAGCTGAGGGAAACAGTTAAGGTGAACAATGTGGTGGGTTGGAAAGTTTTTGCCAGGGGAGGAGGACACAGCTTTTCTATTTGCATTTCATTGACCAAAGGAAGTCCAGTGATCATGCCTGATTTAAGCAGTTGGGAACATACAATTCTCCCTTAAGACATGGCATCATGAGGACAGACTTGCAAGTATTTTGAGCACTAGTGTAATTTGCCACAGTGAGTAGATTCAATTGGCTAATAGCATTATATCCTCAAGTTTTAGAAGGCATTTTGCCCATGATTTCAACATTACTGATACAGTTAGTTTTTTCCCTTCCCCCTTTCTTCTTCTAAACCTGAGGAAGAACTATCTGAATAAAGCTGTAAACTTTCTTCAAGTGTAAAAGGCTTATTTGAATAATCGATGTAATTTTTCACTTCGTCTAAAATCTTTTATAGGTGAAAATTTTCTTATAAAGATAATTTGTTGACATTCCTCTTTGTCTTGGGTATGATTTTAACTATTATGATGAATACAGGTAAGCTAAAAGCACACATTTTCTTTTTTCTTTTCCTTTTTTAAAAAATTCAAAACATTTTTCTTTTTTTGATATAAAATCTTCATCCCTGATATTTTTTATATGAGGTACTGGACATTAGAATATTATCTTCTAAGACTGACATTATTATGGGTATGAGTACTAGGGAATCTGGAATGGTTTAAGGTTATGACTAATTGTAATTGCTTAGAAAATTGTGTCTTTTTATTTTTATTTTTTTGATACTGGTATTTAGCCCAGGAGAACTTTAGCACTGAGTGGCATTTCCCAGTTTATTTTTTATTTTGAGACAGGATCTCACTCAGCTGCCCAGGCCGGTCTCAAACTTGCAGTCCTCCTGCCTCAGCCTCAGGAGCCTTTGGGATAATACAGACCAATCTTGAAAAATGAAAATAATTCTTCTCTGATACTCAGATTAATACTATTTGAAATTATCTATAAAGCTTGATAATCATAAAAATTTTAATTTGTGTTAAACTGATTTGACAATCTGATCCTCTGAACTATGCTACACTAAGATATGAACAGATACATATTATAGCACCGCAAAAATCAACTATTTTCTCTGCTTTATATGCTCACTTTTACCGTATGTCTTGTGTGTTCCTAATTAGTCTTTACTTAAGAAATCAGTACTCCATCTCCCTCATGAGCACTGTTGGTTGTTTTTGCTTTTTTGAGCCATAAGCATTGCCTAGCGGGTTGTTCTATCATGCCCTTTATCATGGATGTCTGTGTTTAATTGTTGAAAATGAGAATGTACAGAAAATTTCAGCAGAACACTTAGCACATAAATTTTACTTTCTTTCATTGGTAAAGGGAGAGAATGAATTGCAGACCATTTACTTTCCACAATGTATGCAAATTTAAGGAATCAAACACCATTGTTACACTTTACTGTAATAAAAAAGTTCTGTCCAACATGTCTTACTTTTCATTTTATTATAAACTTTGTGCTATGGTGGATCAGAATTTGTCTCATACACATGTGTGTGCGTGTGCATACACATTTCAAGTATATTGATATTTTTAGGAGAAAACAGTGGATCCAGAGAGATAAGCAGAAGTGGAATTTTAAGGACAGATAATAATGTAGCTTATACAATATCAGTTTTTCTTTTTATACTCAAAGAATTCATATTGAGGTTGGAGAGAGCAATGTTTAATTCAAAATAATATTTTTAACCTCTCCTGAAGATTAACAGTGGTCATGTAACCCAATTGTGGGCAGTTATATGCAAGTAGAAGTGAGATTTCTGGGAAAGTTCCTTGCAAAAGGGTCAGGTTCAGCTGACATATGACTTTTTCCTTTCTCCTTCATGACTGGAACATGGATTAATTCCAGACATGGCGCATCATCCTATGACCACAAAGCCACCTTAAGGGAAGGGTCAAGAGGAATGCACAGACTTGGGCCTCGATATACATGAGCTGCCGAATCAATACCAGTAAACACTTATCTCTGGACATTTCTTGATGTGAGAGAAGCACAACATATAATTTATTTAAGCCACTGTTTTAGGGGTTTGTGTTACTTGGAAGCAATTCTTTACTGACAGAAGTAGTTCAAAATAATGGCCAGAGAAGATGTTTACAGCCATGGAGTAGGAGGGTACATGTTCCTTTGACCTGCCAAAGCTCTTGATTTATATCTTTAATTGCATTTGTGGGTAGCAACTGTGTGTATGAAAATCTTTCCTGAATGATTCTATAATCCCCTCAAAAGATATTCAATCTTCATCTCTACCACACATTAACTTTTGGAGGGACATACTTAAGTTGTATGTGGTAAGAAAAGAAAATTTAAAAAATGACAAGATGCCTCTAAGTTAGATTCTTGCAATTTGTACACAATGTAGAGAATATTTTTATTACAAGAGGGGCATGGGGATCTAGAAACTGCTCCCTGATAAAGAAGAAAAGAACACTCAGTTATACTTCAGTATGACTTTACAGCTAGCACTCCAGTAAACTAAGAAGGGCCATCGTCCTCAACATAAGAATGTACTCAAATAGGAGGAGCCATGGTACAGGCCAAAAGAAAGACTGGCATGGGATTGTTTGGAATATGTCAAGAACCTTGAAGGAAATACTCTTGGAAAACTAAACAGAATAATTTTTTTAGTTCTGGGTAACACCTACTTGATGCTGTAATATGATTTTTACATATTAGTGTGAGAAGAATTTTAGTTTTCTTCTGTATTGAGCAGCGCAATTATCAAGTCAGAAAAGTGCAGTGGGACATTTTTTCTTCATGGGTATTTGAATTCCACTTGATGATATTGCTAAAAGGGGTATATAATTAAAACATTAAATTTATAAGAGATTTTCTAACTCCTATACATTATTCTGTCTCCTGATTAGGAGAAATTTTGTTATAACTCTTCTGGATAAAATATGTAAGGGGATGTCATTCACTTTTATTTAACTATGTTTCTTTCAGAAAAATTCTTGAGTCCCCAAACTGCATGCCAGCACTGTTTGGGGCAGCGGATAGAGCAATGGACAACCAGATCTGTTTTTTGTTTGTTTATTTATTTTTGTTTTTATGCTACTTGAAATTAATGTCTTTCAGGGAAGACAGGCATAATAATCACAATGAAGTGTGACCCCTCTTAGGCTGGGGACCTGTGCAGGTGGCAGGAAGAGCAGGGAGAGACTCATCTCAGCCCAGACATTAGCAAGTTCTGGGAAAACAGGAAAAGAATCAGAGTTTGGTCTGTCTGACAGATGATAAATTGTGCCCCTTAAAGGGAATCTCTTGGGTTTTTATTTAAAAACTGTACAAAGATTCTGGAATTTCTCTCTTCAGAAGATTTTAATATTCTGCATTTTAAACTAAAACACCAACTTTTACAATTTAATATGCTTACATCTGGACCTCAGAGATAATCAGGGGTAAACCTATGTTATAATGTGACAGAATAATGGCAACCAGAGAGAATATATTTCTATGCTTTCTTAATTTCTTCTTCTTAAAAACTTCCTATTAAAAAACAAAGAAAAACAACAGAACAGAAAAACCCACATTACCAACCCACTTTCTTGTAAAATAATTTATTATGGTGCTTTCCTTTGCTCTGGAACATTATAAATAAAACTACTTTTAAATTCTGGAAGGACTTGTTACTTCATTCTGTAAACATTTCAATTGATAATGCTATTGTCAATTTAATAATGTTAGAATGATGAGTTTGATAAAATATTTTTTCTATTATAAGACAATATATACTTTTAATCCAAAATAACATTCATCAGTGATGTTTCCCCCATATGTTTCCTCCTAATTAATATTAGCTTACACTTCATGATGTATCCAGTATCTTAAGGCATTGTTGTTAAATGTGAAATGTTTATTTTGCAGAGGAAATGGGAATTTTATGTGTAATCTCAGGCATATAAATTATTAACCTGAAGAAGTGAAGAGAAACATTAGTTTGGGATGGTCCCAACACCACTGGAATTGGGAGAGGATAGAAGGAGAAGGAAGAAAAGATGGGAGGTGAAAGAACAATGTTTATTCACCAGTAGCGATTTCAGCATTTTACTAAATGATACTAACACAGGCAACGTGAATGTGGTCTAGGAAAGTGTTTCTCAAAATTTAGTATTTGTACTGTTCCTCTGGGGCCTTTTAAAGTTGCAGGTTTTGAGTCAGTAGTACAAGGGTGAGGCCTTTTTCAAACTGCTGTTGTGGAGTAGCCAGAGTTAGAGATGTGGTTTTTAATATTGGCTCATGTCAGAAATTGAAAAGATCCTGATGGTCAGGCCACAGCTCTGAACAACTCAGACGTTTTGATGCTGAGGTCCAAGCTTCAGTGTTTGGGGACCATGCGCCCACCCTCATCAATGTGTAGCTAGACGTGAGAAACTTCTTGTTAGAAGATGATCTTCATCATTGGCAGGAACTGGTGGATTTACTCCAATGGGACTTAAGAATCACTCATAAACTAAAAGTCAAATTACTCCATTACAATAGACTGCAGCTGAGAAAACAAAACGTGCACCACATTATTTAAATACAAACTCAGCACACATAGGACATGTTTGGCTTCATAGATTCTCAGAAATGTTATTGTTTCTGTCCTTGCATAATTTCACTATTGAGTTCCTGTGTATAAGCATGTCTTGGGAATAGCGGTAAGTAAGAAAAATAAGCCATTAAGGTTCTCCTTACATGGGCCTGGAGTGACTGGAAGGCTGACTTCTTCACATTGACTTATCTGATCTCAGGGATGGCAGGATTTCAGGAATGGAGTTTTGAATATTGGTTGTAATTTTACTTGTCTGTTCTCTACAAATTGAGTTTCTCTCTAATCTAGCCAGGAACACCCTTATTTCTCACCCGTACAGAAAACTATCAATTTCAATTTTAATGTATCAGTGAATCATAATTGCTTTCCTTCATTCAAACTAACTGTATTTAACAATGCTTTTTAAACAGGAGGCACAAGGAATCTGGGTAAATTAAACAGGAAAAGGTGTTTATTTAAAAGGATAGATAGTGGGGAGCTTGTAGGACCACTGAAGATCCAAAGAACCAGACTTGAGGCTAAATGTCCAGGAACCATACCCGAACCACACTGTAGAGTCCTCTGAAGGGAAACTGCTGCTGCTCCTAGTTTCCCTGCTGCCCTTCTGCAACAGGAGCACAACATTGCAGCAACCTAACATTTGCATCTCCATCCTTGCTAGAAAATGGATTCTATTTCTCGTACAGTTCACTGAGGTCTCCAGGTAGAATGTAGGATTGGATTTCAGGATCAATCTTAACTTAGGGGTATTTTCTACCTTGGTAAAGCAGAGACTTAAATGACGGGACATTCCTGAATCGTAGGATGTATATTCAAACCATGCTGGGGCAGTAGAGAAGCATGTCAAAATGATCTAGACCCTTCTTTGAGTCTCCTCCTTTTGTGATTTAAGTTGATATAGGTAGCATTAATTTTAGCCCACTCCAATAAGCACTTATTCAGTGTCTACTGAATATTCAAAATATAAATAAGTTGAAGATGAGTTGTAGAGGGACTTATAACTTGTTAGAAAACTTTTCTAATGAATTAGTTAAATATAGCAAGGCAAAATATAGTGGATTGACATTTACAAAAGAGGAGATGTCACAGTCATAAACTGCAGGGTGCCAAGTGGGAGAAAATAATATACATTTTAAAGCTCATTTGTCATGATTTAAGTCAGGTATAATGGAGTCCCTAGTAAGTACATGTATCATATTTGTTTTATTGTATATTTCCAAATGTTACATAAATTGTTTAGGGCAAGTATCCATCTTTTTAATTTTTGTGTTATTCATATTGTCTACTACATAATCAGGCACATTGTATTTACACAAGTAATTCTTGTTGAATTGAATTATCTGGGAAATGTATAGTGTGCTAGGCAGTTTTTTCAATTTTGTGACCAAAATACCTGACGATAATAATTTGAAGGTGGAAAAGTTTATTTTGGGCTCACAGTTTCAGATGTTCTCCATACATGCTCAAGTCCATTGATATGGACCTGATATGAAGCAGAAAATTATGGAAGAAGGAAATGGCAAAGGAAACCTGTTCATCTCATGGCAGTCAGGAAAAGGGAGAAGGAAGATGTAATAGTTCCTAAGGGCATGCCCCCAGGACCTGCTTTCTCCAGTCACTTCCTACCTGCCTACTGCTACCACTCAGTCGTCCATTCAAATTATCAGTCCATCAAATGGATTAATTCATTGATGAGGTTACAGCTGTCATATAATCATTTCATTTCTGAACATTCCTGAATTGCCTAACACATGAGACTTTGGGGGATATTAAAGATCCAAACCATATAGTCACAGTACCCCTGATGTACCCAACCATACTATGTAACTAATATTGCAAAAGAATATGATAGTTTAAATAAACTTACTACTTGACTATTATAATTACTCGAAATAAACTGTTGTTGGAATGGCAATTGAAAGACTATTGTTATAATTAGCAAGAGATTAAGCCTTTCTATTTTCAGGCATAGCTAGGACAATATGTGAAAATATACCTAAAAAAATTGACATTGATAGTAGCTGCTATGCTCTTGTTGTTGTTGCTATTATTATTATTATTACATTAATTAAATAACAGCTTTCCACTGCCAGGTTCAAGGATGTGACCTGTTCATGACCACAGGAAGAAAATATCTCATAGGTTTCTTGTGTACACCTAAGATGTCCATAGGTTAGGGAGATAATTACAGATCTCAGTAGACAAGGTATGAGGCTCAGGAGGAAAAATTAAAACAAAAGAAACAACACAAAACAATAAAGAAAATACAGACAAACATGGAGCTCTCTTATTTTGCTTTTCTTCTGTAAAGTTTGTAGTGTCTCTAGTTTCTGCTTGTTTTTGAAGAATTGACATGTTTAAAGCAGAGTTTGAGCAAACAGAGCAGCCTTTATATGCAGTCAAGTATAGCTTAAGAACAGAGCATGTTCTGAGAAATGTGTTGTTAAGTGATGCTGTCGTTTTGTGATCATAGAGTGCTCTTATACAAACTAAGTTGGCTGCAACATCTCTAGGTAATACAGTCTTTTGCAGCCACTGCAGTATATGTGGTCCATCACTGACTGAAACACCATTATACAGCAGAAGACTGTAGTGGCAAAGCAAAAATTTCCAAAAAGCAAAACAAGAACACAGTGCTGAACAGTTTTTCGTCTACACATTGTATGCAATCAAACCAATACCTGTGCTTTTTCCCTCTAATTTTCTATGTATTAAAGATTTTGCTATGCTTGAAACTTCAAAACTCACAGTGATTTACCTTTCTTGATTTTTGACATAATGAATTATGTACATTGCAATATGTATAGTTAATCACTTTTTTGTGCTTACTTTAATCCAGGCACTATGATGAGTATCCAATTGTATTGTTTTCTTCAAAATTGATAAGTGCTTCATGAATTTGATAGCTATTCCTATTTTGCATATAAAAAACAGAGGTCTAATGAAATTCAATATATAGTCCAGGATAATAAAAACATGTTAGAATTAGGACACAAATCTAGTCCATCTGGCTCCAAATCCTATTTCTGTAAGCATTCAACAATAGTTATTTGCTCTATTTTATTACAAAATTTCTTGTAGTATAAAAACATTTTTTTACCATAGAAGATTACATTTGCCTTAGAATTTTCAAAATGACAAGAAAGTAATTCTACTAATAATGAAATACTGTATTTTATTGGATTAAGCAGAATACTTTGCCTTGTTTGTAATTTAATTGCACAATTTTTAGTTAAAACTTTTTGTTGTTTTAATGTCATATATTGTCAGCTAAACTAATGACATTAAGTGCAAGCCTGCTCACAGAGGGAAGCATTATTTATATAGCCCATGTCCAGACAATGATGCTGAGCTGGGAACAATTCAAGCTATCCAGGTATCTTCATCTTTTGATAGATACTATTATCTCACTAAAATATTGGGAGAACTACATTTTACTTGCCTCACTGACTCTCCTGCTTATTTTAGATTTCCAGGGCCTTACTCAGGTATGTATGTGTTTGTGGCAGGATCTTTCCTATCATTGTCCTAGCAAAGACATTCTATGATTCCAGGAAAATGGCTCCTTTAGTAATAGTAGCTCCTGAGGCAGAGGATCATTTGAAAAGCTACATTTGCCCAGACAAACCATAAAGTTACTTATTTCTTCATCTTGTTTCTTTGATGTGGCATTGATATAAAGAAGGAAACATGCTCTCTCTTCTCTCACAACTTTGAAACTTTCTTTCTTTCATTTTCTTTGTTGGTTGGTGGGTAAGAAGATGGGAGGGAGACTGGGTATCTTGTTCCCAAAGCCAGCATTGGGTTGGAAGACCAAGTGGAATGCTGCCTAATTATTTCCGTCCTTCCCTTCTTCTGTCACCTGCATTTTAACTAGTTATAGTATGGCTGAGTGTACCTAGGAACAGCCTTGTAATTACATGAAAATGAGCTAGTTGAGACTGAAATGATGCTCCTATACAGCAAGAGTAAAAAGGGAATGAATAATAGATGAGAGAGAGAGAGGAAAGTATTCAAGTAATGGAATGGTAGGGAAAGGAGTAATGGTAGAAGGAACTTTTTAATGTACAGTCTTCAGGGTTTAGGTTCAGTGGTTTCCTGTCTATTCAAATACGCAACACATATCCTAGATAGAATCCTATTAGAACAAGGATTTCAACATGCTGTAGATACTCTTTTTTTTTTAAATTTTTTTAAAATTTTATTTATTTTTTTAGTTGTGGGTGGACAGAATACCTTTATTTTATTTTTATGTGGTGCTAAGGATCGAACCCAGTGCCTCACGCATGCTAGGCGAGCACACTACCACTGCGCCATAATTCCAGCTCCATGCTGTAGATACTCTTAAAGGTGTCCTTGCAAATAATAAAACCAGACAAATGGTGCCTGATTGAATAAGACCTCACCAATATCCATATGCTCCTCACTTCCTACACTCTTTGTGGTTGAAGGAGACCTTGTGTCTCATTCTGTCTTTTGGATTGTTAGCAGAAATGATGCATGCTATTTATATGTCTGTCCACAAACAGCCCTTTGGGACCTTCTAGCTACATGTTTTGTTGATGTAGTAACCCTGGGAACAAGACATTGAGATGGACAGAACCTAAATCCCTGAGTCACCATGTGAAAACAAGGTGCTTTGAAATAACTAATATCAAGAAATTGTAAGTAAACATTGATGTGTTAATCCACTGATCCTTGGAATCCTATTGCAATACAAGTCACCTCATTTTAAATAATGCAATTTGGAAGGTAAGATGAGTGTTCTTTTGAACTGCTGTTCTGTTACTTGCGTCTTCTTTGTTTCATAAAAGCATTCATTGCAAAGTCTCTTTTCTCTAAAAGTAATATCTATTGGTTCTTTTGTTTTAAAATTATAAATCACTTACTATAGGACAGGTTCTTGACAGGGAAACTAAAAGCTAAATTGTTAGGCATTTCTGCCAATTGAAGAATGACTTGGGATGAAGATAAAATATATTAGAATTATCCGGTAGTGGAGAAATATGATTCTATTAGAAAAAAAAGATTTATTACCAACCTTTTGGTGGCATGTCTGATACATAAAATGAGGTTTTCTTGAGCTCTAGAGGTCATTCAGTAAAAGCAGTTCCTTGTCATCAATAATTGATTTAAATGTTCTTTATTATTTCAGTAAAGGTCAATATCCACTATATAGAAGTCTTACATATAATCTTCATATTTTAATTTATTTGATGCAGCTAGTGTTCCAAATTTTAAAGATGTAAGTTAAGGGGTACAGGAAGCCTTAAGTCTTTCTATTAGTTTATAAATGATGAGAATAAGATTCAGAAATTTAAGTTTTTCTCTGAGTAAGAATTTGAAATCTCTGGTTTCCTCCTACCTTTCTCTCTTTCTCCCTCTCCTATTCCCTTCCCCTCCCTCACCATATCATGTTTTCCTTCCTTTTCTCCTCCTTTCCTCTTTATATTTTTCTGATTCTCAAAGAGTTTATTCACTATTTTCATAATCATCTGAAATGAAAATCCCATAACTAGTTTTAAAGTATTTGGCACAATTTTTGTAAATGCATTTAATTTTTCCATCTCTTCTGAGATATTTTATCTTTAAACATTAGAAATTTTGTAATACAGATTCTCTTCCAGCTTGTCACACTGTTATTGCTTCTGTGATTTTTATTTTATTCACAAAGAAATGTACTTCTTTAGAGCTTTCTCAGAAAATTGACTTTGTTTTCTTATTTTAGTAAAGTAAAATTATTTCTCCACATATAAAATAAAACATTATTATAGTTTATAGAGGGATTTAGAATGAACTGAAAAACATGCTCTTAAGATCTTTCCTTAAAAAGCACTATAGCTGTATTTTCACAAATACTCTAATTAGAATTTTAGGGATCCATGATCTGCAGTGAATAGGTATTTTAAGGAATAAGAAAGCTATTTTATCATAGTTGTGGCAAAAGAAACACTTAACTACTGGTGATCCAATACTACTTAATATAAGAGTTTAAGAATCCTAATCTTCTCTTATAACTCAATCAGAATGTTTTGCCCTTCCCAGTACATATCTAATGGTGAACATCCACATGGGAAGAAAGAACTGATGTAGCTCAGTGATCAAGGACATGCTTAGCATGTGAGGGCCTACGTTCATGCCTCAGTGAAAAAAAAGCGAGAGAGAGAGAGAAAGGGAAGAAGTTGTGGAGAATGTTAGTTGTAAAGTTAGCTATCAAAGTAAAAATCAAATATGTTTCCCTTTCCCAGAGACAGCGGAGGGCAAAGTTTTGCTTAGGTTGAGGGCACAAATTCAACAGAGGTATCTCCTCTCTCTCTTTCTCCCTCCCCTCCACCCCTCCACTGTCTTTGAACAACTACACATGGTCAGTGTTGCCTATTGCATTAATCCCATTAACAACATTTCAAGGTCAATGAAAAAACCCAGATTCTGGATGTCAATGTATAAACAGCATGAAGAGAAATTAGAACTAAGCATCATTTAGTGGCCACAATTTTCATTATTTCATTCCTTTCCACAAGCTAAGCTACAGCTGTGAACAGTCTTTTAGGTCCAAGAATTGGTGCATCTCTCTGTCTTGTTTACTGTTTATTACTAGGTAGTTTGAGTTGCCTTTTGGCCAGTGTATGATGGTCCACAGCCAGTTCAATACACTTTAGAAAAATGTAGATAGTTGATTCTCAATTTCAGTTCAATGCAGCAGATTTACATGCTGATTAAAAGGATCTAGACACTGTGATTACACCTTGCATTCCATTGGTCAGCAGCTAAATTGGCCATATAAAAATTGATTACACTTAATGTTATATAATAATTCATTAAATGACTGGTTATATAACTTTTTGTGTGTTTGTGCATCAATATAACACTCAATACATCTCTTGCATTTCTACCTCCATCTTGGCATCTACTCCTCAAAGAATGTGAACTGACAAACTCCTGAAATGCTCTTCTCTTTGCACTCTTGCTCCTTTCCAAATTTCTTGATGTAAGCAGCATGCTTTTATATCACCTTATGATTCTGTAGTGAAAATCTTTCATTGGCTTCCATTGTTCATAAGACAGTGATCAAAATCACTAACATTGTATAAGTAGCTGACTATTGCTTGGCCTCTCACTCTAATATTGTCTTGCCCCAAGATTTCCTTTAGTTTCTTGAATATTTTCTCCTGTTGCCATACAGTTCCACCAACCTCATCATCTTTTCCTCTTTACAGCTTTCAACTAATCATTCAGGATGCAGCTTAAACATCTCTTCCTCAGAGAAGTTTTATCTGATATCATGAACTACATCATGTCTTCCTAGTATAGTGATCTGTGTCTTTCCATCATAAAATCTTTCATTGCTATGACTCACATTTATTCTTGATGCTTTTATTAAAAATCAACTCCTCCAAAAGACTGAGAGCTCCTGATGCAGCATTTATACTTTTGCTTACTGATGTCTCTACAATTGAAACAATAGGTAACTGAAAAAACATAGTAGCTACTAACAACTTTTATTAAGGTGAATGAATGAAAATATTGAGAGATTTATCCTTTATTCAAACCAATTTATTACAAAATTTTATTTCAAACAAACATCTGCATTTTAAAACTTCTTATCTCTCCCAGTAAACTAAAGGTGTTTTTCAACTTTCCCCTCAGGCAGGAGCTAGATCAACATGAAACTTGAGGACACTTTCATTTCAAATGGCCTTTCCTTTCCATATCATTGGGCTGTTTGGAAGGATAGTGCTAGTCCACTAGTAATTCAGGCTTTGTGTACCTTATAAAAGACAAGCAGGTGTAGGGAACAAATAATAAGTCACTATTTATGCAACAGCACTTTGGAAATCAAGTTAGTTCTGTAGGTTTGGATTTCAGGGTGACCATTCATAAGGTTTAGACTGACTTAGGAATGGGGTGGGTAAGGTAGAGGTATTTTGAAAACACTTTTTGGTAATTCTTCCTCTAGATTCTGAGAGTCCAGCTCAGGTTGGAGTGGGTCCAATATAGCCTAGAGATTAAGAGCATGGACTCTGGACTCAGCATGACTGGGCCTGAATTTTGGTTCCATCACATTCTGGTTGTTGTAACCAGGGGAAACTACTAGCCTGTATAAGAACAGGCTCATCATCTGTAACAAAGGGATTGAGAGCTCCTACTTCTCTGATTTTATGAAGATTAAATGAAGAACTTTGTGTCAAGCTCTTAACATAATAAATGGAATAATAATTGTTAAAAATCCTCAGCGATTATCAGTATTGTTCTGTTTTCTTGTGAATTATTCTTTGCATTTGAAGTTTCTGAATTAAGAACATGCCATTCCAGAATAGAAATATTTTTCCATTCTGTTTGCTGATTTTCCACAGCCATTTCATATGAATGATGAGAATCAAGACACCCTGTATTGTAGTGCACACTGCAGAGATAGTGTAATGTCCTCTGTAGTCCTGTAGTCAGACCTCTGCCACCTGCAAGCCACCAGGCACATCCCATAGGCTAATAATTCATCTTCTTATGTGAAATGGTGATAATAAAAGTTTCAATTTCATAGGATTTTTATGAGCAATAAATAAGTTAATGAACATACAGGCCACTGCATAACACCAGACTTATGATGTTTGCCATTAGTGAGACTTGACTTCTCAGTAAGTTTAAAGTTCTTTGGAGGCAAGGACTGTGACAACGAATTTTTATTCTTTTTCACAAAGTACTTATGATTGTTCTGGGCATGTAGCAAATGTTCAATACATAAATGCTTGATAACTGATTAGCTATTTACTATGCACAAGAAGGCCTTGATTATAGTTTGCATTTATCTTTATTTGAATACCTCTGAGCCTAGGTTTGAGTCCTATTTAATACTCAGTACTAATTTTGCAACTCATTTGAAATGTGTTACATGGTTTTGATGATATAGTTTTAATGAAAGAATTTTTATATTCCTAAGTAGTAGTCCAAATGTCAATAGCATATTCATAATCAGGTTTGGATGTCCTTTCCTGAACTGACTGCTGGTCTAGAAATCGAATCTCAAATTAGTGGTTATTTGCTCATGCCCAACTATATATATTACACTCAAAGGAAATAATAAGCTTTGGAAAAGACTGAAATTTCTGGGTAGTCTTTTAACAAAACTGCAATCTATGTTTTTGGGAAGTTTCATTCAAAGATCAAAAAACATGTAATTAGGAGATAGGCTTCAATTTCCAGAGATAATCTTTAGTGACTGTTTGATTGAAGAGTGTCTATCTGAGGGATACATAATAATTTTAAATTATAATTTGCTTAATATTGGCTCCTTTGAACAAGCAGTGATTACCAGCTTAGGTCTAAATCCCACACAGCTGTTCTTTCACATTTTGTTTATGATTCAAGCCAGTTGACCCTACTGTTAACTTCTTGGATATTTTCATGTATTTGTGTATGTGTGTGCACATAAATTATGCATTTCAAATTTGCATTTCTAATATTAAAAATGGGTCAACACTCATAAAGTTTAGGCAAAAAAAGTCATTATGCAAATTATGTTTCCAAGTAAAAAGATTTTTAAAAATCATGGTCTCTTGGGTATAATCTAAAAATGTATGTGATGGAGAATCTTATTTCTTTAGGAAAAAAATTGCTAAAAATTGCTGTTTTTATTATTCCTGAATGGAAAACAGCATATATAGTGGTTAAGACTTGTGGTTGTAGAGTTAGGTAGATCTGAATTAGAAATCCAACTCTGGCACTTTCTATTTGTGTGGTCTTAAGTAATATAGTTAATACCATAAGTCTCAGTTCTGTTACCTGAAAATAGAGATACTTTTGGACCTTTTCTTATGGAAATATAATAGAGCTTGTATGTGACAATCCATGCAAGAAATTTAGCCTACGGCTTGAAAAATAATATGCTTACAAATAAAGTAATTATTATTTTATTATACTTCAGTAAAAAATTTCTATATTTTTCTACGTTACATTTATATTTATCCATGTGAATCCATAGAGTTTCTCTATTTTTTCTTGTTTTTTTTTTCTTTTCCATTTTGTTAAATTACTTATAGGAACAGTATATAGAGAGAAGATGGCTCAAGCAAAATAGATATTGATTGTCTCTTATGTAATTGTCTAGAGATAGGTGGATGATTCCAGGCAAGGACTAGCTTTGTTCAGTCAGGTCATGAGGAGTAGCTTCCTTTCATAATTTTTTGCCCATGATCTCCTAGTATGATATATTTTCTCTTATGTGGCTGGAGCTGGTTCCCTAGAACCTTGCCCGTATATTAACCTTTAGGATGTCGAAGAAGAAAATAGAGACCCCACAGCTTCCTTTCGGAGGGTTGGCTCCAAAGTGGCATATACTAATTTCATTTACATCACATTGATCAGAATGTAGACATGTGGGGACATCTACCTGCAAGGAGAATGTGAAAGGGAGTGTCTAGCTGTGTGGCTCTTTGTTAGGAGAAAATGCAGGATTTTTCTGACTAAAGTGAAGGAGACAATTTGCAGTCTCTGGCACAAATATTGGACACAGTATGAAAATATTTTTAGACCAGAGGTCAATACAACTGAGATATGTCTTGGATTGGTTCAAAAAGTAGACATGTGACCTTGAAACTACTACTGAAGTTCAGAGGTCTCATCTTTTTTTTTACATATGGAAATTGAGCATAATGAACATATATTTCAAAATAGTAAGAAACAAGAAATATTTCAATAAATGGTATTATAACAATCGGCTATCAATTTTAAGAGGAAGAGAGATAAGACTGGATTCCTTACATCCCTCCTTACTTAGAAACAAATTCCATCCAGCAGCAGTGGAACAAACCTGGAATTTTAGCAACTCAGGAGGCTGAGACAGGAGAAACTTTATATGCTATATTAATAATATTTATGTCAGATTTTGTTTATATGTGAACACTACTTGCTCTATGTTTCTTTCTGCCTTCTCTGGGTTTAATGAAACATTTATGTGATTCCATTTTTTCTCTATTAATTATGTATTACTCATACCTCATTTTCTAATGCTTCAATGGTAAAGGTATATGCCTTTTATTTATTTATTATTTTTGGAGCACAATTTTTCATTTCTCTGGTTGTACATGATGTAGAATCACATCATATATGCAGTCACACATGAAGCTAGGGCTATGATGTCCATCTCATTCCACCATCTTTACTGTCCCCATAGCCCCTCCCCTCACCCTCCCCTTTGACCAGAATTCCTCTATTCTTCCCATGATCTCTCTCCCATTATGGATCAGCATCCACTTATCAGAGAGAAACTTTCAGCATTTCGTGTTTTGGGATTGCCTTACTTCGCTTGGTATGGTATTCTCCAACTCCATCCATTTACCTGAAAATGCCATAATTTTATTCTCTTGTATTGCTGAGTAATATTTCATTGTGTATACATACCAGTTTCTTTATCCATTCATCTATTGAAGGGCATCTATTGGTTCCACAGTTTAGCTATTGTGAATTGAGCTGCTATAAACATTGATGTGGCTGCATCACTGTAGTATGTTGTTTTTAAGACCTTTGGGTATAGACCGAGGAGTAAGATAGCTGGGTCAAATGGTGGTTCCATTCCAAATTTTCTAAGGAATCTTCATACTGCTTTCCAGATTTGTTGTACCAATTTGCAGTCCCACTAGCAATGTATAAGTGTGCCTTTTCCCCCACATCCTCGCCAACACTTATTGTTATTTGTATTCTTGATAATTGCCATTCTGACTGGCGTGTCCCTGCCCACTGGTGAAACACAGGACCACCTTCAGAGACCTCCGCAGGAGCCCAGCCAAGGACAGACCCAAGACTGCTAGCTGCCAATCATAGGGGAACCCAGGCTCAGGTAAAGGACTGCCTCCGGGGTCTCCTGCAGGAGACCTGGCCTAAGTGAGGCCCAGGACAGCCCCTAGTTTTGCGCCAGAGTCCCTGCCTGCCGACTGGCGGGAGCACAGGCCAAGGCCTAGGACCACCTTCAGGGACTGCTGTGGGAGCCCAGCCAAAGTCTCATGTTTCTCTGATTCTCATTGCCCTATCTCCTCACTGTCTAGGGCACTCTGTTATCACATACAGAACAATAATTAACACAGATTGGGCCTTTACTATATGGGTGATACTGATCTTATTTTACATGTATTATCTCATTAAATACCCTCAACAACTCTGTGAGGTAGACACTGTTATTAGCCTTGATTTCTAGACAAGGAAAATGAAACATGAAATAGTTAAGTACCTGTGTAGTTGAGATTCAATCTCAGAGTTCTTAACTCCAGAGCTCTTCAGGTGCTCATGTGAAGAATAAGAACTTGTTCCACCCTTTAACTGAATTGGTATGTCAGTTTCTTATGTCTGGTTAGCAAATTACCACAAATTTAGTGGCTTAAAAACAGGGCACATTTATTATCTTACAGTCCTGCAGGTCATTGGTCTACAATGGGTCATGTGAGGCTAAGATCAAGATGTTGGCAGGACTGGTTCCTTTTGGGGATTCCAGGCATGAGGCCATACCTTGCCTTTTCAGTTTTTAGGGACTACCTGCACTCTTGCCTGCATTCCCCAGCCAGTAATCACATCACTCCAAACTTTGCTTCCATCATGGAATCTCCTCTCACTTCTGCCTTCCTCTTTCACTTGTGAGGACCCTGTGATTACATTTAGGATAATCCAAGGTCATCTTTGCATGTTGAAATTCTTAATTGAATCACGCCTGTAAAGTTGCTTTGTCAGACAATGTAACGTTCGTTAAGTTCCAAGGATGTAGATGAGCACATCGTGGGGAGCCATTGTTCTGCCTAACAAACGTTTCCTTAAGGATGTCAATAATTTATTAATTAGCTAATTTCTAGGGACTTCCTCAGCTTCCCCACCTTTGGCCTACACATGTAACTTTTGATATGGTCTACTACATTCTCTCTCTCTAAACTCTCCCCACTTGTAATTTCATAATTACAATTTGTCTGAGTTTCCTTTGTCTTTGATGACTAATTTTGTCTTTTTAATTTCTTCTCTTGTCTTAGTCCCTCTCACTGTAGATGTTTTCCAGGGACTTTTAGAATTCATTATCCTTCTCACCTTACATTACTTGTGTTGATATCCTTGAACCTGACCTTGTAACAGAATCTGTATCAATATGTAGATAGCACTAGCATTTATGACTTTAAACCTGGCTTTGCTTTTAAATTTCAATGCAACATTTTAAAGATGTCTCTAGATCTCTTTCCATGATCTTTCTGATGTTTGTCTAATTTCAAGATGAAATTATGGTCTACTTTCTCATATCTGGGGTTAGTATTTTTGTGGGTGCCCTATTGTCTTCTTGGGCATCTTGTCACAAGGATTAAGTGTACCTTAAACTCTTATATCTCATTCCTTCCTCAAATTGTGATTTCTATTTGCACAGCATACTGTTACTTCTCCATTTCCACTTCTATTCTTTTTTCCAGGTCTGTCTTATTAACACACCAAACTATTTTTTACAATGCTGTCTTGTTACTCCCTTCCAGCTCAAATAGTTTTCCAGAACCTCCTTCATCTATTCTCAACATTATTTATTCTGATATGCATTTATATACTCTTTGCTTCTGGTAACTGGGACTCCTCCTTTCTGGCTCATTAGGCACCTACCTATCTTTGTCCTTGCCCTCATAATTCCCTTAAATCTGGCACCTCTTTTTCATCTATTTATCTAAATTAAACTTATTCTTTAGAATCCCATTTAGTGCTCTGCATCTACTGGGAAGCCTTTAGGTAGTCTCTCCCTTTTTGAATCACCAGATACTTTCTCATCTTTTATCAAATTAAATATATTTCACTCAATTACATAGTTATTTTTGAAGATGTCACTAAAGAAAAAATTGTATTTGGTTCATCATTCAATATAGTGTTTGAGAAATACTGTTAAAGATATAAATCTATAAAATGGGAAAGTTGGACAAAAGTCATGATTTTCAGTTTGGAAAATGGGAGAAAGTTATCAGACTATTGGGTTTGTGTGATTGTTTCAAAGGATACATTAAATACTATAAAGAATTTAAAGAAATTAAAAACGTATTTTTAAAAATTAACTATTGATAAAGGGCATGTCTTTGGTTATATCTTCTGTACATTTTAGTGAATACCAGTGTGGGCTTTGAAGCCAGCTGCTTGGGTTTGAATCTGTCCAGGCTGGGCAATAAGTTACTTAACCTCTTTGTTCTTCATGTTTCTCCTCTCAAAAGCTGAGAAATAGCACTAGCTACTTCAGAAGGAAGCTCAGAATACACAGAATAGTTAGCACATGATAAATCTCCAGTAAATTTAGTCAATTATCAGCCAATAATTATTTCTCAAAAGCAAACTTAGTTTTAAAACATTGAGATATTCCAGGGTAGATAATCTTTAGTATCTCATATCCCAAAATCTCTACTATTTTCACACTAGCATAATTCTGTCTAATCTATACCATCATGTGGATTTACATACAGAGACAGTTAAAATGATAACTATGATTTATTAGTCATTCCATGCTTTTAAGACTTACTCATTTTGAGTAAGTACTTACTGATTTTAGCTTTTTCATTTTGTGGCAATATACTTATAGAGAGACTTTATATACTTTAAAATTATATAAAGAGACTTTTTATACTTTAAAATTATTATTTGGGCAAATTCATTTCCTATCCTCTAGTTTATATTATAGCCTTTTAATAGTTTATATTATAGTATTGTTCTCTAGTACTTATAACTTCTAGTACTTATAACTCTTGCTTGTATGTGTGCATGTATATTTAGCACATTAAATTCACACAAAATATGTTAAATAATTACAATGAAATGCTTTCCTTTAGTTTGCTTATGTTTAAAAAGCCTATCCTTCTTCCACTCTTTGTGTGAGTTTACTTTGAGTGAAATAGTTTCATTGTTGTAATTTCTTGTCTGAATCATAAGTAAACTAGACTACATAGACCACATGAAGTTAAGTACTATGGAAACAAAGAAAATTATTTTCTTAGACTTTAAAAATCTGCCAGTATATTTTAGCTGAGCAATGCTCTATAAGTTGCAAACCATCTGCTAAAAATTTCCATTTTAAAATTAATGTTGCTAGAGAAAGATATTAATTTGTCACTGTTTTAATATTCATACTGTTAATTGAGAGCATTGGTTTAGTCATGCTAAAATTGTTAGAACTAACTTAGATTGCAGTTAGAAAACATAATAAAACTTTCACATTCTGAGTAATTATTGTGGTGTGAAGCAATGAATAAAGAGACTTGTCTATATGTCTGCATGCATTTTAAAAATTAATAAACATTTGTATTGACTCTTTGCCACTTAATCAAGATAAGACACAGTCTCTGTAAACATTACTTTGTAATTTAAAAATTCAAAATATATGTACAGAAATGTGAAATGCTGATTACTTTGACTACAATAACTTTTTTCTTTATCTTTTCTCATCTGGCATATTATCTGATTACAAATATGCAAGTATTAGTTCATATTCTTATTTCAATCAGAATTTGACCAGAGTAACTTACTGAAGAATGAGGTTCTCAGAAATTTCCCAGTTTTTCAAATCATAAGCTAATAACAGAAATGTTCATTTGTACTTCAGTTACAGAATCTATACTGGTGTTGCTAGTAAGTATAAATATGGTTTATTTTTTTTCAATTCATTGGCAAAGTTTTCTGACAAGTAGAGAAATGGTTCATTTTATAAATGTTTTAACCGAGATGTATTTGGAAGGGAATGTGAAAACATGGTAAAAGTCCTACAGCTGATGAATATCATAACAAATTTCCAACTCTTATCTATAATTGAAATAATTTATGTATATATTAGTTTTGTTATATAATTAAAATACAACTACATACATAGCACTGGTTTCAGCTTTGGTCACATATTTGACTCCTTTAGGGTATGAAAGAATAATCTATTAACATCACAATCTCTGGGAGTAAAGTTATAGTATCCATGATTTTTAAGGTTCCTAAAGTGATTCCAGTGCTAAACCAAATTTGAATATCATTGGGGTAAATATTTTGGCTTTTTCTATAAGATTGATATATGGGAATATATATAATACCTGAATGTATGACACACATATACATAAAGATATGCATATATCTACATGAAAATTTACATACACAGATAATAAAATGTTATTCTTTAATTTGGCATGTGTGAATTTTATGATGATGACATTTATTACTGTAAAGCTAACTCAGAGAGCTAAGTTATTTGCTCCCTGATGTATTCTTACTTAAGCTTCATGATACTCATCTGGAATGTGTAGTCTCTCCATTT
Organism: Xerus rutilus; assembly: GCA_028644305.1. Lineage (NCBI taxonomy): Eukaryota > Metazoa > Chordata > Mammalia > Rodentia > Sciuridae > Xerus > Xerus rutilus. The sequence goes on from CM053406.1 coordinate 36,396,731, forward strand.
TAGTGATGAAGAAACTGAGGCATCATGATGCCAAGTTACTTGTTCAATGTCATTCCACCAGCATGTTGTGTAGCCAGAATTTGAAAACAATTCCTCTGAAATCAGAGTCTGAGTTGCTAATCATTTTGTTACATTGTCATTAATTGTAATTTATAGGTTACTAATTACATGGTTATATCTTTAAAATTTAGATAATGTTTAAGACTGCTGAGGAAACACAGATATGGTCACCAGAGATATTTATTATTGTTATGTATACTTGATATAAAAACTAATTTACTTAAATCATTCTATGTTTCAATATAACTTTTTAAAAAGTTAAGTACATCCTAGTTTAAAATATAATTTCTGAATAATGTGCAGGAATCTGATATTATTTGAAGATTATAAGAAATAAGGAGTTTTCTCTTTCAGGAAATGTAGACTGATACATTAAATCTGTTTACCACAGGAATGCTTTGTTCTTTGATTTCAGAAAGATGTTTAAATATTTAGGCTATACTTCCCTGACACCGGTAGATGGCAGCAACTTTCTGTTATTGAGCACTTGCTCTTAGTACACACTTGCCAGAAGAACAGACTGAAATAAGATGTAGGACCACCACAATCTGTGGTGGCAGTATACAAAGATACACAAGTGGAGGTATATTTTCTATTGGATTTTCATAAGCAATTTTTTTATTATTGGTTTTGAAAACCTATTCCGTGCCTTTTATTTGAATAGAGATTGAATCATATTTGTCTGGATCTGAAGGAAAAAGCCAGACCAAATGCAGGAGAGTCTCACAAAAGTAATATTAGAGAGCATTCTTTTATTCTTTGACATTTCATACAGGCAGTTACAGATTTTTTCTAAATACAGTGACCTGTGTGATATATGTAGAATTCCAAAAGCAATGATCCAGCAAATTTACTAACAGTTCCAGTAAATTTGCTTCACGGATCTCGCATATAATGATTGCCTTCTGCTCCTGGCATTTTCTGCCTAATATACCATGTAATATGGTTCAAATCGAAAGTTTTATTTTGTCAAATCATTCACTATAGAGACCAGTGAAGCCCTTTGCTATGTTTTAGACAAATTGAAGCCACTGATGGCATGAGTTGCCTTGTTCCTGAAGGCTTTATTAGAGTTGTCAAAGAAAAAAAGTCATACATACTCCTATTGCCCTTTGATTAAGTTTACTTAAATATCTTGGCTGCTTCATATTTTTATGTTAAATGCATAGAAATATTCAGATGGCTACTATTAAGATAACTTCTTGTTTTGAATACCATTCTTTGGATTGAATAATTGGTATTGATGAGAAAGGATGTTTCCATTAATAAATTTTAATAGAATTAGAACATTAGCTCTCTGGGCCCAAAACATGGGGATATTTCCCAGCATGGTTTAAGTTTAAAGAAACAGTAAGAAACTTTTCATGCATCTGATCCTCCATGGGTTTCCCTCAGAATACTATTCAGATAAGTTTTGGCATTGCTATATCATGCAGGTTTCTTATGTCTGTTTTTATTTTATTTTCTAAAATTTTCAGTGGGCCTGAATCCAATAAATAAATATTTTTGAAAGCAGGAAACCTTGTTCAAAATTGACACATCCAAGTAAATATTTATATTTCCTGAGGCCAAATGAGAGATGAAATGAGCCCAAAGCACTTATTTATGGAAACTCATTTCTTTACATAATTGTTCCTAAAAGGAAGATGAAAACTAATGAGCTCCAGGGATTTGCCCCATAATTAGCTTTATACTGTCATGGATACAATGAACATAAAATGATACACAATTGATATTGTTGAATGCTTTTACAATTCAGACATATAAAGATAAAAGAAACATCTGCTTTCTGTTGATTTAGTGAAATAGTGTCTTTGTATAATCATCTCTAGGGTTATGATTAACACTAAAAAATCATCTTGTAGTAACATGGTAAATGCAATAACTTTATTTTATGGAAGAACTGACATCTAACCATTTTTAATTGTTTTAAATAAAAGAGACTATCAAGACATTCAGTTTCTCTATTTTATAAAAGTGCTTAATGAACCAGAGAACGGTATCTTCACTTTATTCTTACCAGCATCATGGTCAATAATATAGCTGAAAATAATGAGTACCCATGATCCAAAGCAATTGTGTTTAGTATCAAGAATCCAACTTTGTATGGGCCATTTCTTAGAGCCACAGATACTATTCTCAATTTTAGTAGCAAATAGGAAACTTGAAATCCATTAACTAATTCTTTCATTCAATAAATACTCTAGTGCCTACTTCATATAGACAATGTACTAGTGAACAAGAGAGATGTGGTTTCCATGCTCAAGGAATATATAGTCTTTCAGGAGACAGAGAGCTTAAACAACTAATTTGAAAGTAATTTTAAAAAGTTATGAACTACTAACTGCAAAATATTCTTAAAATGTATAACCGTGCTATGTATACCAAAGAAATATGAAAGTCATGAAAACATTCCATTAAAGAGTCTAGGACAATTTTAGATTTCAAAGAAAAGTTCCTTAACATTGATTTTAAAATCTTTAAAATAAGATTTTGATATATACATAGTTTACCTATTTGCACTGATAAATGGAGGCTCTACTTTTATAAAGTGTGGCTATAGAATAATTTGAAGAGCAGAATATGCATGAATTAGAAAAAAAGAAGTTGGCATGTTCTGTTGTGGACATGACACATCTATATTTACCAAATCTCACCCACATGTAAGACGGACATGCATAGATGGGAGAAAATACGTTTGTTCTTTAGAAATGTATTTTAATGTCATTTAAATAAACAAAAATCAGCCAGATGCGGTGGCGCAAGCCTGTAATCCCAGCACTTAGGGAGGCTGAGACAGGAGAATCGCGAGTTCAAAGCCAGTCTCAGCAATGGCAAGTTGCTAAGCAACTCATTGAGACCCTGTCTCTATATAAAACACAAAATAGGACTGGGGATATAGCTCAGTGGTCAAGTGCCCCCGAGTTCAATCTCCAGTACCCAAAATAAATAAATAAATAAATAAACAAACAAACAAAATTGCTTTTTATGTTACTTTGTAAGATGATCCATCATCATGAGTGGATTAAATTTTTCTGAAAATGAAGAGGCTAAAAATTGAGACTATTTCCTAGGAAAATGCATGTTGGATTTGGATGAGCAAAAATCTGCAGAAAAACAATTTAAGACAATATGTAACTCTCAGTCCCATGTATAGGTCTGTTCATGCCCATGAAAATTAGATCAGACTTATAAAATATAAACAGTTCATCTCAGAGTATGAGAGAGACAAAAAGCCATTCACACTTTTTAGATTAAAATCTGATAATTTTCATATAAAGGATTGGTTAACAGTGATAAAATTTGATTTTAATAATGGAACAATTTTTTTTAAAGCTCAAGAGTTACTAGAAGTGTTTGAAAGCACAAAAGAGGGAGAAGGCATGCTTGAGAGAATGACTGTCAGCAACAACTTTAGTAGAAAATAAACACAAAACAGAGAAACAAAATAAAATGACAGAAAAAACAAAATGATAACATTTAATCCTTGAAAATGCAGGTAAACAAACTGTCCTTTTGACATCAGAAGGCTTTCTTTCACTCTTGAAATGTATTCAAACATGCTCTATTGTACTTTTATCTGTTTTCATCTACTCAGTCCTTGACATACTCCCTACATTTTGTCAGTGGAATTAATAGATGTCTGCTTTTTTTTATCAATTTTATCAAGGCTTCTTTGATGATGTGCATTATATTTTTATTCATAAATTTTTGTTTTTATAAGGTTCAGTTCTCTGTAATTTGTTCTGTAGTGTACATTAGCCTAGGTAAATTAATTTGAAACCATTCAGTTCTAAGCTGAACACGAGTTTAAAAATATGCTATCAATTTTGCCTTTCTGCAGACATTATTCTACTAGAGTTGGCCCTCCATATGTGTGGGCAACTTATCTGTGTGTTCCACATTTGCAGATTCAACCAACTTCAGATCAAAACATTTGAAAAGAAATGTTGTTTCTATGCAGAAATATTTGCAGATTTTTTGGGTCATTATTCCATCAAAAAATAACAACTATTTACATAGTATTTATATCATATTGAGTATGATAATAATCTAGAGATGATTTAGATTATAAGTTGTGTGTAGTTTATATGCAAATACCCATTTTACATAAGAAACTTGACCATCTGAAAATTTTGATGTCTGTAGGAAGTCCTAGAACCATTTCCATGGATACTGAGAGACAACTATATTGCTTTATTAAGAATAATGTACTGTATGTTTTCAAAAGCTAGAAGAAATGATTTTAAATGTTTTCATTCTAATTAACAAATGAAATGGTAAATATGTTCAACTGATTTAAACATTACACTATGTATAAATGTATTGAAACATCACAAGGTAGCTCATTAATATGTACACTTTTTAAGTTGTTATATATTAGTTAAAATATGTTTAGAAAAAAATTTGCACTTGTAAAATTCTGGGAGATACACGCTTACAAAAAGGAAATTCTTAGCTTTATTTTGTGTTTAATTCACAGAAACTTTTCAAAAAATCTTCAAATAAATTATTTGCTATCTTGTTGATGTATGGTGTATAGAGATGTTTGCTCAAAACAGCCAAATTTAAGAATGTTTTGTGCACATTAATAATGTGAATGTTTTCCTTCCTTCATATTTAGCCCTTGTTTGTTATATTCAAACATAATGCTACTGGTGGTGTTTAATGAACTAAATTCATTTGTTGTAGTGAAAAAAATAATCAAGGAAAGATTTAGTGAAGCTTTGAACACATAAAACATTATTATTAGTTTTATGCAAAGGATAGTGACCATCTGTTTTCTATCTCCACTGAAGCCAGAACATGAGGGAATAAATAAACTGTAGTATGAGCTAGTTAGGTTAGAATAATTGAAGGATTTCATGACAGCATTGTTAAATACTGAAACGAATCAGGAAGAAAAGTTGTGAAATATTCTTATATTCTTGTTATTCCCTTAATAGCAAAATAAATCTTTGGCATGTGTTAGTTTCACCTGAAAACTAAAATATCAAGATTAATCGTTTCTATCTGTGATTTCTATGAATATGTTCTTTCAAATATTAATGTCAGAGCAAGCATCATGAAAAACTAACAATAATCAAACAATAGCCAAGATTTGCTGAGTTTTTATTGTTTAGTAAGCTCTGTGCAAAGAACTTTACAAGCATTTTTCCATTTGAATATAGCAATGAATTGGGTAAGTCAGTCTATACGGATTTTGTGGACAGATTCTGTGGACAGATGATGACTGCCACACACTCATTGCTAGCTGCATATTTGGCTGTTTCTTAATCTTACCATAAACGTTCTAGAAGCATCCCTTCAGTAACACTTCTAAGCTGTGCAGCATGGAAAGTGACTTGGACAGGTCTCTTTGGATGTGTAAATAGAAAACAGAAAACCTGACTCCTAGGGACCTTGCCATTTCTAATGGTCCATGTTGTCCATGATTATGGGAGCTCCTAGATTCAGACTTTGCCTTGACAAATTCAGTGAGCTGAAGATTACAGCATTTTCTTCCAAAAGGCACAATGCACTTCTGCATAAGAATGATCCTGAGTAGCTGTCAATAGTATTCTGGAAAAGAAGCCTATGGTTTTAATAGTTTAGACCTTATACTTATCTCCTTCCCATGACCATCTCTTCTTTTTCTGAAATGAACCCTTCACTTGAGGTTTTTGTAATAGATAAATCCTAGCTTTTGTGGCATTTTTTAAAAATTGTAAACTTTAGCTGCAGGGATTGGACTTGATTTCATAACCTTGTAGGCTTGCCCAGAGGTTTTACTGATGGGAGATGCAGTAAGTTCAATTGAAAGAAATAATAATGGCAAAAACATGTAAATTGGCAGAAAGTTTGCTAGAATCCTGAGTTGATGAAAATAAAGGACACGTTCCTCTTTTATAAACCTTCCTAAATGAACTCTTTTTCTTTAGCTGTGCTTGCATGACTGGTTGTGTTTCTGTGAGTTCTAGAAGTCCCCAAGGATGAGAGCACTGAACAAGAAGTCCAGAACTCTGAGTTCTAATCCAGGCTTGCCCTTTAGTCACCAAAATTAAACTGATACAGACCTCAAAATTGAAGCACATTTTTTTTGTGGCTTTGAAGTTGTTTCAAATAATCCTCTTTTTTGTTGTTTTTTGTTTTAAAAGAGTAGCCATCAGAAACAACATAGAATCCTTGAGGCCAGATATTTCCATAGCTTAGGTAGCTCATAGAATATAAGTTAAAGCACTTTGGAAAAAAAATGAATAAATAACTTACTAACATTTATTATTGCCTTCTTGGCTTTGTTTGAACTTTTTTTTTTCTTTTTAGAAGAATTGCTATTAGAATTCTGTCATTCCTATCTACGTGGGCAAGTGGGCTTAAATCCTTTTTGGCTTATACGCAGGCAATACAACACAGCAGATGTCTGGCCTCTGTAGTTAGGTAGTCCTATTAGCAGTGTGAACAGACTTTGTTTTATATAATCACGACATGGAGCATATTCTACAGTATTCTTGTTTTAGAATAGCAGGATATGATGTAGAATATTCACTAGGTAAATGATGAGATGTCCGTATAAGTCTGATCATGTTGATGGTTTCTCCAAGAGTCAGGAGATAAAGTTACCTAGTCACATATGGAGAATATTTACTCATTAGACCATTCACTTATTAACCAAACCTAAAGTTACTGCTTCTCCAAAGCTGCCAGGAATCATGTAGAGTCTTCTTTAAAAGCAACAACAAAACTAATACTTTATAATGTAGATAATATGGTAGAAAATTTTATAAAGTCTTAACATTTTGAGTAAAATGAAGATAAAATGAAACTGTAATTAGTTGCATATTTATTTTGCTTAATTATCTTGAACTATGATTAATGGTTTCTTTTTATTTTCAAAATTGATTTTGCTAAACTTTTAACTTTGGAATACATTTAATTTGCAGAAAGGTAACAAAAATAGTATAGAGAATCACCATATGTTTATTATTATTTTTCCCCTATTTATTTTAATCATGTTGCATTGGTCACAAGTAGAAATCAACATTGATACATTAAATAACTCCATTAACTAAATTCAAGATTTCTTTCAGATTTAACTAGTTTTCCTACAAATTCCTTTCTAGTACTCCAGAATTTACTCTTGGATAGAAATTGTACTTAGTTATATCTCCTTAATCTTTGAAATCTTTCTTTATTTTTCACGAGCTTCATAGTTTTGAGTGATATGGTCAGGGATTTTGAAGAATGTCCCTCAATTTGGGTTTTTCTGTTATTTTCTAATGATTAGACAGGGATTAGGGACTTTGGGGTGAAAAGACCATAGAGGTGAAGTGACAATCTTAATATGTTACATCAGGCAGTACACACTGTAAATATGACATCAATATTGTTAAAGAACAAAATTTCAACCAATATGGTTTCAAAGATCGGTTTTTAGTAGTGATTCATAAATGGAATAGCATCCAGTGTACAAAACAGAAAGGAGTTCCAATGAGCTGGAAAGAGTGGGTAAATTTTATAGGCAGGAGAAAGCAGAAAAGATCATCAGACAGATAGTGAATTGGCTGTTTTCAAGATTATTTTTCTTAAAGGGATGTCTATGAAATCTTGTCTTAATGAGGTTTGGCTATCATCTCTCTCTGACTCTCAGAAAGTCAAATCTCTCTCATTTCTTCAAACATCAGATCTTGCAGGTTAATAATTTAGGTTTCAGTTTGATGAGATGGAACCTTCACATGAGTAACTGCATTTTGAGCCTGCTGTTTCTTTTTTTCTTTATCACTATTGACACTGTCATTGACAACATGGCTGAAGTACTAAAGTGTTTTCAGATTTCTCCACTATAAAGTTACTTTCCATTTCTTTTCATATTCTATGCAAGCAAATTCTTTTAAGTCCAGCTCAAACTTCAAGATATAATACTGTTTTACAGTTATTCATTCAGCTGACCACCAGAACCAAAGACATAAGATATTATCTATATGTTTCCTCTAAAAGTTATGAAGTTAAATGGAACTGTGGATCTCCTGAACTTCAGTTACTCATGTTGGAGAATGACATGAGAAGCAAGAATAAGTCATCATTTTCCTGTTCATTGTTTAAAATAAATAGAAGTCAAAATGATATAGGCCAATTTTATGCTGTCGTGATAAAGTGAGTTCTTCCAAATCTTCATGAAGGCATTGAGCTGGATCTTAAGATAGTGACTCAGTATGTCCCACTGTCATGCTGCCCATATCCAGAACCATTAGTACCATTTTATGGCCTGTTTACTTCAATCTTGGAATAGATATATTAGTTTGTCCCAAAAGGATACAGTCTTTGACTTGGATCCAACATCTATTTTCCTCCACTATTATTTGTTGATTACCTATTATGTGACAGAACTTACCAGATATTTTTATACTTGATCTTACTGATATAATAACTTCATAAAATAGTTAATAGTTGTTAACATCCCAATTTTATAAGAAAATTGAAGTTTTAAAAGGCCAAGTAACTTGACTATATCAGTAGGAGTAGTATCTAGGGATTAAAATAAATTTTCTCTGTGCATGCTTTTCTTCCTTTCTTTCCCTCCCTCCCTCCCATGTATGTATATATGTGTATATACATATATACACACATATATAATATGTAATTATATAACACATAATATAAATATATAATATATATTATTTAAATTGTTCATAATAGCAAAAAGTTTGATAGAGTGGGTTCTTAGAATTTTTAAAATATTGCATATTTTTATAATAATTGAGACTAATAGCTACTTAATTTGGATACAGTAATTTGATGCCCTTGATATCCTTAGATCCACATAAATTCTAAATATTATCATGTTGCCAAAATCCTCCAGGAAGATAAAAATTTATTACAGTAAGAAATATTCAGCTGTTGCTGCTGGAAGCATCTTATTTCATTTTCTTCAGAGTGCACAATTGCTGCTAATTTTGTTTTATATTAAGAGTCAGCATCAAAAAATGTTTAATAATCATGGTAACAGGGAAAATCAAATAAGTTCACCTTAAATGTTATTTAGAGAAGTTAATGTTTTAGGCATCTAGTTCCTCATTCTCAAAGATACTAAAAATATTCTTAAAAGTCATTATGTATGGAAAAATCTATAATTTCCTATGAAACCTTGTAAAATTATTTTGCTGGTAGCTAAACAAAGACTGAGTTATATCTACTATGCAGGCAAAGAGTCCATCCCCATACCCATTTGGATAACCCTTTCTGGCTTAATGTGAACCAGGATCATTGGCCATTTCTCTGTTTTTGTGCTTCTTTTGGAAATGGTTTTATGTAGCTTGATGGTCAAGTTCATCATGGAATTAAGATATAGTTTGCTATTTGGAAGATGCTTTTATGGTTGATATTTTCAATGTCTTTTAACTCTGTCCATCTTGGATTTAATATGAAAGGGCATCAGGCACCATCTGAAGTAGCTGACACTTCTTCCTCTCCATCTTTTTTCTTACAGTCTTTGTTGTGGCTTGCCTTTCACTCAAAGCACTTGCTTTTATGGCTTAGGCCCTTTTTGCAAGTGGAAAAGATCTGGTTTCCAAAAGCTTGTTTAAAATTACTTAACTCATATAACATCTCCTGAAGAGTCTGCATTTTAAAATAGAAATTCCTAGGAGGAAACTGAATTAATGATATATTTTCATCTATAGTAGTATTCAGATAGTAAAAAATTGGGGGCAAATTTATGTTAAAACATTCAATACTTGTCCATTTATGCAAATTTATGTTAAAACATTTGATATTTGTCCATTTATAAAATCTGCCTGCGATGTATAATTTTAAGGTTATCAACTTTAGTCACAAGAAACAAAATGATTCATTCAATATTTTTGAACATTTATTATGAACCAGACACTGTTATAGGCGTTAGGAATATCAGTGATCAAAATCAGACGAAGGACTCTGCTCTCATGGAGCACATCTTCTAGAGGCAAGTTGCAACAGTATAAAAACACACACACGTGTACAAACGAATAAATATATGTCAAAGATAAAGGGAAAAATTAAAAATAGAAAATAAATAATTTTTTTTTTTGGTACTGGGGATTGAACTCAGGGGCACTCGACCACTGAGCCACATCCCCAGCCCTATTTTGTGTTTTATGTAGAGACAGGGTCTCACTGAGTTGCTTAGCGCCTGAAAATAAATAATTTATGGTTTATTTATGAAGTGATGAGATTGGCAGGAAGATAATACCAATAATGAAAAGAAAAAGTTTTTATATGTGGTAACATAAGAAATCAAGTAAAAATTGCTTTATCTTACAGACGTTTTTGATAGATTGAAGGAAAAGATAGAAGATTAAATTCATGATATACTTTATTTTATAAAATAAGATATTCATATTTCCTATATTTTAAAATAAGACCTTTATATGCTTGGCAAATACAAACATATTACACATGTTACTTAATTTCACTTTCATAATAACTCCGCAATGTAGGCACGATTACCTCACCTGAGATGCATTTTCTCAGTAAAGACTGAGACTGAAATAAGTTAGTTGGCTTATCCAAGACCACATGGTAAGTGGCAGACACAGGGGCAGGACCATCTGACCTACTGGTGCCTGTGCTTGTCTGCTTTTTCATATTTGTGACATTGCAGTCTGTCAGCATCCCTCTGTCTTCCCCTCTTGTAATCTAATATGTGATGGCTTCATGCTGAAGGATCAAGTTCACCTCAGTTCCTGAACCAATCAATAGTTCAATAGGCAGGATCAAAACAGAGGCCATGTTTAAAAAGATAACGTGGAGAAGTTAAAGTACAGTGTAAGTACTGTACATTATTATTTATGAATATTTGAACATCTTATTAGCAAATAGGTGTTCCTGTTCAGTGATATTTTATTTTAAATACGAATTACAAGGATAGGAGAACAAGCAAAAGAGTGCTCAAAAAGACAGGCAAGTCCCTTATGTAGGACATTTTATGAGAAAAAAAGAACTGGTTTCTGTAGTAAGTTAAAGGCATGGATCCAAACTGGTGGGATAAATTCACTTGGAGTAAAAGAGACACACAACCAAATATGTGTTTTTATAACAATTAAATGCAGTTTACAGGTTTTGTTTGGATCCTGATTTAAACAAATCTACTTTAAAGAGACAATATCAAGGAATGATTGACATTTGTTTTATAGTAATTATATTGTAATTAGGGGACAAAAGTCTATAAGCTTTTTAGAGATGAATATGGAATTATTAATTGACTTGATACCATGTCTGGAAATAAAGGAAAATAGGATAGAGAAAACAAATGTGGCAAAATCTGATAATTTTTTAATCTGGCTGATGAATATGCAAGAGTTAATTGAACTATTCTCTTTACTTTTGTTTGCAAGGAAATATTTTCATAATAAAAATCAAAAACCAAAACAACAATGAAAATCGTGCTACTGTGCCTGTTTCTCAATTATGCTCTATGTAAAGCAAAAATATATTTAAGACAATGGTGTGTTTTAGAAGCTCCCAATTCATCAGCATCTTATTTCTCCACTTGTCACTTTAATGTCTGTCTAGTGTTTTTAAACTGACACTGCTGTTGCTTTAGCAAGCAGAGTTTCTGAGGAAAATCTTCATTGTTCATCTTTGGAAAATTTTACATTTGAATATACTGGTCACTCAATCAAATAGTTCCTGGTAGGTCTCAGTAAAGTTGTTAGAAAAATCCACAGTAAAAAGGAAGAGATGATAGAAAAGCAAAATGGGAAACTTATACAAGTGAGATAAGTCAGGATTGGTAACTCATATGCCTTTAAATGCAGGCATTTTTAACTACCTGTATGTGTGTGTATGTACATGCACACATGTGCACACAGAGACACCATTTTACTTTCTCTTCTCTAAACTATTTTTATAAGCAATAAGCACACATCATAAGAATAAATGTATATTAGTATATACATAAATATTCACATGTATTTAGATGCATTTTCTCTGGGAAGAGCACATAACAATTCAAAATACACTTGATTTTTGCATTTTACTTAAAACATAACATATTGATACTTTTGAACTCACTAAAATTTGAGTCTGAGAACAATGACAAGTTCATGTTGGGATTTGGCAAGTTTTCTTAGCAGAAATCAAAGAGTCCTATCACCTTCATTAATTCCTTCCACAGAAATTTATTAGATTCCTTTTATGTTCTAAGCACTAGGAATACATGTTGTCAAGCGTGGTACAAATCCAGTCCCTCATGTCACAAAACTTACAGAATAGCAAGAAATAAAGATAATAAATCATTTCAACTGTTCACAATATCATGAAAGGTGAGGTACAAGGTACCATGAAAATGAATCACAAGGATTTGATAAGGAATTGGTCATGGAAAGACTCTGGGGAGTTAAAGCTGACTCTGTGGAATGAGTATAAGTGAGCCAATAGATGTTGCAGGGATTCTGGAAATGGAGTGAGAGAGTTCAGTGTGGTAGAGATCAGTATTTCAAAGTCCTATAAGAAAAAGAGAATGTGTTGAATATGGGGAGCAGAAAGTGTAGGAAAGCAAGAGAAATTGATGCTGGAATGTAGGCAGATCTTGAACCTCTTAGGCCTTATTCTGTGTTCAGGTTTATTTTTATCTTATCCTAAGGAAAATGGAAAGCTAGGGAAATGCCTTTATGGAGAGCAGACATGACATGACACAACTCTTGTCTTAAATTCACTTGCAAAGTGAAAAGTGGATGTAATTAGAAGAAAGGGGTTCAGTTATAAAGATATTGCAAAGTATTGTGATGATCCTGTTCACTTGGATGAGAATGGTGGCAGTAGTGAGGAGAGAAATGAAAAAGAAAAGAGTTAAGAAAAAGAGGAGGCAACACTGGCAATATGAAACCATAGCTTAGATGTCTATTACCCTCAAAACATCTCTTCTTGGCCATAGTCTGATAAAAATCTCAAGAATCAAAAGGTATTACTGGGTACTGGAGAAAGAAGACGTTTTTAAGAACGGGTTTCTGAACACCTTAGAGCAAGCAGGTAAATAATTCCATAGCTTTTGTCACAAGTCTTTGACATGATAGAGGTGGCTTCAAATGAACCCAAATAACCTTAGAGGCATTATCAAATTTAACACCTGAGCATCTTTTTGAACGATATCGGATGCCAATTTTATTGCTTGATCTCTGTCTAAAAATTATGCTTCCCTGACTCTTGAGAGGAATTGTTTCAATCCTCTGGACCAACTTGATGCCATAGGATTCAAATAAGTGTTCTAGGATGGTTAGGACCCCAGAAAATCCTAAGATTCAGTTCAGTGGAGTGTGTGAGAAGGCACATATTTCACAGTGAATTTTTGGATGGTAATTTGACTTGTAAAACTGCCCAACTATACAGAATAATTTGTAGAACTTCCAAACAATAACATCATGCTTATTGTGAAGTTCAAAATTAAGCTTTCTGGAACTATTTCAGCCCCTTTTGCCTGAATTTTATCTGGGTATCAATCTTCTATTGATGGAAACTGTCCTCTACTTCAGGGACTAGACAGCGTCCCTTCTTGGTGATGCTGTGTCTATCTGCAGGAATGGCCTGCGGAATAGTACATTACTAGCAGTCTCAATGAAAATAAGCTTTAGCAAAAAGAATGGGAAAGGATACAAATCTCATTAAAAAGCTGATGAAAATCAAGGCTATGGGCCGAAAATGACTAAGCATTACACTAAAATAAATGGAATGAATTTTGCTTTTCTTCCATTTTCCTGGGGATCTTTGTCCTATAGCTACAAAGTATGGTCTTAGTAATTTGATAAGTGGTGACAGAAATGAAGAGATTACCTCTGAGGTGTCAAAATGTTTTTAAGATATAGGGACAGAACACTAAAAATATTATGGCCCGAATAAAAATTTTGCAAATCAGATGAAATCTAAAAAGTGATTTGTAATATCATTCTGTAGTATAGAACTTGAGATTTGACAGACATTAATTTTAAATATTTAATCTTAGAAACATTTTTCACTTAACCTTGCTTACTTACTCACAAAATCAGTAAACCTGTAAAGGATCACAAAGTTGTTTATTTTTTGCAGGTATGTAGTGTAATGAAGTACAGGCAGACAACTAAGTTCTTAGATTAGGCCCATGCGGACCTATGATAATACTTTATATTTTGAGGGACAGCTTAAGCTGAAGGTTTTTGTCTTTACTTTTATACTTGAGTGATCCTCATAACTGATGATGAATGGGCAATAGCTAGAGCTGACTTACATAAAGGCATGCAGTAGTTTTTGCAAACGTCAGAATGCAGTTGACCAAAATACTGCCCTTTTCTTGACTCCTATTGCCTCCAGCTCCACTGGCATATTTAATTTTCTAGTATGTTTAATGTTCCATAATAGCTTTATAATTAATGTGTTAATGTGTTGTGACATCTATTTACATACGTTCTTTAAAGATGTTGCACAATAAATTTCTACCTGTTAGCAACGATTAATTAATCCAATTACATATTATCACCTGTTATAAATCTCAGCACAGTCATGAGAAAAAAGTAAACTTTGGTTTGGCAGAGAATAAGAACATTAGAAACTAGTTAACATAATCTTACAATAAGAATGTTGATCTAGGCAGTGAGAGAACAGAATGCTAGTGCTTATAGGATGAAGTTCTAAGGAATTGTCACTTGGGCAAAAATAACAAAGCAAAGCAACAGTTTTATTGTAGCAGAGAGATTTAAGAGCATAATCTTTGGATTTTGACATATTGGGTGACCTTGGCAAAGTCATTAATTTCTCTAAACCTTCATCCCCTTACCTACATCTCGATAATATAATAATACCTATATTATTCATTGTTGATGGGCATAAAATGTAATTTTAAAATTGTTAGTATCATTCTTATTTGGAAATTTGATATGTTTCTATTTTATGGAGGGAACTAGCCAAAACACAGATTGTCAGAGAGGCTTTTATGTGCATGAAGAATCCACTGAGAAGAAGGACTACTAGGGAGGAAACTAGACAGGTTCCACTTAGGTGATTCAAGGGGTAGAATATAAGGTTATTACGAGGTGTTAAAGATAGTATAGAGAGTTGAGTACATGTTTCTTTTAAAGCATCATTTATGTGTTGTGTTCCCAGGAAACATTACAAAGTGCTGGTACACTGATGGACTTGCCATCGTTTTCAGTTACTTTAGAGAACTAAGGTCCATCACTCAGTTTTATGTGTAGGTAAAATCCAGTTCTGCTTGGTGTAGCAGAAATAAAAAAGAATTTGATTCAGAAGATTTGGTTTTAAATCCTTATTCCCAAATGCTTGATAGATTTATTATCTTGGGAAAATCACCTCAGCTTTCTTACCTATAAAGCTGGAATAATACCTATCTTATTGTATTGTTATAAGGTGAGAAGGCCATAAGATATGGAAGTATCCTTTGCAGGCTAGAAGGAAGTATAGAAATTTAGCTTTAAAAATAGTTTTATAGGCACTTGACTGTGCTGAGGGAGTGCGATATAGAAAATATTGTAATTTGCCAGCCCCTGGAAAATTGGAGATATGTTATATATCTCACTTTAAATATACTTCTGAGATCTATCCACCTTACAGGTCCAATTTCTTATATATTAGTTTGGGTGAATTCAATTGCAAGTAATAGAAACCTAATAAATTTATTTAAACAATACATGAAATTGATTTGCTCACATAACTAAAAAGCCAATAATAGATGAAGTTTGAGCCAGTAGGCTATTAAATGCCACTTAGAACTCAGTTTCTTCCCATTCCTAGCTCTGCATTCTGTGGTGTTACCATTATCTATAAGATTCCTAAATGCATGCCAGTTCATGTTCTTGTTTATGTCTAGTATGAAAAAGAGTCTATGTTACATATTCTGACTGTAACTACTGGGTCTTTCTGATTTTGTTACTTGCTCATCTTTGTGCCAATCTTTATGGTCAAAAGAAAGCAATGCACTAAACTGACTGAGCTTACGTCATGTGCTCCATTTTTGGATCTGAAGGTGGAGTCAGCTACACCAGAATCACGTGAATCTGCAAATGTAAATCAGAAACTGTTTAAATAGGGAAAGAGAAGAGGATAGGTAATGGATTACAGAATGTCCACCACATGCTAGCTGGATAAAACCAGAAGGAATGATTT
Source organism: Xerus rutilus (assembly GCA_028644305.1). NCBI lineage: Eukaryota > Metazoa > Chordata > Mammalia > Rodentia > Sciuridae > Xerus > Xerus rutilus. The sequence goes on from CM053406.1 coordinate 36,412,895, forward strand.
TCTAAAGATAGAATCTTGGGATTATTTAGAGGTGCCTTGGCATGGAGGTGTTGTTGGCTGGTGAAGTAGGTCTTAGTGGTGGTGTAATACCACTCATAAACATCTCATGTATTCATGGGATACCAGCATAACTAGTAAGAGAATTTCTGTCCATGTGTCAATTTTAGGTTTGTATTCTGACTCAATGACTTGCTAGCTATGTAACTTGAATGAATTGCTTCTTCTCTGTGCTTTGATTTCCCTATCTGTAAAATGGTGGTAGTAGTAAAAGCACCTCCAAGTCAGTTTTGAGTAATAAATGAAATAATTCAACTAAAGTGTTTAGTATAGTTTCTGAGTCACATAGAAGGAGAGACTTAGTAAATTTTCTTACCAGAATTATTTTCAAGCACTTTTTACAGAAATCCCTGAACAATCCCTAAGCCCAGATCATTTATATGATAGTGCATGAATATGTTTAGCAGAGTATTCAGAGAGTACACCTCTCCTTCCCTTCTTCTGTCATTAATTTGATTCTCAGAGAGAGAATTATATCATTTTAGATTTAGATTCTGGCTCCAAAAATGGTATCAGAAACAGTTCAGTATTATCTACATTTAAAAACACGAAGGATTTAAAAGATTTGATACTATGGACTGTTCTTGGAAACTATGAAAATTCATCATATTTAGGATGACCATTTATGTTTAAATTAGGATGCCTTTTGAAGATAGGAGACACTTAAAAATTATCATGTAATAGTTTGTATAGAACAAGTATGAACCAGAACTTTTCCAGTTAAATTATCTAATAATATTGAAAGTCTTCACATAAAATAGAAAGATTTGGAGCAAAATTGCTTAAGGATCTAATAAAGGCAAATGATTCTAAAAAAATGATCGATATTTTCTCTCCTCTTTTCTTCTGTACTATCCATGAAAACTATCCCTGAATTAAGCATTTTGATTTGTTATTTTATTCTATTTAAAATATTGTTATATAGATTCATATATCCACACAAATATTATAGCAGATGTATTTTCTTTTAATTTGAGTTCATCTGAAATAAGAAATTGAGCCAACCAAAGCACATTGGTATGGTTTATTTTTAAATATATCCACACTTATAAAATAATAAAGCTGATTAACTTTCATCCTATTGATGAACAACTAATGTGTTAGTTTGAACTTGGAGTAAGTGCATAGTATCAGGTTTCTGATTCTTTGAACTTTTGGCATTATTTCCTTCTCATGTTTTTATTCTTTCTCTGAGTTAAACAAAATTAATGGATCTGTTGCCCAAAGTCTTCACAAACACATTTAAAATAATAAACCTGATTAATTGCAACACCCTTTGCTTACTGATCTCAGAGGTAAGAAGGTAATATAATTATCATTCTCACTCCATACTAATAACTTAATTATATCTAGTATCTTAATGGATGACTAAATATGACAAATGTTGGCATAATATATTAGTTAGTAAAATTGGAACTGACATGTTCTAAAAATGGTATCAGAAACAGTTCAGTAATATCTACATTTAAAAATATGAAGAATTTAAAATAACTTCAAAGAAGAAAAAGGAAAATAAGATTGAGGAAGAAAAGCTGGCCTCTGGAATGATGTTAGCGCAAGAAATGTATGTCATGCTTTGAAACATACTTGGAAAAAGGTTTGTATAAATATGTTTCCAAGTTTTAGGAGCCAAAGAAAGAGGAAAACATAACCAGGTTCAACAGTCAAAAAGGTCATAAGCTAAAAACTAAGACATTGGCCACAAAAACCACAATTTTCTATACTGAAAGCACAGAAATATCTCTTCCTCAGAAATATGCATAGTATGACTTTCTATTTCCATGTAAATATGTTATCATCTACTAACATCAGATGACATTATTTTTCCTCCCAAGTTAGTGGTTCAAACACTTAAAAACTGACACTTTTTTTTTTAACTTTTAAGGCATTCATACAAGTAGCTTGCTTAGGTACTATTCACCTAATGGTTGGTGTGTTAATTGTGCTGTTCCAATATCTTCCATGAAAATATGTGCAGATTGCACTTAAATCTTGGTCTTTGGACCTTGCATTTGTGATCAAAGTAGACTGTCTTTTTTTGATGTGTACATCAGACTTGAATTTACTAAAGCAAATCTACTTCTGTGAATATGAATATGGCAGAAAATGGATCTTTAATGTGTGTACTAAAGTAAGACTACATAGTTTTTGAAAATCCTATGTAGTGGAAGTTGAATTGAAGAACAGGCTGTCATTGGTAAATTTGAAATCCTTATGAATGTTGAACTTTAGGGTCTCCAGAGTCTTTGATAAATATCATTCCTGTCCTCTGAGTTTGGAACTAATTGAAAATAGATTGCATGAAGTTTTAAAAAATGTAAATTTGAGAATGTACCTTTACCTGTGGGCACAATCTATGATCTTTCTCTGGCTTTGACAGGATCGTGGTAGAGATAAGTTGTATGGGTTCTGAGAAGATGGTGATCCAAAATGTAGAGCTCCAAAGAAATGAGGTTACATTTAATAGAAAATTGTTTCACTTAATAGAAAATTCAAACTAAAAGAGATTCTAACAAGTAGAAATTTATTTTGTCTTACATAAAAGAATTCAGGGGATCAGATTGAACCAGGGCCAGTAGTGCAATGGACATTAAGGTGCTTGGCTCCATCCATTAAATAGCTGCATGAGCCTGAGAAACTGCTTCTTGTTATGAGTCTCAGTTTTCTCATAAATAAAATTGGTGCAGGGGTGCTTGAATTATAAAGATGTTAAAATTAAATAAGATAACATATAAGGCAACTATCAGATTGGGCTCAGTGTATATTGTTGAAATTTCAGAATTCTAGGAAAAAAAAAACAAGAAAATAAGCAGGCTCAAGATTTAAAATACAAAACTCCCCAACAGTGGTGTAACTACAGTGACAGAAAACAGAGCAACAGTTGCCTAGAAATAGGGATGGGATGTGATTGATTACACAGGGTCACAGGGGAATTTTGGGGAATGATAGAACTGTTATACATGCTGATTTTGATGATTACAGAACTCTCTGTCAAAACTCATGGAACTGTATACTTAAAAGGTGAATTTACTGTATGTAACAGCTTAGTTTAAAAATGGGAAAAACACAAACTAGAACTGTAAAATGAGAAGCCCAAAGATTTCACTGATTTGCAGGCGTATGTTAACGCATACATAAATCACACACGGAGATACAGATGAATAGTTACACATTTTAATCTTTGATGTAGAGATAAACAGAATTTACTTGGAAAATCAAATCACAAATTTTTAGAGCTGAAGAAACCTTATACATTGTATAGACTAACCTCCCTAAAAGCTAAGAAACTTGAGGTCTGTCAAGGTGAGGTGAGGACACAAAGCTATTTCTTTGGTTGCAGGGTGCTATTTGGAATGCTTCCTAACTTTAAGTCTTGTTCTTTGTGTCACCTCATAATTTTCTTTTTAATTAAAAATATTACTTTTTCCCCAATGGAAGAATATTAATACTAGCATCTTAATTACTGGGCAAAGAAATAGGATATTAAAACATTTAGCACTATTCTAAAATATAAGCTAAATGAATATTAGAAATTTGAAGTTGATGTTTATGCTCTTACAGTTGCATGTACACCAGAATAGCTATGTCAGTTTAACTCTGGGTGCCCACCATTTGTGGTTGGGTGCCCACATTTTATTAATCAATTTCTATAGTTTAGCCATAAAAATTCTGGACCAGATGTTGGAAGACCAGCATCTCATCTGAGCTTCACCACCAGTCTCTCTGATCTTTTGCAAATCTTACATTCTTGAGATCTTAATTCTCTTATCTGCTTTGGACTATATCAATGCTTTTCAAACATTTATTAAGAGGCCCCTTTTAAAAATGAAATCTCAGGCTGAACTTTTTTTTTTCTTTTGGTACTGGAGATTGAACTCAGGGGCACTCCACCATTGAGCTTTAACATATTAAAAGATGAAAGAAAAGCTGCTCCTTTGAAGCAAATGAGGAGACTGTTTCTTCCCATTCAGCCTCCACCCTCTATCCCCACTACAGGCAATACCCTAAGCTACTTCTCCAGAGTTGTAGAGCACCAGAAGCACAATTCATAACTGCTCTATCATATTATTTTAAAAATTCTTCCCCCTTTGAAAATAATTTGTGAGACCAAAGATGAAAGTCATTTCCCCTTAGCGATAATAAGGATTAGAAATCACAGATATAATGTTAAGCATTGTTGATGCAATTACATGTTATTTTTATATATATTTTATTGATTGACATTTATTAATTATACATACTGATGGAATTCAGTGTGGTATTTCAGCACATGCATATAATAATGCACACTGATCACATCAGGGTTTTTAGCATTCCTTCTTGTCATCACTTCTTTGTGTGTGAGCCTTCAAGTTTCTTTCCTCTAGATCTTCATAAAATAATATAATAGGTCATTGTGAACTACAGTCATCCCTTGTGCTATGGAATACCAGAACCTTCACCTATGTGTTTTGGTACCTGTTATCTAACCTCCCTTTATTGACCCTCCCTCTCAAATTGCTCATTATTTTATTGCAACTTAAAATTTATCTTTTTAAAAAAGGGAATTAAAGACTAAAAGAGAAGAATGATCTTTGTTTATAATGAATCCAGGTTGTAGAATATTATCAACAAAGCTTACATGAGTGATAGAAACATATATAATGGAGCTACATCACCTTGGGTAATACCTGCAAACACATTATTCACAGTAGGTATTGTATTCTGAGAATTTTCTAATGGGAGAACTTGGGATGATCTATAAAAAGTCAGGAAATCTGGTAAATATTAATAAGGTGATACTTACATTGCCTGATTGCCCTTGATCAGACTTTCAGAGAATAGATAATAAACAGACACACAAATACATGTTCTGTGGTAATAATCAGAAAGGCAGAAAGAAGATTCAGTGCAAGAATGCAGTGAAGAAAACTTCAAACAACATCAATGAAGTTATGAAATGATGAAAAACAAATGTCATAGAGCTCAAAAACAGCTGCCTGGATACTGCAAGGTTGTTTAAGCCTGTTGTCTCAAGATGTATCACAAAGCATCTTTTCTTTGTTCAAAAAGAGAAGAAACACTGATCCCATCATATTCTTTTGCCACATACCTGGTAAAGCTCTCACCAGCAGCATTTCAACACATTAGAAATTGTTTAGAATGATGTGCAGGCAAGTCTCAATTTTTAAAAAATTTCTTTATTTGTTCATTTTAGTTATACATGAAGGAAGTTCCAATTTGAATACTTGTTTGTATTTTTGAGATACAGGTACAATGTTATGACAAAGAGACCAAAACACAGTGGCTCAAACAAAATAGATACTTAGCATAACAGACCTGGGGGAGGCTACTGAGTCATTCAGGACCCCAAGTCCTAACTATATTGTTTTGTGGCTATTCCCTAGATGATCCTCAATGGCCAGGATGGCATTGGCTCACAGCCATCTTTGCTTCTAGGCTGTGATATGGGAAAGTAAAGGTAAATTATTCTTTTCTTTTCTTTGTCTTTTTTTTCCTTTACAAGTGGGAAGTTTGAATTGACACATGTTCCTGCTCAAATACTGTTAGCAAGGAACCAATCACATGATCACACAGCCCTGCAAGAAATGATGGGAAATGTGACTCTGGTTGGTTACATTTGGAGGACAAGCGTGTTCCTAAAAGAAAGAAAGAGAGAAAGGAAACTAGGAGATGAAAATCTCTTTTTCCCGAATGTAGACCCATTTCTGAAATGAAGTTTCAATTTGCAATGAAGAATATACTTTTATGATAGACTGGGCTGAAGGCAAAAGAAAGAGGCCATTTGTGAGAAGGGGTTAGGTCACTCACCCAGTAGCATGAAGTGGGGGGTAATAAAGTTCTGTTGCTGATGTCATTTGGATTTAGAGTGTTTTTTACCTTCAAGATGCAGTATCCACTTCCATTAGAAGGGTAGAGTACAGCTGGGTAAGTCCTTGTAGAATCTCAGTAGGCTAAGGAAAATAAGTTTAATTTTATTGTCTTCAGACTTCTGTGACAGGATGATGATTATGCAAACATATGTTGTTTCTTACACTCTCTACTGGGTTCAAATTCCCACACAATAAACTCCAATCTTTTTTGAGAAGATGACAGGAAATAAATCCAATTTATTGGCAAAACTCTGTGTTATCAATATTTGCTAGTAGGGATATCCCCAGTACTATTGACTTTGGATCAGAAGCCTAGAAGATATATACCAAATTTGGCACTAACACGGGTACTCCCTGAACAACTAGCTCCAAACTTCCCACATCATTTCTATCTCAGTATAGCTAATAGTATATATTTAGTCTAGGAGAAAAATTGGTGAATTAAATAAATTTAGTGTATCATAAGTTCTGTCTGAAAGTTAGTAATTTATCTGAGCATTTTAATCACTTTTTTGTATCAGATTTGCTGTGATAAAAGCTACAAATTTTTCAATCTCACACAATCCCTTGCTCAAATTCCTAAGTAGACTCCTGCAGAGTCCCACTGTTTGCCTTTGAAAGATCATAGCCTGACTTTGCCTATGGAGCTTTGCTTAGAGTTCAGAAAATTTTTGCAGCTGGGGTGAACCTATACCTTGCTGGGGAGAATCAACATGAAACAATTGATGACTTGTCCAAAAATAAGAATTTTAACAGAAAGGGTGGTAACTGCTGAAAGAGCATGCTGACATCAAATAAAAAATGTGTAGGAACAATAATTCTGTTGACATGGAATGGTTTTTAAAATAAATTCTTTGTGTTTGGGAATCATTTTTTCTTTGCTTTTTTATTAAGCAGATGCATTTTGTTTTCCTGAGTAAAGAAGAACCTTATTTCTAAAGAGCTGTTTGCCTGCTGTTTGTCCCCTATATGAAATCATCATGTGGAATAACATGGCCTGCTACAATGAAAATTACATATGGGGTTTCTCAGTTTAAGATCAAATTTCCATGACTGAAAGTTAGAAATCATAGTTCTTTTTTTTTTCCTATGCACACTTTTATTCTTATTTTGTAAAATTGATAAATGACAATGTTATACATTTATGGTATGCAATATGATGTTTTAAAATGTGAATACATTGTGAAATGGCTAAATTTAACTAATCAATACATGCATTACCTTATATACTTTTTTTTTTAAGAGATGCTGAGGATTGAACTCAGGGCCTTGTGCAAACGAGGCAAGCACTCTACCAACTGAGCTATATCCCCAGCCCTACCTTACATACTTATCAGATTTTTTTTGTGAGGAGCATACTTAAAATCTCTTTAGTAAATTTCAAGAATACAACACATTAACTATTGTCATCATGTTCTACAATTGCATTTATTCTTGCTGTTTAACTGAAATTTTGTGTCATTTGATCAACATCTCCCAGATTCCTCCCACCCCCACCACAGCCCCTAATATCCACCATTCTACTCACTTCTTGTATGAGTTCAACTTTTTTGGATTGTATATACACATAGTGAGATCATGTGGTGTTTGTCTCTTTGTACCTGGCTTATTTAATTTAACACAATGACTTTTAGGTTCATCAAAAGACAGATTTTTTTTTTTGTTTTCTACATATCACATTTTCTTTGCTTATTTACTCATCAATGGCCATGTAGGTTGTGAATAATGTTGTAACAAACCTCAGAGTGAAGATTTCTCTGATATATTGATTTCACTTTTTTCGGATATGAAAGTGAAATAGTAAAGTAGTAAAATTGATGAGTTCAATCCTCAGCACTTCTTAAAAAAAAGTATGTAAGGTAATGCATGTATTGATTAGCTAAATTTAGCCATTTCACAATGTATTCACATTTTAAAACATGGGCAGTTCTACTTTCAAATTCCTGAGGAACTTGCACACTGTTTTCCATAATGCCTGAATTAACTTACATTCCCTCCAACAGTGTGCAAGTGTCCTCTTTTCTCCACATCTTCACCAATACTTACTATCTTATGTTTGTTTTTTGTTGGTACTAGCCATTCTTACTGGAATGAGGTGATATCTCATTGTGTTTTTACTTTGCCTTGCCCTAGTGGTTACATGGTTTTATTAGATCTTACATTTAGTTCCTTAATCAACTTCACACTAGTTTTTGTTTATGGTGTCCAATTTCTTTCTCCTACATGTGGATATCCAGTTCTGCAAACTCTGCCAAAAAACTATTAAAACTGATAAATGGATTCAGTAAAGTTGCAGAATACAAAACTAACAAACAAGTATCATATTTCTACACATTAATAATGAATTAACTACCTGAGAAAGAAATTAAGAAAACAATGCCATTTACAAAAGCTATGAAAAATGATAAAGTACTTAAGAATATACTTAACCAAGAAAGTGCAAGACATGTATACTGAGAACTATAAAACATGGATCCAAGAAATTTAAGAAGATACAAAGTTATCCTGTATTTTGGATTAGATGAATTAATATGATTAAAATTTTCATACTACTCAAAGTGATCTACAGAGCTGATAATAATCCCTGTTAGAAATTAATGACATCATTCATTCACAGAATAAAAGTAGTCAAAATAACCCTAAAATATATATGGAGCCACAAAAGGCATGGAATAGCCAAAGCAGTTCTGAACAAAAAGAACAAAGCTGGAGGTACCATACCATGTGATTTCAAAATATCCTATAAAGCTATAGTAATCAAGACCACAGGGTGTCAATATTAAAAACAAAACAAAAACACTCAGACTAGTGGACCAGAATAGAGAATACCAAAATAAACACATGCATTTATAGTTACTGATTTTTTGACAAAGATGCCAAGAACAGTCACTTCAAGAATTATTAGTAATTAAACATTCTATATTCATAAGAATTTTATAATGATTGAATAAAAAAGTTTAAAAAAACTCAGTGATTTTCCTAAAATTTAATTTTTTTTCAAAAATACAACAAATTTGAGTTTTTAAAGTTACCTTTTGTGAAAAATATTTTATTGATTGGTTATGTTAGTACCTGCTTGAGTCGGATCTCAAAATTACTATTTTGACTTGTACATTCTCTATTAACAGAAAAAGTTGGAACTCATAATGGGGGAAATAGAATTTTGTCTTCCAACAACCAGAGAGAAAATTCGATTAAATGAAAAGTGAAACTATCAATTTCTGAAAGAATGATTCGTCTGCTTTGTGTTTGAGGACATTACAATCTTTTCAAAGAGTTAATTAGCTAATTGTTTTGCTATTTCTTTTGTACTGAAATTTGACATTTCTGTACAGTCAAACCTATTACCTGTTTATGAAATTCTCCCAATGCATTTAAAATTAAAATGTCCTTCCTTATTCAGAGTTAGTAAAAAGAGACAAATTTTCTTCTAGTATTTTATTTTTATGTAATTTTTTTTTATCTCATGGAATATATTTTGATATGAGGTATGAACAGATATCTAAAATATTTCCCCCAAATAACTAAATGTCCCAGAGCTATTTATTAAAAGTTCTCTTCTTTCTTTTTTGATTTTATTTCAGAGTAATATTTAAGACATTATTAAAGCCAATATGATATAAAATCAATATTTTAGTACATATTATATTGATTCATCTATTCTTTTTTAAAATATTTTTCTAGTTGTAGGTGGACACAATATCTTTACTTATTTATTTATTTTATGTCGTGCTGAAGATCGAACCCAGTGCCTCACACATGCAAGGCAAGCGCTCTAGCACTGAACTACAATCTCAGTCCTGATTCATTTATTCTTAAATCAATATTAAACTCTCAAATTACAATAGCTTTATAATATGTTTTACTATAAAGGGATACATTCATCTTATTACTCTTTAATAGGAAATTTATGTAAAACTGCAGGTACTTGTGATCTCTCTCTCTCTCTCTCTCTCTACTGGGAAATTACTGTTGCTATCCTAACATACCTACCTACCTAGGCCCTCAGGCCAGAGCATATTATCCTCCTTACTCCTTGCCTATTCTATTCATTTAGGTGATCCCAGAAAGTTCTGCATCTGAACTATGCACTCAGTCTTGACTGTCCTTTATTACAAACTCCTTTAGGGCCTGAAAAGTTATACTACTTTGACTTAATGAGATCTCTAGCCCACTCCTCATCCTAATAACACAGAGAAGTTCTGCTTATTCTCACAGTCTGAAATGGTCATGAGGTTAGGGCAGCAGTGAATATGGATTCATGGTGACAAGTTCAACTATATCTAGAACTGATGTCATATTTTAATAGCTTTATTGATTGCTGCTTAAATTTCCCTGTCCTACGCCACCATCACATGGTCTTCCCCTGCTTACAGTTGGTTTGTCTACACAAAGTAGACCATAAAGTGGGACCATTCTGATGTTACTCCCTACTATTGATCCTCCAAAAATTTACCACATAGCACCCAAATTTGAAACAAACTTATCTTTTTGTCATTGTCTTTCATCTAAAATACAAGCTTTTATTTTTTTTTTTTTGGTACCAAGGATTGAACTCATAGGTACTCGACCACTGAGCCACATCCCCAGCCCTATTTTGTGTTTTATGTAGAGACAGGGTCTCACTGAGTTGCTTAGCGCCTCACCATTGATGAGGCTGGCTTTGAACTCGCAATTCTCCTGTCTGAGCCTCCCAAAGTGCTGGGATTACAGGCGGGTGCCACCATGCCCGGCCCAAAATATAAGCTTTTAATATTGATTTCTAAACTTATTTTGAGAGATAAAAAATTGATTATTATGCTGAATTCCATTTAGATATCAAATACTATTCTACAATATGAAAAAGAATATTTCTTTTTTATATATTTTTAGTTGTTGATGGATCCTTATTTTATTCATTTATTATTTGTATGTGGTGCTGAGAATTGAACCCAGTGCCTTATGCATGCTAGGCAAGCACTCTACCACTGAGCTATAGCCCCAGCCCCATAATATTTCTTTGAATTAGTATTCTGCCTATGTGATCAAAAAAAAAAGGTGGCAGAAAACAGGCTGTGTAGATATTTTCTGTGCTTTACATCAGATAAGACACTTTATACAAGTCTAGTGTGCAAAAGGCAATTAGTAACGATTGGAATTTAACACATACTACTAAAGACAATAAACCATATGAGATAATAAAAATATCCATTATCTTTTTTTATATTTAATTTATTTATTTGTTCTATTTAGGCTTACATGATAACAGAGTGCAATTTGATTCATTGGACATCGAGGATAATATATCAATTCTCTAGTTGTAAGTTGTATAGAATCACAACATATATGCAGTCATATATAAAGTTAGGGCTATGATGACCATCATATTCCACCACCTTTACTGTCCCCATGCCCCCTCCCCCCTTATACCCCTGTGAACAGAGATCCACCATTGTTCCCATGTCCTTCCCCACATTATGGATCAGCATCCACTTATCAGTGAGTACATTCAGCATTTGGTTTTCTGAGATTGGCTTACTTCACTTAGCATGATATTCTTCAACTCCATTCATTTCCCTGCAAATACCATAATTTTATTCTCTTTTATTGCTCAGTAATATTCCATTGTGTATATATACCACAGTTTCTTTATCCATTCATCTGTTGAAGGGCATCTAGGTTGGTTCCACAGTTTAGCTATTGTGAATTGAGCTGCTATAAACATTGAGGTGGCTGCAGCACTGTAGTTTGCTGTTTTTAAGTCTTCTGGGTATAGACCGAGGAGTAGGATAGCAGGCTCAAATGGTGGTTACATTCCAAGTTTTCTAAGGAAT
>CM053406.1:36424737-36569716 GCA_028644305.1 Xerus rutilus
TAATTGCTATTCTGACTGGTGTGAGATGAAATCTTAGGGTAGTTTTTATCTACACATAACTAATAACTTCAAATGGCAAAAGTGTTAGAAAACCAAAGTTGTTTAAAAATTTTTATTGTATAACAGACAAGTTATAGGTGTGTATATTAAAGGGGTACAGCATGATGTTTTGATTTATAAATACAATGTAGAATAATTAAATCAAGCAAATTAACATATTCATCATTTAAAATATTTATAATTTTTGTGGTGAGAGTATTTGAAATTTAATCTCAGTGATTTTGAAATTTCAAACCAGTTTTAAGTGATTTAGATACAATGGGAATATATACTTTCATTTCAGATTGGAGATATTGCAAAAATAAAGCATATAGTAGTTTTCTTTGACATTAAACAGTTTGATAACTGGGCTTAAAGAAGTGATTCTCAATAGTCAAGATACAAAATCAAAACAAATGTCTACCAGTAGATGACTAGATATAGAACTGTTTTGTGTTCTTTCACAAAGTTTCCTGTTAACTTACATTGATACTGAATTATTAATGCCAAAGACTTTTCTCAATGTTTTAAAAATGAAATAGAAAATATTATTTCATATATAAGGATGAATTTCAAAATATCTCTGTAGCCTTCCAGTTTTGGAAGTAAATGCATATAGGATTTATAAATGTCTCATTAGAAAGGATCGAGGGTTGACATCCCTAATTGGTCCTAAAGGGCTTCTGGATTTTGTCCTCCAAATGGCAGCAGCATTTGTTAAAGCTTGATTAGGCTGTTTAGTCATTAAAAAATCATTTTTATTTTGAAAAGTTCTTATTATATAAATTCAGAAGAGTTGAAAAAGATTAAATGAAATTAATTAAATTAATATTGAATTAAATGAAACTACTGCATAGTTGTTTTTTTTTTTTTTTGGTACCTGGGGACTGAACTCAGGGGTGCTTGACCACTGAACTGCCTCCCCAGCCCTATTTTGTGTTTTATGTAGAGACAAGATCTTGCTGAGTTGCTTAGCGCCTCGCCGTTGCTGAGGCTGGCTTTGAACTAGCGATTCTCCTGACTCAGCCTCCCAGAGTGCTGGGATTACAGGCATGTGCCACTGCTCCGGGCTCCACAAAGTTATTATTGATCATTTGGTCTTGTTCATTCTTCAGTTAAAGACAGTTAATTCTTAGAATACACTAGAAACATTTTATTTCATTGCCATCTTATCAGTGATTCCATTCAAGGTTGTTTTAAAGATTTGAATTATTGTAATTACCTTCTTGGAAATATGTAATACCCTATGCATCGACCAGAAACCTCTCAGAAATATTTGAATTGTTGTAACACCCCAGAATGACCTTTCATTTCTTAGATGCTCCTGACCTTTGAGCTTTCTGTCAAGCATGTGTCCCTGAGGCACTTAGCTTGGTAGTTTAATCTCATGTCTTCCTAAGGCTCCCTGAGTTAAGGCCCCACAATTCCATTACCAGGAAGATATTAGCTGCAGAGGGTGCACACTTGCAGCTGAAAACGATACACGAATATCAGTCTCAGCTGCTGCTTTGAATCTTATGTGAAAGGTGAGAGAATCGCAGCCTGGAAAACACCAACCACCCATTTTGACCTCATCTCGCCTCTTTCCTAAGGATCCTTCTACAATTTATCTGCTGTGACAAGTGTGGCAGTTCACTTGCACATGTTGCAAAATGAAGAAATTGATTCTGGTAGCTTGTGCAGTAGAGAATTTCTGAACTTCTATGCCAATCTTGAACAGCAGCTGCTGTTAGTATTTGGAATGTCTTTACTGAAACATGAAGTTTCAATGCTTCAATAGCTTCTCTGCTGATAATTTGATATTTTGACTTTTATTTCCTGAGATGAAAGTTAGATGTTTCGTTGGGCCTTGTGGCTTGATAGATATTCTTCTAGAAGATCTTTTGCACTGTTTTGGATTTAGAAATATCATGCATGTTTTCATTTTATTTGATGGGACTTGGTTTAAGATGCTTAAAATAACATCTTTATAATAAATACTATTTATATTTTGGAATGATGATCATGTCTTTTTCTAGATATAAGGTTGAAAAGCAAAGACAAAAAAATGGAAACTTTGTTCATGTTTAAAATACTTTTTTCTAACAATGAGGAGTGACAGTACATGGAGTAGAAGGATTATACTGGTCTGTTTGTACAGAACCAATATTTCAGCAAGAAGTAGCACTTTAACGTAATGACTGCCAGGCTAAAAGAAGGCTCACTGAGAAAATTTGGGTTTGATGATATGACGTGAATGTGCCAAGGCAGGGATAACACAACTGCATGCACAAAGCCAAAATGTGGAAGCAGGCATTATCGCACTTGGTAAAATTGCCGTAGCCAAAATGATTAGAAGGGATTATGGGCAGTCCAGAGAAATAAAATTAAAATGAAAGGACTATAAACATTAGACTTTAATCTTGTGGTTCTGAGTATAAGCCAAAACAGTAATCAGGCAAAATTGTGGAACTATTGTGGGCAAAAATAATTTTTCTAAACTGTGTTTTCCTTAGTACAAGTCCTAGAATAATAGTTTTTTTTTCTTTCAAATGGAAACAGGCTGACCAATGGGAAACTTGAATTTGAAAAAAAGACATTCAATATAACACATAAACGCTACGCATAATGCATATTTATGGAGTGAAAATTAACATCGGTCAACACAGGAGTTCTATTTCAGGTAATGAGAGAGATTTTTATAGTTTGTATTTCAAAAGACTGTGGGTAGGAAAAGAAGTAAAAGGCTGATCTACCTGGTTTTTAAGTTTAGTTACCTTTAAAAAAAGTTTGCCAAATATTAAGAAACAAGATTTAAGATTTTTTAAAGCACATGTAACTTAAAGCTAGAAATATTGGTGATTGCAGAAAAATCATGTTTTATTTTTGTTGAGTATTTTTATCCTATCAAATTTCATAAAACCTGTGACCCCCAAACTGTAAATATTTCATTTGTGGTATTCTGTTCATTGTGCACTTTAAGTGTGAAACACATTCTATAGTAAGACACTGTGTACAATAAGACACTTGGTGAGAATGAATACCGTTAGGATTTTAGAGACCTGTGTTCAAATCTCGTATCTCCATGAACTGTGTGATCCAAGTCTTTGGCTTCTGGCTTCTCCACTCGTTCCTTGGAGTGATGGATTGGGTCTTTAAGTTGCCCTTTTGCTTGGAAGTTTTGTTTAACTTTCTCATGAGCTAAAATTGTTGCCTTTTCTTATAGCATAAGTTCTTATAGCATATGAAAAATATTTTCAGTTGTTTGGGAACTAATAAAAGAAAGCCTTTGAATGTGTGGGTGCATCTTGCAGATTAGGGAGAGTTTTTAATAATGCTCAATTACCTGCCTTTATCTCTGTTGTCCTTAATTGGTTTTAATAGAGATGAAAAAATGTTTATGAATTGTTTCATTTCTATTTTCTTCTTTGAGTCAGATAAGAAGAACATTTAATCATGCACAATTTAGCAGTTAAAGAACAGATGTCTCTTACTCTCCAAAAAATCAGAATTATTTGATTTTCTATGATTTGTAATCTCCAGATATATGCTATAAGGAAGTCTGGGTAAAAAGTGTCTGAAATGTTTAAGTGAGATAAGAATTGAAGAAGATATAAAGGTCTAATGAGTCAAAAACTTAAATTCCAGTATAAGATGTGGGCTCTTGAGGTCTTTTTGGTTGAGGAAAAATTTTCTTAATATTATTTTCAAGTCAAATGTTAAGTATAGTAAGTTTGCAGAACTTAAAAGACTACAACTTTGTTTTGAAATAAATCAGGAATGAGGTACAGGAAATTTAATTTGAGTTTGATTTCTATAGGAAACAGGTCTGATTCTGAGAGCTAAATTGGATTCAGTGGGAAATATTAGAGTATGTAACTTTCTTTTGATTTCTTTTTTTTTTTTAATATTTATTTATTTATTTTTTTAGTTGTAGGTGGACAGAATATGTTTATTTTTATGTGGTGCTGAGGATCGAACCCAGCGTGCTAGGCGAGCACGCTACCACTGCGCCATAACCCCAGCCCCTCTTTTGATTTCTGATTGGCCAGTTGCTAGGGAAAAAGGAAAGACTAAGCAACGAAAAAATTTTGTGTTTCATAAATTTTGCAACTGATTTCCTAATTGATCAGATTTCTCAATAATAAAAAAGGCTGTTTAGAGAAAATGAAAACTGAATGAAGTCTCACAAAATAGCCAAGGAAGTACTATTGAGAATCAAAAACAAGACAAAAGCCCATTAAAATGTGAAACCTCAAATGAAGGCAAGCCACGTTGGAAAAGAAAATGTTTCCAAACCACAAATTAGGTGCTGAAGAGAAATGTCTCAGAAGTCCAGTGGCAATGGTGAAACAAAATATGACTGGTATTTTTTTCTGCACATTTTGTCAGTTAAATGCAAAGATAATGACCCATGTAGCTGTTAGCATATTCTTATAAGTAATTTTCACAGTGTTTTAAAACTGCCACATTTATTTATAACTAAGAAAATTATGATTTAGAGAAAAGTCCAGTTTTGAATACTAAGACTAGATGAACACTTTCAAGTAAAATGGTCTTGGAACCTTTGATTCTGATTATTCAGTTTTTAGTATATCTTGGAGTTATTCTAAATGTCTAAAAACAATTGGCCTCTCAAGAGTCATCTTTTTTTGAGAGGATGAATACAAAGCCACATGTTTTATGTTCTGTGTACTATACTATCACCTCAGTTTATATGAACCAGGATAAAGGTGGTGAGTTTAAGGGATTTGTGAGAAAAAAGTACACATTAAGGAGACCTGTCTACCTTTATCATGATTCCATTAGAATACATAATCATCATCTAATCTATTTTAATGTTCCAAAATAGAATGGTGGTTCAAAAAGAGTTCTTAGCAGGCTCTGCAAATAGATGTATTTGTCAGACTTTTCCCCCTGTCTGCTTTTCATTTTTGAGAGAGTGTAGCAGTATGGACTGTGAGACTGTAGGAAATTTCATGTCAAGAAAGGATTGATATTGATTAGCTGAAAATCAACCAATTTTAAATCCACAGAAATTTTCAAGTGGAAGTAAAATTGGTGTCAATCCAACCATATACTTCTTTGAATCCTTATTACTTAATAACTACATCCTCATAAGAATGCCAATTTGTGGCCCATAAGAACCTACAACATGGCTGTGCACGGTGGTGCACGCTTGTAATCTCAGTGGCTCGGGAAGCTAAGGCAGGGGGATCTCGAGTTCAAAGCCAGCCTCAGTAACAGTGAAACCCTATCTCTTAAATAAAATACAAAAATAGGGCTTGGGATGTGGTTCAGTGGTGGAGTGCCCCTCCTGAGTCTAATCCCTGGTACTCCCCCCCCCCAAAAAAAAGAGTTTACAACATGACAGAACTTCTGGGAAACAACAGTGTTTTGAGAGAATATAAGGCTATGCTAATAAAAAAGAAAGATCTTAAATCAATAACTGAAACTTTGTCTCAGCTAGAAAAATAAGAACAAAATCAATCCAAATAAAGTAGGAAAGAAATAAAGATCAGAGTAGAAATAAATATAATAGAAAATAGAAAAACAAAAGAAAATCAATACAACCAAAAATTGTTTGTTTGAAAAGATCAACAAAATTTATAAACCATTAGTTGGATTCATCAAGTAAAATGTGTTGACTCAAATTAGTAAAATCAAAAATATAAGAGGTACAATTTCACATTTTAGCATATGTTTACATTGTAGAATGATTAAATCAAGCTAATTAACATATGCCACTTATATTAAAACATATTGTACTTCATATATGCAATTTTTAGTTGTCAGAATAATATGAAAACAAAAAATAAAGAAAAAATTTAAGAAGAAATGAAGGAGAAAAAGAAATTTAAAAAAGAAATGAAAATGTGAAGTAGATTATAAGGTAATATCATTAATATTTGTATGTCAGCATATGAGATACCCTAAAGGAAATAATTCATAGAAAAGAAAAACTACTGAAAGTAATGCAGGAGGAAATAGAAAAAAATAATAGACTTGTAGGAAATGAAGATCTTGAATTGGATAAAAAAAGAAAGGTGTGGGGAACCCCTTCTTATAAACAAAACACAGGCTCAAATTACTTAATTGGTTATTCCAACACACATTTAAAAAAATTAATAGCAATACTCACAATTTTATTGAGAATTTTTGCATCTATGTTCATCAGGGATATTGGTCTGAAATTTTCTTTCTTTGATGTGTCTCTGTCTGGTTTTTGTATCAGGGTGATACTAGCATTATAGAATGAGTTTGGAAGGGTTTTCTCATTTTCTGGTTTATCTCTGTGTCTTCTATTCTGTACCATTGGTCTATGTGTCTATTATGGTGCCAATACCATGCCACTTTTGTTACTATAGCTTTGTAGTATAGTTTAAGGTCTGGTATTCTGATGCTTCCTGCTTCACTCTTCTTGCTAAGTATTGTTTTGGCTATTCTGGGTCTCTTATTTTTCCAAATGAATTTCATGATTGCTTTTTCTATTTCTATAAAGAATGATATTGGGATTTTAATTGGAATCGCATTGAATTTGTATAGCACTTTAAATGTGATCATTTTTAGTAATTAGAGAAATGCAAATCAAAACTACTCTAAGATTTCATCTTATGCCAGTCAGAATGGCAGGTATCAAGAATGTAAGCAACAATAAGTGTTGGTGAGGATGTGAGGGAAAAGGAACACTCATACATTGTTGGTGAGATTGTAAATTGGTGCAACCAATCTGGAAAGCATACTGTATGGCAATTCCTTAGAAAACTTAGAATGGAACCACTATTTGACCCAGCTATCCCACTCCTCAGTCTGTACCCAAAGGACTTAAAAATAGCATATTACAATGATGCAGCCATTTCAATATTTATAGCAAGTCAGGTCACAATAGCTAAATTGTGGAACCAACCTAGATGCCTTTCAATAGATGAATGGATAAAGAAACTGTGGTATATATACATAATGGAATATTACTTAGCAATAAAAGAGAATAAAATTATGGCATTTGCAGACAAATGGGTGGAATTGGAGAATATCATGCTAAGTGAAGTAAGCCAATCCCAAAAAACAAAGGCTGAATTTTTTTCTCTGATAAGTGGATGCTAATCCATAATGGAGTAAGGAGCATGGGAAAAATGGAGGAACTTTGGTCAAGGGTGTTTGGGAGGGAACATGGGGGCAGGAACGATGGTGGAATGAGATGTACATCATTGCCCTAGGTACAGGTATGACTGCACATATGGTGTGAGTATACATCGTGTATAACCAGAGAAATGAAAAGTTGTGCTCCATTTGTGTACAATAAATGAAAATGCATTCTGCTGTCGTGTATACTTAATTAGAATAAATAAATTTTTAAAAAAGTGAAAAAATCAATATTTCTATACTTCTGACAGTACCTCTCCCCCTTCCTTTCTACGTTTTTTGGTTCTTCTCTTCCTCTCTTCCTCTGTCCCTCTTCTTCCCTTCTTCTTTTTGGACCATCTTTAATTAAATTTGGAATCAAAGTTTGTGGGCTTAATAAAGTAAAATAGAGAACTTTTCTTTTTCTATAGTTCAAGGTAGGGATAATTATGATGTATTTGTTGTTTAAAGATGGAATAAAAATACAGTCATAAAAACTATGTAAATTGGTAAAAATATATTAAGAATTTATATTTCTAATATCTTGCATGATTGTTAGTTTGGTCAGATTTTCTACTATTTCTTGAGTCATTTTTTTAGAATTTTAAAATGACAAGTATATATGTACATACATATAATAAACAATTTTATGAAACATATATTCTTTTAACATATAGTTTATGTTTGTGTGTTTGATTAATTGAATAACTATAGTACCAATGATATTTTGTGTTACGTCTCCCCTTTCTTATTTCTATGCCATTAGTCTTAAATTTCTCTTTATTTAATATTAGTTAGCTATTAATATTTAGTATTAAATGTCTAATCTTGTTTTCAGTTTTTGCATACAACTCTTCTTTTATTTTCAATTTATTATGTTACTGTAATAGGTGCAGCTTTTGGAAACAACAAAGAGCTGCTTTAAAAACTAGTCTAATTATCTGCATTTTCACTAGAGAAGGTAGTTTTTATATTTATTGAAGTAACTGGGAAATTTGCTTATATTTCTCCTGGCTCATTTTATTTTTATTAATTTTTTTGTTCCCGTTTCCAGGTTGGATCAAGTTTCAGTTTATTCCCTTTCCTTCTTGCACATTTAGAAGTTTTGTTGTTATTAATTTTGGTCATGATTAATACTATATTAACTTATTACCAAATTAAAGGCTGATAATTTGCCATCCATTGAGGATACATGCAAAACAAGAGAATTAATATCATAAATCTTATATTCTAGAGAGTGTTGAAGGAAATCAACCAGCCACAAAATAAGTAATTATTCAGGAAACAAGAAAATATTAGGGAAGTATTATGTAGTGAATTGAAGCAGAAAAATACAGCAGCAAGTGACTAAGAGACTTCTTAGAAGTAGCCAAGTTTACACATGCACAAAAGTACACACATACATTCACATATGTGCACACAGATTGTCCTCTTCTTTCTCACTCTAACATAATGTACATATGGAACTTAGATTGGGAAAACAAAAAACATGTGTGTTTCAGTAAGACTAGATGGTTTTCTTTCAGTAATACAATGTTTTTCTATTTTGACATTTCACTAATTTTGTTGATTGAAAGTGGAAAAATATGACAGTAGCAGCATTTTGTGATAATATATTTATTTCACGTCAAATTAAATCAATAAAATATGTGAAGATCATATTGTCATAATTTCATCATTTAGTTGAGGACTAAATGATGAAATTTTGAGAACTTTTTAAAGAAAACTGGCCACAAGCTGATTTTTGTCATAATTTCAGAAAGTTGATATCAAAGCTTTTATTAAAATGTTATATTTCTATTTTTAAGAGAAAATGAAGTACATCAATATCAAAATAAAAGTACTAATTTATAAATTCAAAATTTATCTATTCAACTCTAAAAAGCAGAACAAACTTAGACATTTCATCACAAAACCCTAAAGTGTCTCCTATATATTTGCTATTGTGTTAAACAATAAGTGCAAAATATTTGAAACTATTTCCTAGTTATCATAAATAATTCATTTGTTGTGGAAAAAAATTTTTTAGTCCTCTTAAAAATCACTAGGACAATTTTAAGTGTAAAATAACTCAAGGAATTAAAATTATCTTAAATTTTCACTTGGCCTCTGATACTTCCAACAAATTTTTATGTATCAGTATAGCTTTTAAGACAGATCCAGATTTGGTTTTACTCATAATACTACATGACAGTTGGTTCGATGCTATTTAAAACTGTCTGAGATACTAAGTGCTTAGTAGGGTTTTGATCAGTAACTGGCAAATTTCAAAGGGCCTGGATATTTGGTTTCGATAAAAGTTGGTTAGTTTGGATGGCTATTTAAATTTTCACCAAAACCTCTGAAAGCATTTTTCCAGGCACCTCTGAGTATTTCATTCTTCATCCATTTCTCAAGAAACTGAGTTTCATGATTTTTGGACTGCAGTTTTCAGCCAAATATTCTGGAAGTCTGACTTTACAAAGACCAATAGATCATATGACCAATTATTTTTTAGGACCTTATATAAAATCCATCATCTTTAAAATTTTAAATTAAAATTCATCTTTCTTTTCCTATTATTAGAATCATGGGGTTTTAGGACCATATGGAAAAATTGGATATCATATAGTCACTCTAGTTACATATGTTAGGAGAATAAGTTCTTTAAGCCCATAGTTATAAAAGCTCAGGTGTTAAGTGGCAATAGTAGTAGTTCCAATAAGACCATAGTGAGGGACAAACCTGATAATGTCATAAAAATATCTGACCGCTTAGGCAACACACACTCACACACATGCATACACACTCACAACTCTTGTCTTTCTGCCTTATTTTCTTAGTGAGTGAGTGAGTGGTTAGAAGATGGACTAAATTCTGTTTCATGAGTCCTCTTTTGATCATAACTCCTAAAACCAACTTCTTATTTTTCCCTAACATAGAACTATTTCCTTCTTTTCCACCATATATATATATATATATATATATTTATATATGATATATGATACATGATATATGATATATGATATACATCTCCCTCCTCTTGGCTTGTTCAATCTTTGCTTTTTGAGTCCTGTGGATTTTTACCCGTACATTATTTTCTTGGACTAATAACTAGAATTTCAAAAACGCTATTAATATGCTATGTTACATTCCTTAATAATCCATGTTGGGATTTGGAAATGAGGCATCATTCAAAAACTTCTTTTAATGCAAGAACATTCAGAAGGGAAATCATTAGATTATGAGAGGTATAATCTAATCAGTCCATCTAGTTTGAATGACTGGGTGGTAAATGTAGACAGGTGGGGTGCGGCTGGAAGAGGTGGGTCACTGGGAACATGGGAACATGTACTGGAAGGGGGTTATTCTTTCTGAGGGGCCCTTTCCTCTCTGTTTCCAGACCCTACCATGAACTGAGCAACTTTCCTCTGCTGAGCCCTGCCATCATGATGTTCTGCCTTGCCTTGAGCTCATAGCAATGGAGTCTGTTGTCTATGAACTGGGACATCTGAAAGTGTGAGCCCCAAATAAAATTTCCCTCCTCTAAGTTGTTCTTGGTAGATATTTTAGTCACAGTGATGATAAGCTAACTAAAACAATTCATCACAAATAGAGGAGTATTATGAATGTGAAGACATTCCTATTTTTATGTTTAAAGATGTTCCACAAAGAAGTTATATGTGTTATAAGAATTTTTTCGGGGGAGGGGAATACCAGGGATTGAACTCAGCGGTGCTTAATCACTGAGCTACATCCTCAGCCTTTTTTATTTTGAGATAGATTCTCTTTAAGTTGATTAGGGCCTTGCTAAGTTCTAAGGCTGGTTTTGAACTTTTGTTCTCTTCCCTCAGACTGCCAAGTTGCGGAGATCACAGGCATGTGCCATTGCAGCTGACTGTTTAAACGATTTTTGATAAAAAAGAGTTTTTCTTTGAGTAGAGTTCCTGATTGTAGAATATTTTCTGTATATCAACCACTGTCAATAAACCTTCTGTAATATTGTTTCCTTTAATTATCATAAATATCTAATAAAAATGTGTATTTCCTCTGTCTGTGACATACTGTCTCCTGATCTTCAGCAGGAAGTTTTTCCCTTTTATGTTTCATCTCAAATGTTTTTCCATAGTGAGACCTTCCATAATGTCTCATCTAATAGAAGTTCCCAAAGTGTCGTTAGAGCATCATTTACTTTCATTTTCCTACCAGCTAACTTATCAATACGTAAAATTATCCTCTTCAAAAAATTGTTGACTGTTTTTCTCCTCTGGTAACTATAACTTAAGCCCCATGCCTGTTTGGTTCATTTCAGAAATTCTAGCACTAGAATGATGCCTAGCACAGATTGGTGAGTGTTCCATAGTTATCAAATGATTTAACGTTACTTCCATTGAAACAAATCTACTAAGGTTGATTGACTTAACTCAATTTGCAGAGCTGGTGAGGGCAAAATTGGAAATCAAACTCATGTCTCCTTCATGTCCTCATCTATGCTCCTTACAAAGACATTAGAATACTCTCAGGTCATTTTTGGATTTTACCTAAAAAAAAAGAAAACAAGTAATCTTACTCTTTTTCTTTCTTTTCTTTTTTCTTTTTGGTGTCAATTCAGAGCTACATATTTTCAAATGTTTTAGTGAAATTGTTATTTAAAATTACCATGCACATTGTCAAGATTCACAGATTTATTAAAGATGTATGTTAACTATTTAGTCATTAATGGAGAGGAATAGAGATGTTCATTTCTTCCCAGTTATTGGGAACGTTCAAGGAGAAACTTTGCATTCTTTTTCATAAGTTGATTTATGAACATGACCAGTTTTTTGAAGTCTCTGTTTCTTATTTATCCATTAAATGCCTTCTTGCCTCCAAAATAAATTATGATTATTTATTGGTCCAATATTCTTTGCATGGACACCTCAAAACTTATTCCAATACTATAATCACATGCATGACGTTATGTATGTGTCCATGCTTCCAGAACACTTAAAATAATTCCTGATTTATTATTATGGCAATTTGGTAGCTGAAATTTATTGGTATTATGTTTTCAATATCACTAGTTATATTACCTAAAGAAATAAAATTTCAGTTCCTGAGAAAGAATGAGGTTGGCATTTTCCTTCACTATTTAATTCACCCATGAATGAGGGCAACACATTTATAAAAACTAGAAATTTGGAAGGACTGATTATTTTATTATGGACTGAAAATAGAAATATCTTTTTAAAAGAATTTTAAACAAATTTGTTGTTCATTTTGCTAAGTTGTTCTTTTTCAATTGGCAATTATTTCATAGAGGGAATTTTTAAACAAAATTCATAATCTGGAGAAGTTTATTGATGCTTAAAGTGATTAAATATATTAATTACAGTAGTTTTAGTCTATCTTATTCACAATAGCAGGGTATAAAAACTTGAAAAATATATGTAATTCAGCTACTCAATTATACAAATATTTTTACCTCAATAGATAGAAAAAGTTAAAAAATATCATCTAAAACTAAACATCATAAACAAATTAACTTTTACCTACTTTTCTCAAAAGAAACTGGTTTATATAGGAGTTACATAAGAAAAATATTTTGGTATAAGTTACTAAGTCATTGTCCTTATACAATGTATAGTTATGGTAGGTGCATTGTTAAGGAAGATGCAAATTGAAGGCTACCTATGCAGAATAGACTGGGTCATTACAAGAAGCTTCTACTTTAATTATTATGATACTCATAGCTCTGGAAGTACAAAGCATTCAGAAAGACTTGAAGGAACATTCCACTCTAATTGAAATTGTGATTTAATTCAAAATAGTATTTTTAAAAATTTTAAATTTGATGAATGAGAATAATGTTTTGTTGAAAATCTATTAAATAGCATTAAGGTAGGATTTTTTATGATGGAGTCTACTAAAATTTTATGGTCTCATGTGGCTTACTAAAATCATTCAAAATGTGTTAACCCAATTTACTATGGAGATATTTTACTTGAAACTCAGTTCTTTGGTTTTCTAAAGTACATTTGAATGATCAGTGCTACTACTTACTGCCTGTGATTATAATCTAACACGGTGCATTTTGCCTCTTTGAGAGGTCAAGAATAATATTTTATATTTATCCTTCATAAAAATGATATTTGATTAATTTTTTTTGTATTGTAAATAGATTTTTCTAGTAGCAAGATACTTTAAATTTATTTAATACTAGAATATATATATTTGCCAGCATAAAAATGAGGAAATAAAAAGCCAGCCATCTGGGGCTTGTTTTAGTATCAACATTCTCATAGAGGGCCTAGAAGAGTTAATGCCAACCAAAATATTTCTTTCCTTAGTTTTCTTGGTTCATCTATATATAAATAGTAGGGAATACAGTGTTATTCGTTGATGTATTATAAAAGTGCTATATCTCATATTATTGACCAACTCTTCAATAATAATGCAGAAGTTTAGAGATTATTTGAGTTGCATTGATTCAAGCTGCCTATCCTGACAAAGCTCCCCTCTTTAAGTTTAGGAGCATATCTCTATGACTGGAAATTATGCTTTTTGCACTTAAATCCATAATGCTACATGGTGATTGTGTGTGTGCGTGTGTGTGTGTAATTATTTCTTTGTTATACCAGTTATATTTAGATGTTAGCTTAAATCATAAAGGGACTTGGGGATAACACAATTTGATTCAATTTTAACCCAAAGTTTAAGATTTGGCTACAAAGATTTGGCTCCTTATTATTGACATTGGAGGGGGAATCTGTTCACAAATATATTATTTACAACTCTCACTGAAATTAAATAATTTAAGATTTTCTCTGTTACCTGGACCTTTCTTAGAATTACAAGACATACCTAAGTAAAGTAGAACAATACTTATATTAACTTATAATTATCCATTTTTATTCTAATTTGAATCTCTACACAACATATAGGAAAAGTGAATAAAGAAATAAGGTCAAAATGGTTGAGACAAAACATTTGATATTCCAGGAGAATGCTGCTTATCAGAATGCTGATTCCAAATTAGAATAATTTATAGAAAATTTCAATGTAAGTTTTCAATGTAAACTTTATCAAGGGTTATAAATAAGAACATGGCCTTTAGAGAGAAGCAGACCTGGCTTTGTATACCAAGTGTGGGTCTTTGTAATAAAATCCTGGACAATTTATTCTAGCTGGGGAATCAAAAAATTAAATGCTAATAATAATCCAGCAAAAGTGAAAGCAAATGAAATCATCAGGTCTGTATTTGTGGATTTGGAGTATCTTTATCTCACCCAGACTAGAAACCACTGGTTTTCTTGCTCCATATTTTTAAGCCTTTAAGAGAAGGTGGATGTATATATTTTTCTGTTCAATCACCTGGTTTTTAAATGTTGGCAAATAATTAAAATATTTTAAAAGTATCTCTTTGCCTAGGTTTTAGCCTTTTGGCACCATACTGTGATGTCTTCTTTAACTTTTCTATTTCTGCATAAGAAAAAAGATTCAATGGGAGGGATCCAGGATGGATGGCTTAGATGGACACTGCATTACTAGTCTCTCTGTTACCTGAGATTAAAGCAGTAGGAATACTATTTCTCTGCAAATTATTAGAGGACCCCAACAGCTGTTTCCACATAGGAATTCCAGCTGTGTGCCTGCCAGAGTCTCCAGGCCTCAGCATTTGTGCAGGACCCTGGCTGCTTGCCTACACAGGACCTGCTCCCACACAGGAACCCCAGCTCCAGTGCCCACACACAGTGCAGGACCTCTGGTTGCCCACTCATGCAGGACCCCTACCTGACACTCCAACATGGGACCCCAGGTCCCATGCAAGACCTTTGGCTGCTCCTTTGTGGACCCTCATCTACCAATGTGAGGCTCCCTCATTTGCCTGCACCTGGGAACACTGGACAGGGTCTG
Source organism: Xerus rutilus (assembly GCA_028644305.1). NCBI lineage: Eukaryota > Metazoa > Chordata > Mammalia > Rodentia > Sciuridae > Xerus > Xerus rutilus. Next base: position 36,439,753 of record CM053406.1, read on the forward strand.
GAGACAGCCTCATGCTACAATACTGCACACCACAGAGCTGTATCTGAACACGTTGCCCAACGTCACCATCTGGCCCACCCTGATACCCTAACTCTAAAAGCAGATGCCTCCATCTTGGGACACCTTCGTCACCCTCTCTACTGCCATCAGAATCTTTAGTTGGTATAACTCCCATTTTGGGACACCAGCTGGGGCCCAGAAGCAGTATCAAGGCATGTATAGTTCCCTAGCTTGCCCTTCTCCCCTGCAGCCCTGCAACTGGGCACAGTGCTTGCAGCTATATGGTTGGTCCATAGCTGCAAAGCCTGGTCCTGACCTGCCTGACCCAAAACAGAGAGAGAGGTTCCTGATTGGAAGTAGAAAGGGAAGGAGGTGAAAATGATACAGATTAGAGACTAAAAGAGAGACCAGGAATCATGAGGTCTACAGGTGATTTAAGGAGACCAGGGGTGCAAATCATATGAGGGGCCCCAAAGGAGATCCTTGGAGTGGAGTCTTCTCATGGGGATTGGCAAGCACTAAAGCCCACCTCCAGAAACTCCACCTCTAAGACCAACACACAGATGCTAGGAACCTGCACCACCCTGAGGAAGGAGATACCAGCAAACAACAGATAACCCCACCTACTGGGTGAGAAGGGAAGCAGGAAAAATAATGAATTCCATCAGAAGCAATCTTTTTTATTTACCTTGATTTTTTTGTTTATTATCTTTGTTTTCTTTTTTTTTTTTTTAAATTTTCCCTCTCTTTTCCCACCCTCACATCCCTAACATTTGTGAAACCAATTATTTTTCATGCATTAGGCTAGTGAGGACTGGGATATCTGATTAGTATGTTACAGTTGTATTATATAGTCTTTTATGTTCTATTTTTACATTTTTAATTTTTCTTAACTTTTATATTTCCTTGTTTTTTGTACTTTCTCTTTTTGCTTCCTACTTATCTATCTTCCCCAAATCTCTTTCTCTCTTTTCTGCTACTAGCCAACTTCTTTTGGATTCCTCTTTCATGTTTTTCTAAGATCGAATAATTCTATATACTCACTTCCTACCTCCCTAATATCTCATCCTTCACCCCACCTCTGGTTCTGTCTAGTACACTATCAGAAACTGTAGACCATTTTGCAAACCTACTGTTTATATTGTAGATACTAATTGATCTCATAATTTCTGTATATTGTGACAAAGCCGTAAATGTCCTTTTAGGAGCTACTTGGTTTAAAGCTGTATATTATTTGTATTGAGATCTGTTAACATTGGTCTTCCTCTTAAAGGTGAGATATTGGAACCCTGCAGGGAATCTATAAGCCTATAGGATAAAAACTGTAACACCTTGGATCTGCAGTGAGAGAAAGGAAGACACATGAACAACATGAAAAATCAAGACAAGAAAATGCCCAAACAAACCAAGATTTTACATTATTAGAATCCATGTTCAGCACAGCAGAAGAAATGTCAGAGAAGGAGTTCAAGATGTACATAATTAAAATGTTCTGTGAATTAAAGGATGATATAAGAGAGCAAACACAGGCAGCAAAAGATCATTTCGATAAAGAGCTACATAGGCGAATACAGGAAGCAAAAGATTACTTCAATAAGGAGATAGAGATTCTGAAAAAGAATCAAACAGAAATCCTTGAAATGAAAGAAACAATAAACCAAATTAAAAACTCAATAGAAAACATCACCAACAAATTAGATCAGTTGGAAGACAACTTCAGACAGTGAAGACAAAATATATAATCTTGAAAATAGAGTTGACCACAAAATGAAGATGGTAAGAAACTATGAGCAGAACATCCAAGAATTATGAGATAACATGAAAAGACCAAATTTAAGAATTATTGGGATAGAGGAAGGCATAGAGTTTCAAACCAAAGTAATGAATAATCTATTCAATGAAATAATATCAGAAAGTTTTGTAAACATGAAGAATGAATTGGAAATCAAATACAAGAGCCTTACAGGACACCAAATGTACAAAACCCAACAGATCTACACCAAATCACATTATAATGAAAATGCTTAGTATACAGAATAAGGAGAGAATTTTAAAAGCCACAAGAGAAAGGAATCAGATTACATATAGGGAGAAACCAGTTAGGATCTCTGCAGACTTCTCAATTCAGATCCTTAAAGCTAGAAGAGCTTGGAACAACATATACCAAGCTCTGAGAGACAATGGATACCAACCAAGAATCTTATATCCAGCAAAATTAAGTTTTAGATTTGATGATGAAATAAAAACCTTCCAAGATAAACAAAAGTTAAAAGAATTTGTAGCAAGAAAACCTGCACTACAGAGGATTCTTGGCAAAATATTCCATGAGGAGGAAATAAAAAACAACAATGAAAATCTGCAAAAGGATGACCCTACACTAAAGGAAAAACCAATCAAAGGAGAAACCTAGTCAAGTAAAAAACCAAAAAAAAAAAAAAAAACCCAAAATGCCTGGGAATAAAAACCATGTCTCAATATTAATTCTGAATGTGAATGTCCTAAACTCATTAATTAAAAGACTAGACAATATGCTGTCTCCAAGAAACTCATTTCACAGAAAAAGACATCTACAGACTGAAGGTGAAAGGATGGGAAAAAATGCATCACTCACATGGACTGCATAAACGAGCAGGGGTTTCTGTCCTCATATCAGATAAAGTGGACTTCAAATCAAAGTTAGTGAAAAGGGATAAAGAAGGTCATTTCATACTGCTTAAGGGAATCATACATCAAACAAGACAAAACAGTCTTAAATAACTATGTCCCAAACAATGGGGCATCTATGTATATCAAGCAAACCCTTCTCAATTTTGAGAATCAAATAGACTACAACACAATAATACTTGGTGACTTTAACACACCTCTCTCACCACTGGACACATCTTCCATAGTCATACATTGCTGTTGAGACTGCAAATTGGTGCAACCATTTTGGAAAGCAGTATGGAGATTCCATAGAAACCTTGGAATTGAACCACCATTTGATCCAGCTATCTCACTTCTTAGTCTATATCCTAAAGACTTAAAAATAACATACTACAGTAGCACAGCGACTTCAAATGTTTGTAGCAGCACAATTCACAATTGCTAAGCTATGGAAGCAACCTAGATGCCCTTCAATAGATGAATGGATAAAGAAACTATGGCATATATCCACAATGGAATATTACTCAGCATTAAAAGAGAATAAAATCATGGCATTTGTAGGTAAATGGATGAAGTTGGAGAACATTATGCTAAGTGAAGTAAGCCCATTCCAAAAAACCAAAGGCTGAATGTTTTCTCTGATTAGTGGATGCTGATTCACAAAGGGAGTAGGAGTGGGGAGCATGAGAGAAATGGAGAAAATTTGGATAGGGAAAAGGGGAAGGAGAAGGAAAGAGTCATGGGGTTAGGAAAGATGGTGGAATGAGATGGACATCACTACCCTAGGTACATGTATGAAGACACAAATGGTGTGACTCTACCTTGTTTACAATCAGAGAAATGAAAAATTGTGCTCCATATGTGTGATGTGACTTGAAATGTATTCTGCTGTTTTAAGAAATAAAAATAAATTTTAAAAATATTCAATGAATATCAAAGATTCAGTGAAATAAAGTCAAAGTTCCTGACATGTTGCTGACTTTTAATACAAGTTGGTTTTCATTGACCTATCCTGCTCACTTTTCAATTTCCCTTTCCCTTATCTGTAGAAGTAGTTGATAAAAGGAGGATCTACTATGTAGCTTTTAGCTTTATTACTTATTAAAAACTGTGTATTTAGCTTTTGAATTTGTTACATTGCCTTTTATTATTTAAAATTTTCAAATAGAATTTCTTCACTGACTTTGAAAAACTGTTTTGCAGTGTGTCTACCTGGATGGAAAAGATGGTTAATATAATTACTTAAGCTAATTTTAAGATCCATTAAGTGTATCTTGGCTGATACATTCAACTCATGTGAATGATCAATGAACCAAATTACCCCTTGGTTACTCCTATGTGCTGCCTTATCCCTAAAAGTGCACAGTAGACATAAAACTTTCTTTCCTTTATCATTTCTATTTTTTATAGAAATTTTTATATTCTAAATAGTAGTTAATTAGTTTCTTAGCTGATATAATCCTGCACATACAAATATTTGACATTATACTTAATTATGATTTAATTTAATTTAATTTATTTTTTTGGGTGGTGTTTGGTATGGAACCCAGGGTTCGCGCATACTAGGAAAACATTGTACCAAGTGAGCTTCATTTCCAGCCCTGCACTACATTATGGATTCTCATTTGGTCCTAATTTTGAAGGAAGATAAGCCTTTGATTCTGGATACTTCCTCAGTGCCTATAGACTTTTGAGTTACTTACTATACTTTGAGAATATTTTACTTACAAAAGTGAAGTTTTCTATTTTGTTTTTATTTTTAAATTAGACATTAAAGATATGTTGGTTAAATAAAATATATTAATCAAATATACTTTAAAAAATATCAAGCATGTCAATAACACAAATCTAGAGATCATATGACTCTGAAAATTCCATTCTACACAATGTATTTTATTTTATTCTTTCAAAAGTCTCCTTTACCTTTTCCACTCTGTTGTTAGTAACCATCACCTAATATATAGCACAAACCTACTATCTACACAATATTTAATATCCAGAAGAATCATATGATTGACAACACTAAGCCATTATTAGAGGTAAATGAAAAAAATTTAAAGAAATGTGTAAAATATTAATAGCTATTTTTCAGGAATGCAAGATTTGAGTGAGTGTTATTTTCTTTATATTTGTGTGTGTGTTGAAGTTTTTATGCTGGATAAATCTTACATAATTAGATTAAATAATAAAACTACTTTCATGAAAAGAAATACAAATAGGAATATTTTAGAAAAAAGATCACAATATATTTTCTATTTTTAAGATATTAGTTGTTAATTCACTTTTACTTTAAACCATAATAAGAACTGAAATGGAACTCTAAAAATTTTCAGACTAGGATAAACATATTTTTATTCATGTGATTTTACTTTTAGAAAGATGCCCTTAAAATAAAAGAAAATGATAAAACTTTAATCTTTTAAAAAAGAACATGCTATATTCAGGGGAACAGCTAGACAGTGGTTAGGCTGCAGCAGTGGATCACTATGTGATACATGCAAACAGCTGAACTTCACAGATCACATAAATGATCCTCTCATCAGATATTTTTCTCTTGAATATTATCAATAATATTACTTTTAAATCCAGAAGCATCATTACTTTATTTTCTTTGATTTCTTCCTTGTTTTATCTTTATTAATTACACATTTGATACTCCTTTTCCTTAACTTCCATCACATAATCAACTCTTAATCTTTTTTTTTTTAATTTCATCAATTTGATCAGGCTGACTATCTTGCAAATACCTTCAAGTTCATTTTTATGCCTGGTTAGACTTTTGTTGTTTTTGACTGGGCTAATTTAAGATTGGCAAAACAACACCAAGACTAAAAGTGAGGAAGTTTTTTAAATTAATTATAAAAATTAAAAGAACATTTAGGTCAGAAGATGACCTATGTTGGTATTTAAATTGAAAATAGACATTCAATATATTTTAAGTAAACAAAAGGAAGTCACATAAAACCCATGTCATAAAGAGAAGTCTGTTCCCTTTTCTTACATAGCTTTTGACTAAATAGAGTGTAGTATTTCCATCAAGAGAGGTGCAGTATGGCTTCTCATACATAGGAAAGAATAAGAGGTAATGATATTTATCTGGTCTATCCAGCTTTATGGTTACCATAGCTTTTGATTTTGAATAATATTAGACACTTTCCAAGTCAAATGTTTGTAAGAGCTTTTAGCTGAGGAAAGGTGAAATTGATCATATAAAATATTGGGTTTGATAGATTTAAATTATGTTCTGACATCCTAAAATTGTGTGGTGCCAGGAATATGTTCAACATTTGCTTAAATGCTTGTCAAACTTGTCTCACATTGATAGATGAGGTGAAAAGGAAAGATCAAGAATGGGAAAGTCTGTTGGGATCCAAGATGACAGCCTAGATGGAAACTGCATTTCTAGTCTCTCCAGGACTGGGGATTAAAGCAGTGAAAATAGTGTTTCTCTGCAAGTTATTAGAGGACTCCTGACAGCTGCCTCCACACAGGAATTCTAGTCTTGTGCCCTTGCATGTCGCCATGCCCCAGTGTTTTCTTAGGCCCCCGGCCTAACGGGTGCAGGATCTTGGCCGATCACCCATACAGGACCTGCTCCAATGCCCACACCACACACCATGCAGGAACTCAGATTGCCCACCTACGCAGGACCCCTAGCCATAGCTCCAACACGGGACTCCTGGCTCCTGCATGGGACCCCTGGCTGCTGCTTCTGTGTGGACCTCCATTTACCAATGTAGAACTCCTCTATGTGCCTACACCTGGGAACACTGGACAGGATCTGGAGTCAACAGTCTACTTTTGCACAGCACCCAAAGAGTGGCATCTCCAAACACATAGTCCAATGCCACCATCTGGCCTGGGCCTAAACCCTGAAAACAGATACCTCCATTTTGAGACTCTTTGACTGCCATCTTGGATCTGAACTGGGAGATACCAGTAAGCAACAGACAACCCAACCCAACCTATCTTTATTTCCTTTCTTTTTCTTCTTTTCCTTCTCTCATTCTTTATCCACCCTCACGTCCCCAACATTTATAAAACCAAGTGTTTTTTATGCATTACACTACTGAGGACTGGGATAACAGATTAGTATATTACAGTTGTATTATATAGTCTCATATCTACTATTTTTACATGCTTTATTTTTCTTAATTTTTATGTTTCCTTGTTTTTTGTACTTTCTATTTTCTTCCTACTTACTTGTCTTCCCCAAATCTATTTCTCTCTTTTCTACTACTAGCCAAATTCTTTTATATTTCTCTTTCACACATTCTAGGATCTAATAACTCTATATCTTCACTTCCTACCTTCTTAACATCTCATCCTACACCTCATCCTTGGTTCTCTTTAGTCTACCAACAGAAAATATAGACCCTTTTGCAAACCTATTATTTATATAGTAGATACTAAATGAACTCATAATTTCTGTATATTGTGACAAAGCTGTAAATGTCCTATTAGGACTTACTTAGTCTAAAATTGTATATTGATTGTATTGAGATACGTTAATATTGGTTTTCCCCTTAAAAGAGAGTATTGGAACCCTGTAGGGCACAAAATAAAGACTGTGGACCAACTGAGCACATGTGGAGGAGGACACTGACCGAGTGCTGTGCTGCAGCCATGAATCTACCAATCAGCAGCTGTCCCTGCCTATTTCCATCTAGAGTCAACAACCAGGACCAGGAAGGTCATCTCCAAGATCCCTGAAGGCCTGGATATACCAGAGGTGAGGTATTGGTAACCTGCAGAGAAAGTAACCTTTAGGGTAGAAACTATAGTACCTCAAATTGCCACTGCTAGAGAGAAAGACACATGAACAATATGAAAAAACAAGGGAAGAAAATGCCCCAAACAAACCAAGATACTACAATAATAGAATCCACTGATAACACAGTAGATGAAATGTCAGAGAAGGAGTTCAGAACATACAAAATTAAAATGATCTGTGAAGCACAGAATAATAGAAGAGAGCAATTACAGGCAAAAATTTATCACTTCAATAAAGAGATAAGAGAGCAACTACAGGGAGCAAAAAATTACTTTAAGAAAGAGAAACATTAAAAAAAAACAAGCAGAAATCTTTGAAATGAAGAAAACAATAAACCAAATAAAAAATTCAATAGAAAGCATCACCTACAGACTAGAGAACTTGGAAGATAGAACCTCAGACAATGAAGACAAAATATATAATCTTGAAAATAAAGTTGACCACACAATGAAGATGGTAAGAAACCATGAACAAAACATCCAAGAATTATGGGATAACATCAAAAGACCAAACCTAAGAATTATCAGGATAGAAGAAGGCACAGAAGTCCAAACCAAAGAAAGGCACAATCCCTTGATTTGTATTTCTCCAATTACTAGAGATGTTGAACAATTTTTCATGTAGTTGTTGATTGATTGTATATCTTCTTCTGAAAAGTGTCTGTTCAGCTTGTTACCTTTTTAAAAATGATTAAGAAAAAAATTCTTTCCTATTTATCTTTGTATTAACCATTTCTGTTACTCTACTACTTTTTGTGATTTTGGATTTCCATGTGGTATCTTGCTCCTATTCAGATCTGCTGAAAATGAATTTACTATTATTTTTGTCTATAAAAATTTTGTTTTATGTTCTCTTTTGTAAGACTTCTTTTACTGAGTATAAAATTCTGAAAAGACATTTATTTTTCTCTGACAGTACTTTTAAAAGATTATCTTTTAGCATGTATAGATTTTAATCAAAAGTGGGCTATAATTCTGTTTCTCTTATGTAATACTGGGTGACTTCAAATATTTTTTCTACACTTTTTTTTCTTATTTTGAGACTCAAGTATCATGCATACTAATGCATATTATATTTATTTTCACTTCTCAGCTGCTTTATCGGCTTTCTTTTCTCTTCCTATATTGGATTGGATAATTCACACCGACCTATCTTCAAGTTTGTTAATGTTTTTCTTCTACTGTGTCCATTCCCTTTAATCTTCATGGAATTGACTCAGGAAGAAAAGCTTCAGAATGAGTGCAAACTTGTTTCTGAGGCTTTTTGATTATCTTAACTGATAGCCTGGTCAAGACTCCACCTTTGTGATTTTGTTAAAATTGAATGTGATTTATTCTTAGTGCTCTGCCATGATCTCCTCTTCATCATGTCTTGCCGCGGTGGAATTGAATGTGTTGTTTTCATCAGAGCTTGTCACTCTTTGCTATTCAGTTAACTTGCTTACTTGACAAACTAAGTTTCCTAAGGACTAAAGAAAATGTATGATTTTGTGGATTATTTGAGTTTTTCATGTTTTTAGGATGAAAGCAACATTTTCTCCTGGCTTTCTCTATCCTAACCAGGTGCAGAACCTCCCTGAATACATAGTTGTTTTAAAGCAGCCAATTAACTGAACAATGTATTGACTTAGTAGAATTAATCTTAACAGAAATACAGTGAACCATAGGATCTATTATTCACTTAATTTGAGACTTAATTAGTAGTGTGACTTCAAGAGTTATAATATTGAGACATTATCCAAAAAATTGTACAGAAGTTTTACATGTGGTGACTGGACACTGGTTCCTGAAGTTGTATGTACAAATAGTAAATAATATATTTCACTGACTTCTATTGTTACATTCACAACAGAAATATTAGTTTTATATTACTTCATGGCAGATAAACATCTTGGAAGAAGTAGAGCATAGATTTTGTTTTAAAGCATATGTCACTTGAATTAGCCTCTAAAGAGAGGTAGGCAGTCCAGGTGAAGAAAACTGCTCAAAGACCTTAAAATATAAAATACATAGCAAAATGAGAGTGCATTGGAAAATAATAGACAATAGTTTTGTCTTGTTTGTCTATATCAGAGACTAGCAAACTATAGTTAGGGGCCACATCTAAACTTTGGTAAGAATTGTTTTTATATTTTTAAAGGACTGCTAAGAAATTAAAAACAAGATAGAAGAGGACAAGAAAGAGGAAGAAACTATATTGTGGCTTATAAACTCTGAAATGTTTGCTATCGGAAACTTCACAGAAAAAGTCTGACAGTCGCTGGTCTGTTTTATTGACAGATAATACTTGTACCTCGTAATGGAGTAGTGTGATATTTTGGTACATTTACACAATGTGCATTGATCAAATCAGAATGATAGGTAGCAGACGAGGATAGAAGCATGGGGTTGGGGGATGGTTCTGTAGACTGGACCTGCTGTGTTGACCTCCACTTGATTTCCTTTGAAGAAGTGGTTTGCCTGGGGCCACTTCAGTGGGATATGTTGCATTCCTTGGCAAATAATCTGTTGTCTGTGGGAGGAAGGTATGCAAGCCCAAAGACTCCTCCTGGAGCTCAGGGGGACTTATGTGACCTTTATACAGAACAAAGATTCCAGAGCTCTGTAAGACAGGATAATTAGAAACAAAGCCCTCTGACCATAGAAATTGTAAGAACAATGCTCAGGCCAAAATGACCTAGAGTTAACTTTGGATCATGGGATTATAAAATCCCATGAACTTTGCCTGGGTACCTGTGGGTAAGACCTTGAGCAGTGGAGACTTGGAATTCTGATGTAATCCTTCTGTCAGTCAAAAGTTGAGAGGTAGATCTGACTGGGACTCTCTGGAAATTTCCCTAGGACCGCCAATAAAACTAGAGGATGGCAGGGATGGCGAGGTGGCGGTGTGTGTGTGTGTGTGTGTGTGTGTGTGTGTATGTGTGTGTGTCTGCACTGTCCCTCTCCTCCAGAGGACTGACTCTCTTTCTTTCTTCCTTGAGAGTGTTCTTTTCCATTTTCCTTTCCCTTCTAATAAATTCCTGCCTGCCACTATGTGTGACTCATCTGAATTCCTTTTTGTGAGATTGCAAGAACTGGTGCAGTCTGTGGTTTTGTTTGGTTTCTCCAGTTCTTGGGTCTTCCCCTCTGCATCAAGGATGCTTAGGTTATCTGTCATGCCAAACATTTATCATTTATTTGTGATGAGAGTATTCAAAATCCTCTCTCCTGGCTATTTTCAACTGTATGGCACCATAGTGTGAAACGCGTTTACCCTCTGTGTAATTGAGTGCAGGTACTTATTCCTTTCTTCTGATTCTGACTTTGTACTTGCAAACCAGTCTCTCCCATGCTCCACTCTTCTTTACCTTCCCTGCTGTCTGGCTACCAGTATTCTTTTCTCTAATCCTATGGGCTTGGCGTTTTTGAGTGTGTGTGTGACTAGGGATTGACCCAGAGCCTTGTGTGTGCTAGGGAGGTGCTCTATCACTGAGGAACATCCTCAGCCCTGGCTATTTTTGTTTGTTTGTTTGTTCTGTATAGTTTTCTTTCTGTTTGTTATTCTATTATGGAGAAATAGAAATCCTTTAAAATTTTCAAAATTCACATCCAATATATGTAATTGCCATATTTTCTGTTAACTCCTCCTACATTTGCTTTCAATTGATTTGTCAGAATAAGCTACTTATAATAATGTTTTATACTACATATTTTTGCACAATCCACAATGTGCTTTTTCACTTCTGATTCCTTCAGTGTGAAATCATAATTTAATAATCACATATATTGTCACCTGGTTATTACATTGTCCTCTCCTTTTTGTTTGTGAGCTAGGTACAATCATAATTTCATGTCTCAATTTTTCATTTATTCATCGCATAGTTTAAAAAATGTGGTGCAGAAAAGACTAGATTGCAAGATGGTAGGAGTGTATGGCAAGCTTTGTTGTGTGGCACTTGGACAGGTTACATGTGAGTTCCTTATAGCAAGAGACCTTCCAGAGACGCAGCACAGGGCCACTATTCATAAGAGGAAGAGAGGGAAGTATATTTTGAGGGAGAGGGAAACATGTTGAGGTAATGGTGCTTGGCAGTACAAAGCAGGGATCTCTGGGTCTGAGATCTCAGAAAGATAGTAGGAGGTTCACAGTTTTGTATAACCACAGGTTGTTTTATCTTTGATTAACAGATGTTGATGCTGTTTTTTGAGGCATACAAAGCTGTCAGGCTCTACATGTTGAAAAATACACTTTTGGGGGCTAGATCTAACACAACTGGATGTGTAAGCAATTGAGTTTGGGGCTGGTGGGTTTGGGCTACTGTTTTTAACTCACTGTGAAGAAATAAGCAACAAAGTCACTATTACACAGGGGCCATCTTTAATCCATTAGAAACAAAATGTGCTAGAATAAAATGAAACAAAACCAAGTAAAGAGATCTCATGGAAGAAATACTCAGTTCCTCAGTGGTGAAACAACAGACTGGCACTGGATTCTTTTTTATGAAAATAGTTTTGATTTTTAATTCCTTTTTTGTTTTCTTTTTTTTTTGAAATATTTCCTTTTGGCCACCCTTTATAGAAATGACTGAGACCACCACATTAGTTTGATAGGGCTGATCAATCAAGCCTTTTTCTCTTCTCCTCTTATTCCGTTTCACAGTGACAGTGTTTGTTAGTATGCTCTCAGAAGATATGGAGTGGTAGGAAAATTAAAAGTCAAATCCAATATCCTGATTTTATTTTCAATCATTGTTTTCCAAAAACAGGTTAAAGTAGATGTAAAGAATGCCATTTGGATGGAAAACTGTGGGATTTTATTAAAGTATTTCACATTTGTTTTCCATTTGTATAGATAATCAATAACAGTATTTCAAAATAATATACAGTGTTTTCCCAAATATTGCTTAAAGTTTAACTTTTTTTGGTCAGGTTCTCAATCAAGAATATATTCTTAACTGGCAAGAATATAAATATATTTGAATTTTCTTATTTGATACCTCATGATATATTTTTGCTCTTCCATCTACATCTTCAAATATGCTACAGAAATCATTTTCTCAGGGGGAACTTCACTTCGTTACGTGAACTTTGCAGAATCTGGGATGTCAAAGACAGACAGGCCACATACTTTACCTATTGGTAATTATTTCTTCCAGCAAATGCATCTAAATTAAGGAAAATATTTGCTTATAGTTTAAAGTGTAAAGTTGATATTGTTTAGTCCTAGACGTAAAATTCAAAAGAAGAACATAAAAGTCAAAGTAAGAATAAGGGAGAAATAGAGCATGAATTTTCTTTTATTGGTATTGTTTTGTTAGTGAATTTGACAAAAGAATGTCAAATACTTTCTGCCAGTTCATTACTTGACCCTGTGGCTATAATGATTGTTGGTATTTCCGTAGACCAAATGAACTTAATGTTGGGGAACATTAATTTCTGTTAAGATAAAATGTCAAGATAAACTTGGTAAGGGATTTGGTAAGACATAGAAACTTCAACTTTAGATGAAAAAATACAGCAGAGGAAAAGAAAACATTTTAACTTTCAACTTTTAGCTGTGAAAATCTCATAAGTATATTATCAATGACCTGTGTACTAATGATTATGGCCTTAAACATTTGGGAACAAATTCTTCAGGCTTAGGAAATTATTAACACTTGCTTTTCAACCTTAGGGTCAACAGTACAGTCAATGGTACAGCTCTAGTATTTATCATTTTCAACGAAGACATTAGTTTATTTACTTAATTGTACTTGAGTCAAGAAATATCAATACAGTATTGTATAATCCTAAAGATTATTTTTAAGAGATGTGATTGATTGATTGATGCTATGAACTAAATAGTGTTTCCAAAAAACTCTTAGATCAAAGCCTAACCCCCAATGTGACTGGATTTGAAGATATGGTCTCTAGGAGGTAATTGAGGTTAAATTAGTTCATAGTATAGCACTCCAATATGATAGAACTATGGTTTTGTAAGGAAAGAGAGAGCTCTCTCTCTCTGCCATGTAAGAACACAGCCATCTAAAAGGGGTAAGAAAGCCCTCATCTGAAACCTATCCCAAGACTTGGATCTTTCCAGACTCCAAAACTGTGAGAGAATAAATTTCTGTGGTTTAAATTACCCATCTCTGATCTTTTTTTTTGTGGAAGCCCAAAGACTAGCATGGAATATTGAATTTTTATTATATGGTTATCTTAATTTTATGCAGGATGTATTAGCATAAATATTTCTTGAAATCCTTTAAAAATCTGTCCCTTAAGGGAAAACTAAAAAGCAGAAACACAATAACAGCCTAAAGATGTTGATAATTAATGCCATGTTTAAATCACCTTTCAGAATCATACCAAACCACAGTTGCCTATTATGATTCAGGATGAGCATATCATGGTGTTCCTTCTTCCAATGGACCAGAACTTTTTAGGAAACATATTCCACTATTCAAATGTTACAGATCTCTTTTAAATTGTGTACTGAAGATATTAATTAGATAAGGACTCAGTGTTATGTCTAGTAAGTAAAAGATTATGTTAAGATACAAACTCATATCTACTTGAACTTTTCTTTCTTTCTTTCTTTTTTTTTTACTGGTTTTCAACCATGAATGACTTTCTTTGATTCCAGTACTTTCCAATAGTTCCTCTGATCTTTGTTTCATTTGTATGATTTGACTTCATGATAATAAGTTTAACTTTCTATTTATGTTTTGCATTTTTTTCCACTCTGAAAAGTTTCACTGAATTACCTGTGAAATAATAGTCACTCTTTGGCCATGAATTTGTTTATGTGCAGGAAAAGGAACATTGGAAAAGATGGAATTCAAGAACATGAAAAGATAATATTATGTTACTGTTTTAGATACATTAGGCATTACCCTAACTCAATTGTGTTTATAAATATTCTTACCTTATGGTAAAATAATTTTTAACTTTTAATTATTAATCATGGAATTCTCTAAGATAATGCATACATTATATGTTTAAAATATTATACAGAAAATGCAAAATGGAACTTGTATAAGGGAATGTATGGAAGCTTAGATTGAAGCACTGTCAACTTGGAAGCAAAGATACTTGGTACAATTTAATTTTATTATCCTGAATGGTGATGAGATGGATGTTTTCTATGCATGTTCTTGTCATACATGATCATGCTCTACATGTGAGAATGGGTGGTCTTTATCTCCTTTGGTATGTTTGTTCAGTTAGAGTGCACTGAACTTAAATGATTTTGATTACTGAGAGGAGCCTTATGGTTAAAAAATTAAATGCTCTTTTTATGAAGAATGTCATTGTAATTTTAATAGGAATGGCATTAAATCTGTATAGTGCTTTTGGTAGTATGGCCATTTTAACAATATTAATTCTGCCTAACCAAGAACATGGGAAATCTTTCCATTTTCTAAGGTCTTCTTCAATGTCTTTCTTTAGTGTTCTGTAGTTTACATTGTAGAGGTGTTTCAACTCTTTTGTTAGATTGAATCACAAATATTTTATTTTTTTGATGTTATTATGAATGGGATAGTTTTTCTGATTTCTCTTTCAGCTGATTCATCATTGGTATATAGGAATGCAACTGATATATGGGTATTAATTTTATATCTTGCTACTTTACTGAACTAGCTTAGGAGTTCTAGAAGCTTTCTAGTGGAGTTTTTTGGGTCTGCTAAATATAGAATTGTGTTGCAGGCAAATAGGGATAGTTTTCTCTTCTTTTCCTATTCATACCCTTTAATTTCTTTCTTTTGTCTAATTTTCTGGCTAGGTTTTTCAGGACTATTTTGAATAGGAATAGTAAAAGAGGGCAACCCTGTATTTTTCTAGTTTTTAAAGGTATTGCTTTCAATTTTTCTCTCTTTAGAATGATGTTGTCCTTGGGTTTACCATATATAAAAAGCAGTCAGGAAATTCAATTGGAAAAATAAGAGATCCAGAATAACCAAAGCAATCCTTAGCAAGAAGAGTGAAGCAGGAGATATTACAATAAGAGATCTTAAATTATATTCAGAGCTATAATAACAAAAACGGCATAGTGTTAGCAAGAAAACAAATATGTAGACCAATGATACAGAATAGAAGACATAGAGCCAAACCTACATAAATACAGTTATCTCATACTAGACAAGGGTGCCATAACATACACTGGAGGAAAGATAGCCTCTACAACAAATGGTACTAGGAAAACTGGAAATCCCTATGTAGCAGAATGAAATTGAATGTCTATCTCTCACTTTGCACAGATCAAGGACCAAGGCATTAGACCAGAGACTGCGCTTACTGGAAGAAAAAGTAGGCCCAGCTCTCCATTGTGTCAGTTTAGGAACCAACTTCCTCAGTAAGACTCCTACAGCACAAGAAATAAAATCAAGAATCAATAATGGGATGGATTCAAACTAAAAAAGCTTCTTCTCAGTAAAAGAAACAATCAAGAATGTGAACAGAGAGCCTACAGAATGGGAGAAAATCTTTGCCACATGCACCTCAGAGCATTAATCTCCAGAATATACAAATAATTAAAAAATGTATCACCAAGAAACCAAATAACCCAATTAATAAATGGGCTAAGGAACTGAACAGGCACTTCACAGAAGAAACATGATTGGTGGTCAACAAATATATGAAAAATATATTCAATATCTCTAGCAATTAGAGAAATGCAAATCAAAACTACACTGAGATTTCATTTCACCCCAGTCAGAATGGTAATTACCAAGAACACAAGTAACAATAGATGTGGGCAAGGGCATGGGGAAAGAAGATCAATTATACATTGCTGTTGGGACTGCAAATTGGTGCAACCATTATGGAAAGCAGTATGGAGATTCCTTAGAAAACTTGGAATGGAACTGCCATTTGACCCAGCTACCCCACTCCTTAGTCTATACCCAAAGAACTTAAAAACAGCATACTACAGTGACGCAGCCACATCAATGTTTATGGCAGCTCAATTTACAATAGCCAAGCTATGGAACCAAACTAGGTGCCCTTCAACAGATGAATGGATAAAGAAAATGTGGCATATATACTCAAGGGAATACTACTCATCCATATAGATAAATGAAATTATGGCATTTGCTGGTATATGGATGGAATTGGAGGATATCATGCTAGGTGAAATAAGCCAATCCCAAAAAACCAAAGGCATAAATTTCTCTCTGATATGCAGATGCTAACCCACAAAAAGGGAGGGGAAGATTAGAAGTTCATTGGACTAGACAAAAGAGAATGAAAGGAAGGGAAGGGACATAGAATAGGAAAGACAGTAGAATGAATTGCACATATCTTTCCTATCTTCATATATAAATACATGACCAATGTAAATCTGCATCATGTACAACCATAATAATGAGATCCTGATTAAAACAAGTTTTACTTATTCTATGTATGTATAATATTTCCAAATATACTCGGCTGTCATGTAAAAAAATAATAAAATATAAAAAAATTATATATTTTTAAAATGAAAAAAAAGAGGAAATGCTCATAAGAAAACACCAAACAAATTCCTTCCTTTTGCTTCCAGATACAAACAAGTTGAAGGAGAACCTCTGGAGAATAGTACTTATAGAATGCATTTTATCTGAGTTCCAAACTCACACACAGCCAGAAGACACACCTACACACATGCACACACACACACATACACACGCTCACACAAATCAATACAAAAATAAAAGTCTACTTCTTTAGGATATAGTGGGTTGTGGAGGAGGGAGACTTATAGAACTTGCAAAAGCATCAGATGGCAGTGTTCCTCTTCCAACTCCAAATGTCCTGCCTTCCAGATCCACACTCAATGATGGGGTAGGAGACTGTAGAAACATCCAGGCAACAATAGGTGGTTCCTAAGAAGATCAGGGAGAGTGAATCCTTTCCCAAGAGAAAACTGCTGTGCCATGGAGAACCCCAAGGCCAAGTCAGTCACCTATGCAGGTTACACAGGTCTCTTCCAGCTACATCAGGGCTCACCCCAGATCATCTTGAAGATGCTGTACATTCCCTCATCTATCCTGATGCCATCTGTAGACAGGAGGGTGAAGAGTCCAAACCCTAAAAAACAGCATTTCCCTAGGAAAGACCAAGTCATCCCAGAGAGAAGCTATTTAAATCAGACTAAATACAGAGCTAAACTTTAAATAGACAAAATATTTTAAGGAAACTATTTTATATAGAACAGAATGATATTTCATAAATCAACAATTCCAAGTTTCCTTGTTACCCAGTGGTTTTGAAAAGATTATCTCACCTCTAGAAATTGAGATGGTATATTTCTTTAACTATCTAGATTTAATGTAAGTTTATAATTCCAATTTACATGATTATATATTCACAAAATTATGAGTATTTCATGGTGGTGGACCAGGCCACTTTTCTGGATCACATTTCATTTATCTTTGTTATACAAATAGTTGAACTAATTTCATGCATATATTAGTCCTTGAAACTTGAGGTGTTTGCACTGACTTTAAAAGTATATTTTTAACTCAAATTTTTATTTACATAATAAAAGTGTTTCTGAAAAGTTTCTTTATTTCATTGGACACTATA
The DNA here is from genome assembly GCA_028644305.1 of Xerus rutilus. Taxonomy (NCBI): domain Eukaryota; kingdom Metazoa; phylum Chordata; class Mammalia; order Rodentia; family Sciuridae; genus Xerus; species Xerus rutilus. The sequence goes on from CM053406.1 coordinate 36,457,699, forward strand.
CAGTAACACGATAGAACACCGGGCAATGTTTAAAAACACATTTTACCTTTGACTGGTATTCACAGTGACAAGGCCACGAGCAAATGATCTGACCTAGGTAAACATTCTGTTCCTCACTAAACTATTCGTTGATCATTTCTGCATTTAGTGTTAATTGATAATTTTTGTCTAAGCAAGGGCTTACTCTGATGGTGAGAAATGGATGACTTTCTAATACCATTGTTCCTGCTATATTTGACATTTTACCCAAGAGTTTTCCCTTCTCTTAGCTACACATCTGTCTATGCATTTATTACCAATTTGGATTCATGATTCTTAATTGATTCAGTAGGCTATCATTCTGATTTGTTTGATGTTCTGAATATCAAATATGTCTATTTGATATCTTGAGAGTTTGAAATATTGAGATCCCCCCACTAGCTGTATGCATTTTTTTTTTGTTTCATCAATATTGAGATCATATTTGTGTGGCATTAGCCTAAGCATTTTATGGCTCATAAATAAAAATCCTTTCCCCCATCTATTTCTAAATCAATTGAAACAGAACACCAACCAGAGAATTAAAAACAACAGCTTTCTCACTTAGAGCTGTTGGAAAAATTGACAGTTTGTTAGATCAGGCGGCTTTCTCAAATTCCATCCCATATTACAAGTTATCCAGTCACAAGTTATTGAAGAATGAAAGACTTTCCATATAAACACCTGTCTCTTTAAACATTGGCATTTTTATTTCAGCAAACAGAAAGACCTCAAAAAGAAGGCAGGAGAATTGGGTGGTTCTGAGCCACACATTTCCTTCTACTAGATTCGCAGTCAGACAAATTCTCTTCTTGGGAAGAAGGAGAGTATAAGGCTATATGGAGAGGCCAAGATCTCACTCTAATGGAGGTCTCCCCACAAGGAAGCATCAGGGTTGGGGAGGCATGATTTTCCTGAAGGCCTGGATAAATCACTGTACTCCTCTGAATCTCATTTTTTTTCATCTGTCAAAAAATTAATTCCTTCATACCATTTAATACTAGAAATGTATCATTGTTAAAATCAAACCAATGCCCTCTAAGAACTCATGAGCAAGGCATTAGACCTGGTTTTGAGGACCCTGACACTGGAAACCTGGGTAGAACAATTTGGCATGGAAGGCCCTAAATACAGAGTATGGGAAGGTGAGTGAAAACCAAGAGTTCCTGAAGCTAAGGAAGAAATGCTTCCCAAAGGAGTGGAGTGCTGTTTTGTTTTTTAGTGCTGAAAACTGGAGCATGATGAAAACTGAAAACTTGCTAGGTTTCTTAATGTGGAGTACACTGATATGAAGTTAGTTGGGCCTAGAGGCCAGTCTGCAGAAAGGTATGAAAGAGAGGAGGCTGGAAAGACAGTGGAATGATTCTGACGTGACTTGCCCAAGTTCATATATGAATGCACCACAGTGAATCTCCACATCACGTACAACCACAAGACTGGGATCTAATTAGAACAGGATGTACTTCAGGTTTATATGAATAAATAAAATTATACTCTACTGCCATGTATAACTAAAAATAACAAAGATAAAAAATTAGAAGAAAGGGAAGCATTGGCTGCAAAATCACACTCTTGAAAGTTTTGCTGTCAATCAAGTAGGTCAGTAGCTAGAGGAGAATTGAGGGAAGGATTTAAACGTGAAAGAGCTTTGAGACTGTTTATGATATTGATGAAAAAGAGGGACAAGGGAAGAATACAGGAAGTACCTAAGAGATGGTGAGTGAGGTATGGGAGAAACACTTCTTATTTTATTTGTAGGTGAGGCAAAGGATGGGTCCTAGAGACAAGCCAGTTTCTAGACTATGGGGAGTTAAAATACATATCTCATGGCTTGAACTTTCTTTGCTAAGTAGACCATATAATCACTTGCCAATAATGAAATGGGTGATGTGGGGTAAATTAGAGGGAAAGTTGGAGATTTGTATACAGTAGGGAATATTAGAAATGGTTGTTAATATTAAGTGACCAGAAAAACACCTTAGCAGGCAAGGAGAGAGGGTTCAGGTAAAGCTGTTGGTTCAGGTCTTATGTCAGCTCTCTTTTTTACTGGAATGCTAAGATCTGAACTGGTAAAAGGTAAGCTTTTGTACAGCTGGTTTATTCTAGAACTAAATAAACACTTCCTTTAATGTAATTGCCAATATTTCCCTTAGTTAAAACATAACATCCTACTTATCAAGATCATTGGTAAGTTTTTTCAATTATGTTTTAAATTATTGAATCCTTATTCTTACATTTTGTAATAAAACAATTTAAATATTAAAAGTTATCTCAACTTTAAAGAAATGAGATACTTTCAAAACTATCAGTATCTTTCAGACAAGACTAGGCACAACCAACCAACCCAAAATATATTTTAATATTTTAAGCTACTGAAATGATGCAAATCCTTCTTTGTTTCTAAGATCCTACCTTATTTTGAACATATGTTTTAGTTTCTTGGAAATTTTGCTGAAATTATTGGACATTGAAACTTAATCTTTGAATTTCTCTTTGAAAAATGAGAAAGTAGTGTTTAGATTGGGGGTTAGCAGGATTTTTTTTTGAAGTTACTGTGTGTTTATGTATGCAAACTAAACCATAATGATTTCATTTTTCCTATAATAGCAGAGGATGCTTAAGGGTAATTGGGTGGGGATTATTTCAGGATTCTGTCTTTTTTCACTCATTTCACATGGACTTTTATGGTTTATTGCACAAGAAGTGGGAGTAGGTTTCTTTTTCTTTCTTGTAACAGATAATCAAAGACAATGTGGATGTCTTTTTAGTGGGATTTGGCTTGGCTTGCTGATCACTTTCTGCTCTATTTCCATTTTATATTCAAGAAATTCATGTTCAATGGCTCACATAACCAATTTATTATAAAATCATCAGGCCTTTGTTTCTCCTATTTTTTAAAAACCAGTTCCTGGTATCTTTAAATCATCATACTGTCAGTCTCTTGATACATTATTGCAGTTTTTTTTTCATGGTAAACTAAATACTAATGATTATGCTGCTCACATTCATTTTTTTCCCCTCAAAGGATTTTTGCATTTGGGAAAAATCAGTTCAGGAGCTGGATCTTTATTTTAATCATCTTTTAAGAATTTTTCTTTATTTTGGCCTCCTTTGACTTCATTTCCAAAAACCACCTGAAGGAATTTGACAGTAGTGGCTGTTTTAGAGATGTGCCTTGATGTCTAGACGGCTCATTGGACCTTGATTTGAAGTTACAAAGTGGTTTTAAAGAGTTTGGATTTTCCAAACCCCATTATGGCTTGCATGTATCTTTCCTTATTTCTTTCTTTCTTTCTTTCTTTCTTCCTTTCTTTCTTTCTTTCTTTCTTTCTTTCTTTCTTTCTTTCTTTCTTTCTTTCTTTCTTTTTAATAAAGGCACTTACAATACAGAAACTTGATCTTTTAGAATGTTTACCTTCAAATAATTTAAAAAGAACTCAAATTGGTGTTTTTTTTTTTTTAATGATTCACATTTTCAAAATCCTTAATGTGTTTTAGCTCACAAAACACATACATCTGTCAAAGTATGCCACTTATGGTGGGAACCAAAGACGAATGCTTTTGGAATCAGATAGTTAATTCTCTCTTTCCTCATTCAGAAGTCTTAGATTCTTTTTTAGAGTAGTTAAATATACCTGTTATTGTTTAAAATGATTCAGTTTCAATAACAGAAAGTCAATGTGCATGAGTGTGTGTACGTGCATGTGTATGAGCACGTGTGTGTACGTACAACAGCATTCTCCCAATCACCCATCACATATGACAAACCCTGGTTTTTTATTATATTCTTCAACATCTGCCCAGGTATCACTGATGTCAGATATTTTTCTGTGGTTTTATGTTCCTTTGAAAAATGGAGAAATTATTATTTTATTTCTCTCACTTGTAAGTAAACATTTAAAATTACTATTCTATAGATTCTCTATCTGAAATGAGTTTATTTTAATTTACATTTGTCAAAATCCTGCATCCTTCTTAAAAAAATGGCTTGAGGCTCCATGAATTGAATTGAAAGAAACCTGACAAAACAGAGTTTTGATAGCAAGATAAAGAGCATAAATTATACTAACTAGAATTTTATGTGATAAACAATTTGTTGGAATGTATTCCCATTTTAAACTGGTCTGGAATAGCATAATAAAAACTTAATAGTTCAGAAGTCACTAAGTCAAATTTCTACAATAGTGAAGAACTATAATACTAACTGCAGGATTTAGAACGGACAACAATGATTGAAAGACCACTCATTTTATAAAGATTGGAGGGTCAGACAAATTTTTACTATGGGAGATAAATCTACTTAATGAGAAAGAACTTGTCACAAGTCACAGCATTAACTCATTGTAAGGACAGCAAGACATTATATTTCCTCCAGTCTAGAAAGTAATACCTTTTAAAAATCAATGGGAAAATATTGTACAACTTTTGGATTTTGTCCTTAAGTAGGGATTCTATTAGAATCCTATTAACTAAACTTAATATATTACTTATTGTGCTGTTATTTTTTATTATTCTCTAAGTATTCATATCATATGTCCTTAACTGGTTTGATCCCTGAAGGCAGGGATTATTGTATACACCTTATTGTATACACCTTGATCTTTCCTAAAATATTTCACAGAAGACAGAATAATAAACATGTAATAAATTATTTAATGAGTCAAATATTCTCCCTGGCTATAGTTAGTTTTCTGTTACAAAGGCAAGTTTTGTCTATGATGCTATGTGCATGCCATGTAACTTAGATGGAAACCCTGTGACTTGAGCTGGATGAATATATAATCAATCAAGCTATTAAGCAAAAACTATGTTTTGATGCCAGAGAACACCCCCAGGTGAATGCAGTCTGTTAACACAAGAGATGAATCATTTCCACTTGAAAAGTGTGTGCTTGCTTCCTATCAAGATGTTCTCCACTCGATACTTTTAAAAAAGAATGCTTTGTTTTCTGTACCTACTGAAAATATCTTACACATTTTCTCTCAGTTGTTGACTTAGAGAAGAACTAGGAATACGTAACTTACCAGACTTTTATTTCCCATGATAGGGAAAGCCACTTAGGTGTAAAAGGCAAAAATCTTTGAAGTTTTACATAGTTTATGATTTGTATTTCACTATCTTATATATATCTAGTATGTACACACCGTAGCATGTCATACTACAGTTGTTTTCTTCATTTGTAAACATTGATTTCAGGAAAAGGTTAGGTAATGAACAATAATACTCATTTCAAAATTTAAGCCTACGAAGTATAATAAAATATTTAGACATTGTTATATTTATTCTTTCATATTTACATAACGTTGCCATCATAATACAACATAATACATTTCAAATATATTTTATGATAATTCACATGCTTGTTTGATACACTTCTCCTCACCTTAAAAGATACAGAGAGAAGATAGAATCTAGCCTTAAATGAGACATTCAAGGTTTCTTGTCTGAAGTTGAATTCATTCTTAAATCATGATCTGCATTCTCATCAAGCATGACCTGCACCCTTCCCTAAAAGCTCATTTTATTGTTCAGGTTTTATGACTATGTTTTAATGTACCATCTTGCTTGGCAGCAACTTTCAGTTTGTCACTGGAAGATCTATCAGGGGTATTCAGCGGCCAGGAAACTTTTTTTTTTTTGGTACTGGAGATTGAACTCAGGGGTACTCGACCACTGAGCCACATCCTCAGCCCTATTTTGTGTTTTATGTAGAGACAGAGTCTCCCTGAGTTGCTTAGAGCCTCGCCGTTGCTGAGGCTGGCTTTGAACTCGTGATTCTCCTGTCTCAGCCTCCCTAAGTGCTGGGATTACAGGCTTGATCCACCACGCCCAGCTCAGGAAACTTAAATACCATTATTTTGTTGTAATTGTATGTTTGTACTTTCAAAAGAAATTTCCAGTAAGATGAGAAAGAATACTTTAGTGGAAGAAAATTAAAAATCATTTTAGAAGTGAATTCTTCAGAATAAAGAAATATAGCCTTAAAGAAAATAATCTGGAAAATATTCCCCTTACACCCCATCTATCCTATATGAAGTGATAAAGATCCATTAGACCCATCCCTTATTAAAATAAGAGAAAGAAATTTGGAAATTATTGAAATGACTTTACTTTCAATAAGTAAATTTTTTACTTTAAATGTTTCTTTTATGAATTTCAACATTTTGTATGTTTATAGAGTAAAACAGTAAAAGAACTAGAGCAATAAAAATGTGCTTGACAGAGTTTGTATATATTTTAATCACTAAACATGAGATCTTTAACAGAGCTGCTCAAAAAATAGGCTATATTTAGAATATTAATTTTGTTATGAAGAAATAGTAAGATACTTATATACCAGGATGGAAGGTCACTCAGTTCTGGAACAATGGAAGCATTAATATGGACAAAGACAAGACATTTCATTAAATGTTTCTGGGGATAAAGTTTTTGGGAGAAATATTATTTAATATGGAACATTTTCATTGTTTTCTCATGTTATTTCTGTAGTACTTACAATGATTTTTTTCCATTTTTATTTGTTTTTATTAGTTATACATGACAGTAGAATGTATTTTGACATATTACACTCATATGGAGTGTAACTGCTCATTCTTGTGGTTATATATGATGTGGAATTACATTGGTTGTGTATTCATATGTGAACATAGGAAAGTAATGTCTGATTCATTCTACTACATTTCCTATTCCCATTCCTCTCCCTTCCCTTTATTCCTCTTTGTCTAATCTAACGTACTTCTTCTATTCTTCCATACCCCTCCATTTGCTGCCCCCCCCCTTTATTGTGAGTTAGCATCCACATATCAGAGAGAACATCCAGCTTTTGGTTTTTTGGGACTGACTTTTTTCACTTAGCATGACATTCTCCAGTTCTATCCATTTACTGGCAAATGTCATAATTTTATTTCTCTTTATGGCTGAGTAATATTTCATTGCATATATATATGCCTCATTTTCTTCATCCATTTATCTATTGAAGGGCACGTAGGCTGGTTCCATAGTTTAGCTATTGTAAATTGAGCTGCTATAAACATTGATGTGTCTGTATCAGTGTAGTAAGCTGATTTTAAGTCCTTTGCATATACACTGAGGAGTGGGATAAGTGAGTCAAATGGTGGGTCCATTCCAAGTTTTCTGAGGAATCTCCATACTGCTTTTCAGAGTGGTTGCACCAACTTGCAGTCCCACCAGCAATGTCTGAGTGTACCTTTCCCCCCACATCCTTGACAACATTTATTGTTACTTGTGTTCTTGATAATTACCATTTTGACTCAAATGAGATGAAATCTCAGTGTAGTTTTTAGTTGCATTTATTTAACTGCTAGAGATGTTGAACATTTTTTCATATACTTGTTGACTGATTGTATTTCTTCTTCAGTGAAGTGTCTGTTCAGTTCTTTTGCTTATTTATTAATTGGATTATTTGGTGGTTTTGGTGTTGTTTTTGAGTTCTTTGTATATTCTGGAGATTAATGCTCTATCTGAGGTGCAGATGGCAAAGATTTTCTCCCATTCTGTAGGCTTTCTCTTCATTCTTGATTTTTTTTTTGCTGTGAAGTTTTTTAGTTTAAATCAATCCTATTTATTGATTCTTTTTAATTTTTTTTTAGTTGTAGATGGACACAATATCTTTATTTTATTTATTTTTATGTGGTGCTGAGGATCGAACCCGGTGCCCGATGCATGTGAGGCAAACACTCTCTACCACTGAGCTACAATCCCAACCCCCATTTATTGATTCTTAGTTTTGCTTCTTGTGCTTTAGGAGTCTTGTTACGAAGTCAGTTCCTAAGCCGACATGATGTAGATTTGGGCTTAATTTTTTTTCCATTAGGCACAGGATCTCTGTTCTAATGCCTAAGTCCTTGATCCATTTTGAGTTGAATTTTGTGCAGGGTGAGAGATAGAGGTTTAATTTCCTTTGCTACATATGGGTTTCTAGTTTTCCCAGCACCATTTGTTATAGAGGACAATGTATGTTTTTGGTGCATTTGTCTAGTATTCGATAACTGTACTCATGTGGATTTGTCTCTATGTCTTCTATTCTGTACCATTGGTCTACATATCTGTTTTGTTGCCAGTACCATGCTGTTTTTGTTACTATAGCTCTGTATAATTTAGGTCTGGTATTGTGATGCCTCCTGCTTCACTTTTCTTGCTAAGGATTGCCTTGGCTATTCTGTGTCTCTTATTTTTCCAAATGAATTGAATGACTGTTATTTCTACTTCTATGAATAGAATGTCACTGGGATTTTAATAGGAATTGCATTGAATCTGTATAGTGCTTTTGGTAGTATGGCTATTTTGAAAATATTAATTCTAGTTGGGCGTGGTGGTGCAAGCCTGTAATCCAAGCACTTAGGGAGGCTGAGAAAAGGAGAATTGCGAGTTCAAAGCCAGCCTCAGCAACGGCGAGGCACTAAGCAACTCAGTGAGACCCTGTCTCTACATAAAACACAAAATAGGGCTGGGGATGTGGCTCAGTGGTCAAGTGCTCCTGAGTTCAATCTCCAGTACCAAAAAAAAAAAAAAAGAAAAGAAAAGAAAATATTAATTCTGCCTATCTCAGAACATGAGAGATCTTACCATCTTCTAAGGTCTTCTTCAATTTCTTTCTCTAGTGATCTTTAGTTTTCACTATAGATATCTTTCATCTCTTTTGTTAGATTGATTCCCAATTTTTTTTGAGGCAGCTATAGTACATATAATGACTTTTAGTGAACTGTTCATTCCAAATGTGGGCCCAGTAATAAGACTTCCCTTTTGTTATCTGTACAAAGTCTCAAGCCAAAAGCAGCTCTTTAATATTCTGAAAAAGAAGCAGCTGAATGGGGGATCCTCATGGATACTGACAGTCATTATCCTCCTATTAAAAAGGGAAGAGCACCTAGGTAATTTCCCTTTAGATTATGTAGAATAAGAATAAATGAAAGTTTTTCTGCTTAAAAGTGAGTACTTATTTTTTTAAAAGTGTTTTTTTTGTGAGTCAGAATATATGTCTATTAGATTTGCTAATAGATATTGTTTTAGGACGTTGCAGGACAGTTGTTATGTAGTCTTCCAATTTACAAAGCAATGAGACCCTACTACCCCCATTAAAGCAGCTTAGTGAGTATTTTTATTAATATTTACTACACCTTGTAATGAATGCTTTGTTCACCAGTGACAAACATTATCAATTCTTATTCTCTAGTGCATAAATTAATAAATGTGTGATTCATAAATTTTCAAGGAAAAAAATAACCATCCTTTGCTTAGGACCATTTTTCTCTTTTAAAGAATCAACAAGTGCCCCGTTTCAAAGAATCTCCCACCCACCCATCAGAAGTACAAAGCATTTTCAGTGTTGATGCTCTTCTCCTTTCATATTTGCAGGGTAAGTCATTCTGGATTGGCTTTTTTGTTCGTTCATATTCTCTCTCTCTCTCTCTCTTTCTCTGTGTGTGTGTGTGTGTCTTTCTTCTCTAAGCATTTTGTTGATAATCCTCTATTGTCTTATGGCTTGAATGGCTTGAAATGACATTTCTGTGGTCATTTCTTATCTTTATTTCCCCTTATGTTAAGCTTATTTTTGCTCTGGTTGCTTAAAATTTTTCTCTTTATCATCAATAAAGAAATTTGATGACTTGATTTGGTATAGTTTTCTAGGTTTCTTGTATTAGGGTTTCATTGTGTTACTTGGATGTGTGGGTTAATAGTTTTTAAGTTGGTAAGAATTTCAAATTTCCATTTTTTTCTTTTCTTTCTTTTTTTGGTCAACTCTCACTCTCCTCTTCTTTGAAGCCTTTAATTACATTTATAAGACGGCATTGCATGTGCCCTTTTCAAAATGGGCTTCTCGGTCTGGAATTCTCTTTAAATGTACCCCTATCCTCTCCAGTATGGCCCCTGTGAATTCTAGTTGTCTAAACTCCCCTTGACTCTCAGGTTTATCTTCTCAACTGAGAGGCTGCCACAGGTGGAGCCTTGCCTTGTACAGCTGTTGGGAACTGTCTCCAGGCAGGCACCTGGATGTTTGTGGCTGCCCTAGATCTCAAGGAGGCTGTTCTCCATTGCCTGAGTCCAATGTCTCCATAGTTACTTGTTCACTTGTATAATCACTATGGGGATATTATTCCTTTTCTCTAAGTGGGAGTCCTATCATTTTACATTAATTTCTTTTAGTCTATTTATTAAAAGATTTTTTGTTGTTGAGAGGATATAGTTAGGTCTTGCTTTTTTATCCAGTTTGATAATTTTTACCTTTTAATTTGACTGTTTATACCTGTGCTGTCAAATACTGCAGTCACTGGTCACATGTGGCTCTAAAGCACTTGAAATGTGGCTGATTAGACTTGATATATGCTGTGTAAACTACAGAGCAGATCTTGATGTCCTAGTGTAAAGAAAAAGTGTAATGCAACTAATTTATAAATTTTCTACTGATTGCTCATTGAAATATTTTGAAAATATTGAGTTTAGCATATTATTAAAATTAATCTTTTGTTTACTTTTATGTTCTCAAATGTATTTATTAGACAATTTGAAAGTATATATGTAGTTTGAATTTTATTCCTATTGCAAGTCTCAAACTTGTTTAGATTTTAGGCCTTATCTTCTGTTCTCACCCTGAAGCTCTGCTAAAATAACTGTCAAATTTATTTATATCTCAACCATCTTCAAAGCAAAATCAGTTTTATTGCTCTAGTATTCTAGCTTAATGACTTCCTTTACATTTTGACCTATGTTCTTACATTGTTAATTCTTTAATGCCTTTAAGGAAGATTTATAAATATTTCACCCAGAATTTTAATTGTTTGATTTCTTTAAGAAGAGTTTTTTTTTTTTGAATAGCTATCCTAGGATTCAGAAATGGAAGTGTGATTGAAAGCAGCAACATCTCATTGTATTAGTTTGCTAGAGGGGTTATAACAAAGAGTCATAAACTGGATGGTATGGAACAATAAATTTGTTGTTTTGCTATTCTGGAGGCCAGCAACCTAAATCAAGATGTTGGCAGGGCTCTATTCCCTTTGAAGACTCTATTCTGGGACTCTCTTCTGGCTTCTGGTTGTGTCAGGCATTCCCTAGCTTATAGGCGGTCATCTTTTCAATGTACTGTTCACTTTTCTTCTTCTTCTTTTTTTTTTTTACCAGGGATTGAACTCAGGGGTACTCTCAATCACTGAGCCACATCCCCAGCCCTATTTTGTGTTTTATGTAGAGACAGGGTCTCACTGAGTTGCTTAGTGCCTCACCATTGCTGAGGCTGGCTTTGAACTCGGGATTCTCCTGTCTCAGCCTCCCAAAGTGCTGAGATTGCAGGTGTGCGTCACCATGCCCGGCTAGCTGTTCGCTTTTTTCTGTTTTTGTAACTGTGTCTGTCTCTGTGTCCAAATTTTCCTCTTTCTCTCCCTAGAGAAAGATCCAGTATCTAGTCATACTGGATAGGTGGACTGTGTGAAAATTTTGTTTTAACTTGATTTACCTCTGCAAAGACCTTAAAGATATGCCAAGATATCAGGTGTTAGAACTTCATCATCTTTAGGGAGACACAGTTCAAACTACAGCACTTGTCAACCCCATTACTTCTTCATGAGCACCCTGAAGGCAAAGCTTCCTGAGCCCCTTTTCAGTGGATTAGGCTATTTGCTTAATTCTGACCAGATGAATGTGGATGGGAGTGATATGTAGTCCCCCTAATCCTGGTCATAGAGCATTTTGCACCATACTCTTGACATTTCTTTTTCACTAATTGGCTGTCTAAATGCACATCTAGCAGAGGAAGAAGAAGAAACTGAGGAAGCCCTGAGCAATGGCAACCACTCAAGATGGAGAAGCCACAGTCACAACCTCCAAGTAGAAGGCTGGTTCGAAGTGACCTACCTGGACTGTGGTGTGTGTGAAAAACACATGCTTGTATGAAGGAATAATCAACAGAATGTCCCATTTTTACTCATGTGGCTTCTGTTGTGCCTTTCTCTTCTGACTTATTTCTCTTGATCTCATGACCAAAATATATCATTTGAAAGCTTTCCCTTTTCCTAATCTGCTGGGGAATTACAGTAATGAAAGGTTTTTATGGCAAATACAGCCGTTTAGGGGAAAAAAAAATCTTTCCTTACAGTTAATCTTGTCAAATAGCTTCACAATAAAGATAGTTCCATTAACATTATGAAACTATTCATTCTAGTTCCATTATCTAATGCATAAAGGCGTTGTTATGGTATGAGAGTGCTGATGCACGCTCACCAATGGACACTTTCCTCTGTAAATCAGATTCAGTCCAAAAAAGTAAATTTACAAGATAAAGTAACTTGAATAATTCATTATAAGCACTGTCCCTTGGAAATAAAATTTTCCTTAGTTTTAGATAAAATAAGTAGTATTTACATGCGTGCATGCGCGAGCGCGCACACACACACACACACACACACACACACACACATCCCTATGGATTTTTGGGTTTTGTCTCAATATAAAATATATCAATGCCAAGATTTGCAGTTATACAATGTACTAAGAAAATTGCAGATCACAGAAAAAGTATGTTGGTTGAATCTGCTGCCAAATAGTGGGAAATGAATGAAAATAAGAACAAAGTAAAATAAAAATGAACAGTACCAGGAATAATGGTAGCTCATAAAATCTTGAAAATCTGTTTTTTAAAAAAATATTTTCAAGTAGGTCACATGTAATACAACCCAAAGAACAGTTACTATTTTTAAAATATCTGTGAGTTTCCTTTTAAAAATATTTTTATTTCTTATTTTTTATCTTTGAGGAAGGAATGATTGGTCATGGTAATGAGTTACTATTGTCCGATAGCTAAAGTTACTTCACTACCTATATATTTAAAATATCTGTTGTAGACGGCATTGTTTTCAAGATATAAATTCTATTATATAGTAACAGGAGAAATACAAGTAAAAGTTTTGCTGTGAGAAAGAATATACGTAAGCCAGGGATAGTGGTATATCCCTGTAATCCCCAGTGACTCAGGAAACTGAGGCAGGAGGATTGCAAGTTCAAAGCCAGCTTCAGCAACTTAGAGTGGCCCTAAGCAACTTAGTGAGACCCTGTCTCAATATAAAAAATAAAAAATGGGCTGGGAATGTGGCTCAGTGGTTGAGCACTCCTGGGTTCAATCCCCAAAACACACACACACACACACACACACACACACACACACGATATTGAACATGGCATTAAACATGCAAGAAGAATTAATCTTCCAAGGAGAGGAGCAGAAAAATATTTTCTTGTAATATTTAAAACCCAGGCAAGGCAGAACATTATAAAATCAGTGTAAGAAGACTATCTGACATATTCAGGGAAATAGAATATAAAAACCTAAGATACCTAAATCAGCCTTCACCAAGTTTTACAAGTTTTATTGCTTATGTTTGCAGGAAAAGAGATGAAGAAGAACTATTTCTCTTAAAGTATTTATGTAAACATTTGCCTCTTTTGTAGTGCTGGGGTATGCAGAACCACTTTCTCATTATATGTGGGTGCATTTCTGATAATCAGCATTGATATGTGCTTATGTAGCACAACATTTGCTGGACTAGATACATTATTTAAGACTACTGCTTTATTATGGAAAATCCTGTCAATGATTGTTCCTAGTTTAAAGCCCACAGTAAATCACCATGATCCGGTACTCAGAATTTTGAGTCCAACTAAAACAGGTTACTCGGTAAATTGAGGTGGTCAATCGAGCAGTAACATCAAGATCTATCACCTTAGAGACTTTAAGATATCAGATTTTGGCACTTGGAATTAATGAGAATAAATTTCGTGTATTAATTTGTAGATAAGCTGAGATTAATATTGGAATGATGATTTCAAAGTACTTGCTGTTTGGGTGCAATAGCCTAGAATGTGGAGTTAAAATGATTTGTAATGTGAGGCTTGTGATCTTCTAATGATAGTTACCAGAAGGTAGAAGTTTCAAGCCCAGTTCTAGCAGCAAGAAGTCAGTGTTTGTGCTTTGTACTCCCAAGTTCCACAATAATGGTTGATTCAGCCAAGTAGGGTGATTATACTTCTTTCACTTTAGACTATGTAGTCATTGAATGGAATGAAAATAGTGGTATAAAATTCAGTGGAATTTCAAAAACAGTTGAAGAACTGAGCATCCTTAATAAAATTCTGAGACACCAGAAAACCAGAATTAAAAAAAAAAACAAACACCTTCACATAGCATGAAAAACTAATACTTAAGGGGGAACAAAATTTCATTCAGTGAAGCTTTTGGCAAATTATAGGTGAAATAACTTTTTATGAAGTCTTTGAAGTATCAGTAGAATGAACTAAAGAAAGCAAAGCAATACTATCTCTTGGTACATACAAAAGTCTGAAAATCATAAAATAGTTGCTTAAGAGTCTGGGAAGCTCTGCTTCCAGTAAAAATTTATTGAACCCTTTTATCTTCAAAAATCTTAAATTCAAAGCTCTAACTCTCTTTTCTATGGATGTGATCCTTCCACATCTCTGTATCTTCTTCTGAACCTGCCATTCATCCTCATGTCTTCAACCTATCCCCTTTCTCTTAGTTCAACCGTTTCTTCCTGGCTCTATTCTTCCTCTCTACCCACTGTACTTCCCCGTCCTCACCCAACTGATTAATTCTCTACCACAATGAAAAAAAATAGTCACTATCTTTTTATAATCTTGGTTCAAAAATTGCCTGGTGTTTGTGTGAAAGGTTACTTAATACAGAATGGGGCTACTCAACACTTTTTTCTTTTACTCTTGCCCTTAGTGATCACTTTTCCCATTCTTTTTCAAGATGATGTGACAGAATAGAAAAGTATAGACATTGGTAGCAGATCTTGATTCAAATCCCTACTTCAACACTTTAACATCTAAGTGATCTTGAGCAAATTATGAACCTTGTTATTCCCCAGTTTTTAAGTATGTAAAATGGGAATTTTACATGATTTCCATCTTATAAGGTTTTCTGTAAGGACTCAGATAATGTCAGGAAGATTATTTGGTGAATGGGTCTATAGTTAATGGCCACAATTTTTCTTAAGCTGCCTGGTCTGGTGTATCTAAAGTTTATTATTTTTTTAAACTTTTACCCTACCACCAAATGTTTAATCATCAATAGATGATAGTGTCTACTACTTTATTGAGAAAATATAAGTAGGTTATCAAATGAGCATATCCTAAACTTCTTTCTCCTCCACTTGAAACTCTATGGTATTACCTAGTAGTCCCTTCTCTCCTATTTTAGAGAATCTATTTCACATTATTTCCAAAGACCCCAGAATAGTAGAGCACAGTGGTTAGAAAAATAGTCTTTAGTTCCCAAATCCTTCATTCTAATCTTTCCTTTACCATTTGATCAAGTTGGCCAATCTCTTTGTATTCAATTTCTTTATCTCTGAAGTGGGTATAATGAAGACATGTACCTCATTGTGTTCTAAAAAAACACTGCACTAATTAAACATTAAAAACTCTGAAGAATACTTCCTGGTGCATGGTAAGCTCCTTTGTTATATCTTACTACACCTATGACTTATTATCACTTCCCTCCTCACCAGGGTCACAGTTCAAAATTCTTCCCTCTGTCCTGAGTCTTTAGTCACTTATCCTCCACTGGCTGCTGCTTCTTTTCTTGTTTAAGCATTTACCAGCCTTTGAAATCGTCCTTGAACATGTTGTGTTACACTTCTGTCATTTTTCTTTTCATTGTGAAATTTCCTAAAAGTGTTGTTTCATTCCATTCCTTGATTTTACACCTCTAACTAATCTTCATTCTTAAATTTAATATAGTGTGGTCTCTAGTTTCACCACTTTACTGGAACTATTTTCACTCAGGTTCACTCTGAAACACAGTGGCAGGTTTTCAGATGTCATTCCACAACATGCACCTATGGTATCTGGCACCATTGGCTTTCTGGAGATGTACTTTTCAGTGTCTATGACATTACTTGTTGTTCACTTCATCTGGACATTACTCTTATGGCTTTTTCTAAGCTCCTTTTGTGCACACAGATGCTTGAAATCTCAATTTTTCTTACATCATCTGTTGGCAAAATATATCTTTAAGTGTCTATTGCATATATCTGATTCTCAATGTCCTGTACTATGATGAAAAAGTGTTTTTATACCGTTGAATTGTCATGATATATGTCATATAAATTTTCAATAAACTTTGTTCTTCCAATTTCTTTTATTATAGTCATCCAATTATTAGCCTTTCAGGTTTTATTCCCTTAAATCCATCCTCTACTTTATAGATCAATGATTTTTCATTCTAAAATCTTAATCTATAATGTCTCTATCCTATGTGAATATATCAGATTCTACCTTGTACATTATAGGTTAACACTCTGATATCTTGTCCTGTATTAATTATGTCTGGTACTCATTGGCAAACCGTTACTTATACCCTGAGAGTTGGCTTTGGTAACATTTTTAAATTCCTTCATATATTATCTGTTAAGTTATTTATGCTTAGAGATATGTGTTTACTCTTTTATTAAAAACTTTCACATATTTATGTAATTTAATCATTTATGTATCTTCTTTAAATGAAGATCACTTTGGAATCCAACATCTCTATAACATAAAACTTAATATATCTTTTAATATATTTAAATATTTGTTGTATTTACATTTATATATTTATATTTATTGCATTTATATATAAAATAAATTTAAATATATTTTCTTTTTAAATAAAAAATTCCTATGAAAGTAGGTAGTGGTTTGGGATGTGGAATATTTTAATTCTATTCAGCATTTATAGTTTTTTCTTTTTCTTTTTCTTTTTCCATACTGGGGATTGAACCCAACAGCACTCTACCTCTGAGTCATAGCCTTTTAAAAAAATGTTATTTTGTGACAGGGTCTCACTAAGTTGCTGAGGCTGGCCTTGAACTTGGAATTCTCCTGCATCAGCCTCTTGAATCACTGAGATTATAGGCATCTGCTATCATACTGATGATTATATGTTTCTTATTTAATTTTCTTCTGTATTAAATAAGCAGTTTTATATAACCTAAAATATTCTGTAAGATAAAATAGTATATTTGATATTATGTAGTCTTATAAGTCAACCCTTAAAACATAACAGTTATATATGTATATATCTATAAATGTATACATCTATACATATATAAAACATATACATATATACATATATATATACATATGTCCCCAAAACTTTCAAACTTTCAGGAAATGTCCTCATTCATAAGATTCAGTGAATTTAGTTTTTTTTCAAAATGCTTTCTGACTATAAATACATTGTGTGGGCTAAGTCTCATTCATCATCAGCTAGGTAGCACTGATTTTAGTGGTATGATTTACTATCAAAAAGTTTTATTTTTATTTCCATAGTGTCTACTGAAAGTATATTCATCATTTTCAAAGAATCAGTCATAGTATTTATACAATTAAACATCTATTAAATGATAAAATCTTAAACTTTGCATATATAATATAAAACCTAAATCAAGATAATTTAACAATAGGAATGTTATTCACTTATCACTAATGAAGCCATAAGGTGCTTAAAGTATGATGAAAAGGGCTGGGATTGTAGCTCAGCGGTAGAGCGCTTGCCTCGCATGCGTGAGGCCCTGGGTTCGATCCTCAGCACCACATACAAACCAATAAAATAAAGACATTGTGTTCATCTATTAAAAAAAAATTAAAAAAAAAAAGTATGATGAAAAAAACTCACTTTGCCTCATTTGTGAAATGTAAAAATTATAGATTAAAACATCTCCAGAAATCCAATGGAGACTACTACATTACAGACAAAAATTATTTTATGCCTCCTGATAGAGTCTGAACAACTAAGAACTCTGTACTTACCATGCACCCCTGAACTAATGAGCCCAAAGAATTTAAAGCATTTTTGACATAGGCAAGGAGAAGGTAGACTTCATAAATTACGTATTCATAAGACATTATTTTCCATTGTTAGTAAGATTCTCATTTGATCATTTGCCTAAGTAGATACATACTACTGCATTAATGGTTCCATGCCTTTTAAAGTTAATAGCTGCAAGCCCACTGAAAAGTCTTTTTCAGTGACTGAAAAATCACATTTGAGTTATTATTCCAAAAAGGATATTGAATTTTCCCACAGATATCTAAATTATGAAGACTTTACAAAAACTTATGATGCTGCTATCAAGGGATTACCCTGTCAACATAAAAATGCAATAATATCTTACTTATTTGTATATTATACAGACTTAGAGATGATTGGTATTTATGATATCCCTCCAATCACTGCTGCATTATAAACTTCATTTGAAATCAAGACCCACATTTGCCAATAGTAGCACAGTTACCACACTAGTATTGGTGTAACTAAAGATGGAATATTACTTTGTAATCCACAAAGGTGTTATCATTAAAATAAAGCTCCTTAAAGAGGGAATTTACAGTTGTTTGTTGGCAGCATTACTTATCAGCAAACTGTTTTGTTGGGAGAACATATTAACTACTGAAGTTATTTTTTTAGGAGAAAAAAGTTACAATTGCATTTTGTAAAAAGACACCTTTTTAAGATTAATGATATCATACATCATAATTTGAACTAAAAATCTTGGAATAAGTCTGTTTAGAGATGATCTTTGGAGTTGCATATTTTAAGGAAAACTGAAAGAGGAAAATCAGTACATGCAGTGTATTTGAATTAAAATTCATTAAAATCAATGAAAATGATTTCAATATGCTTTCTTCACATAGAAGGTAGACAATGGTTTGCATGCAATCAAGTCAAATGTTAGCATAATTAACAGGAAGAGCTTCAGAGTTAGACTTCTGCTCAAATTCATGTTTTGTTGTTGAAATCTGGTACCGAGAGCATAAATTCTTGTGCTTTTTTTTTTTCTGGAATAATGATTGATGAATAAAAAATACTGCATGAAAAGTAAGAATTATTAATCAAAATTATTATTGGACACCCAAGTTATTTTGACATTACAATTCAAAAAGTAAGCAAAAAAAGGTTAATAACTGAAGTGTACTTACACTTCTCAAATTTTTCTGTAGCAGTGACTTGAAACTATAAGATGGCCAAAAACAACATTCAGTGACACCATACACCATTCCAATCACCAGATTCTACAGTGGTCAAATCTCTGTTAGAACCATATATATGTGTGTTGAGAAAGGGAAACACCACAGTTTAGATATTTAGCTCCAGAGTTAAACAAGATAATGGAGTTTATTGTTTTCCTTTGGGCTCTTTTT
The DNA here is from genome assembly GCA_028644305.1 of Xerus rutilus. Classification (NCBI taxonomy): domain Eukaryota; kingdom Metazoa; phylum Chordata; class Mammalia; order Rodentia; family Sciuridae; genus Xerus; species Xerus rutilus. Next base: position 36,476,929 of record CM053406.1, read on the forward strand.
ACCTTAGAATCAATGTTAGTCCTCACAATCAGCCTTATCTTTGAAAACCGGAGACAGCAGCAAATAGTATATGCCTTACGTAAGGATTAAAAGCATCATAGGATGGATGAGTAATTTATATTTTATGATAAAGTAAGTGACTTTTTCAGTAACATGGCTCTGTGGGAGAAAGAACTAAATATACTTTTGTGCATTAAAATCCCAAATTCCAAACATCTGATAACATTTCTTGTCAAATTATTCTAATAGCTCCTATTGCTTTGGGGAATGTTTAAATAAAATCTTAACAAAAACAAAGAAAATAAGGCTTTCCCCTTCTCTTTACTGTATGCCAAAAGACAAAGGTCTATATTTTACCTTTCTGTTAGCAGGTACCAAAATAACTTATGATGTGGCATCTATCCAAGAGGAATATTCTCAAAGGTTCCTTAAAAAATGAATTTTAAAAATATTTTACATTTAAGCTACATTTAGAATGTTCAGCAAGCTTAAAAGGATGTTTGGAGTTAGATTTTAAAAACATTGGGATTTAGTGTAATAGGTTTGGCAATAAAATCAGTGCAGCTCATGCAATTGATGAATTGATGCAGACCCAGCTGACTAACACGTACCATGTGTTTGCTTTGGCAGAGAAATTGGAAAAATAATTTGAAGAAAAAATTATATTATTCAACAGATTTTACTTTTGTTGTTATTTTGTGGGATTTTTGAAAAAAATTTTCTAATCAGACTCACAAAGGTAGAGTTCACAGAGATCCTCCCACTGATTGGAACCATATTTGGACTTTCCATAGGAGAAAAAAACTAAAAACAAGATGGAAGAGTGTAATTTAACTAATTTCATGTTTCTCTTAATTGCTCACTTCTCAGAGGTATTATGACTAGTCATTTCTCAGTTTATGAGTTTACTCTGTCTAAAAACAATTTCATAAAATGCTCCTTATCAACATTTATAATATGATCATAACTTATAAAATCTTCCTTTAAACTGATGGCCAAAAATAGTAGTACCATTATAAGAATAGTTAAGTGTCCTAAAATATTGTTGCTTATATGTTAATTCACAGATTTGAATTTTTTTCTTCAGATATAGAATTAAAGCTTGTTTCTTGTGCATATGCAGATTATTTGAATTGCTACAAGGTTTCAAAAGGTTTCTTGGTCTATTAAAGTCTTGGAATTATAACAGTTTACTAAAATTCAGACACATTAATGACATGATGGATCCAAGGCTGGAAAGAGTTCTGATTCTATTTTATGAGGTTGAAGATTGCTTCAAGGGCTATTCTGACCATTTTAAGATAGATTTGTTGAATATACTCCTAAACTGACTTCAGGAATCAGAAATACTATTTTCTACTATGGATTTGCTTGACCTTCTGTGTCATGTTGCTAAACCATGAAATTCAGGAGATAATGGGTTAGTTTTCTTAATGAAGTATAAAAAATTCTTAAGGGTAGAGGCAGTTTAATATAGCATATATAAATGTGTGATACTATTGCATAGGAAAGAGCTACACATTGATGAAATAAGCAACTGTTTTTCTAAAGTAAACACAAAAATTATTTGAAGGTAACTCCATCTCTATTTTTTGTTGGTGTTGAACCCAGTGAGACTCAGTTTCACTGGTATAAAAATAAGGATACTTATTTCTACTTAACTTTTAAGGTTATCAAGATAAATAAACTATGTGGTTATGTATTGTGTTTGGTACATGGAATAATTTTTTTCTTCCCACTAAATTGAAATCTTACTAGTAGGATTTAAATATTTTGATTCATATTATATCTTCAATAATGAAGATTTAATAACTGAACTCATTATCAATGTAATATCCATTAATTTTGCCATCTACTAAGTGTTAAGAAGAGCTACAAAGAAAAACTTATTATATTTCTTTGTATTTATTATTCAACTTTTAGAACATGTTTGGGTGTTAACATCCCTGAGGTAAAGGGAAGTAACAGCTAGTGTACAGAAATGCAGGGTGTTGAGTGTCGAGCATGGGGATGCAATTGCCCACACTGAAGAGGTCACGCAGGGTTGGAAAGGGTAAGTGCCCGTGTCAGCATATTCTCCTAAGTGTTGAGAAAATATTCAGGGAGGAGGAACCACAAGTGCCAGACAATGGGAGAGGTGCATTTATCTCATCCATATAACTTTCTAAGATTGGCTATATTATCTCTATTTTATTGAAAGAAAGTAGAGGATCAGAGGGATGAGCCCAAGATCATCTCACTGGTATACATGGAAGCTAGAATTCACACCAGGATGATCTGCCCTTGAAAAGCATGCCTTTTTCTAGAGTTTTCTCTCCATACTATAAGGGGAGACTTTTTAAAAAGTTATAAATACATACCATATGTTCTCAAGAATCATTCTCTCATTTAATTTTCAGAACAACGTGACTGAAAGAGCATTATCTTTTCTACTATATATGGGAAGAAACAGACCTAGAGAGTAAGCAACTCATTTTCCAAGCAGTGATTCAAACCCAAGTCTGTCCAGTTCCAAACTTGTACTTTTTTCTGATACAATGTGCTGCTTGGAGATACAGGCAGCCAGAGTGAGAGAAAAACTCTTGGGGATTAAGATTTGGGGAGGGAGATGGCTTCAGTCTGAGGAAAGCAGAGCAGGTCTGCAGGGTTCAATGTAGTGGCAGGCACACCTCACAGTGAGTCAGAGGAGGAGGAGCTGCAAGGACAAACCTGGAATAAAACAGAAAAAGTGTCATCATGGCAAATATCCACCAGGGAAATGAAGAAGTGGAGCATCCAACAAAGAATGGATTGGGACACCATCCTGTGGGGAGCAGGTAAAGGCTACTATCCCGCAGGAAATAAAAGACCAGGACAAGCTCTCTGCCAACTTTCTTAGTTATGTACGGGCCATAATCAAATGCAGGTCAATGATGGGATGGGTGGAGATGGAAATGATTCAGAAACGTTTGTGGGGAGAAGGGAGAAATCAGGAGAAAACATGGGTATCTGCAGTTGTGAAATTGAGTGTCCTTCTGTGGGAACTCTAATCACCATGACCATGAGATGAATATTGCCTTGTGCCTTAACCTACACCATTTTCCATGAGGTCAACACTATGATCCCTACTGTTTGCCTTTTCTTTGCATTTCCCTGATGTGCCTTTACAGATCCATTTGCTAAGAACCTTATGTTATTTTTATATGTTAGGTGATCATTGTGTTGCCAGCTGCTATTTGGAGATTGCCTTTGCATCCAGTCTGAGTTTTTTTCAGTAATAGTCTCACTCATTAGTGTGGAAAAATGTGAAGTCAATAAAAAATTTTAAAACAACAAAAAGAAATTAAGAAATGGGGAATGTGAATGGAAGGTCTGTAGACTGAAGGAGTGTAGAAGCAAGATAAGAAAACAAGACTGTGCTTTAGTTGGGTGGGAGGTTAGGTACTCGACTTATATTTTGATTTCTCATACTCCTCTAGGTGTGCATTGCATGGCATAGCTCTTTTTTATTCTGTAAACTTTCATGCTATTACAAACTTTTGCACCTTTGGGCATGTTTTCTTTGGCCTAGAATGTTCATTCACTCTTTTTCTGGAAAACATCCTGTTAACCTTGAAAACCCATTTCAAAATTTCTTTCTTTTGTGAATGTTTTCCTGAGGAAACCAGTGTTGAATTGGATATTCTTCTTTTGAGATTCTTTAATTCAATATTAATTTAAATACTAAACTCAGAAGCCTTATTTTGATGATTCTGAAAGAATGAAATAGTTACAAAGAAAATAAGTTTGCAAATAGTTGTAAAGATTTTCCATCCTTACATCTAAATGTGGATTTGTACTGTAAGATTATTCTAACTGTATAGATCTCAGGATGAGAGGATCAAAAACAATCTATCAGAGAATCATTCACACCTTCTTCCTCACTCCTCTCTTCATCTCCTGCTTCCTTCTTCCATCACACTATCCCCCCGACCCCTGCCAAGTACAGAGAAGTTATTATTGATCTGTATTCTTTGGGTAGAGTTTCCAAAGATCCCACTCTGCCCCCATACGACACAGTCTCTACTCTGAACACACCTGCTCTCTCTTACAAAGCTTTGTGCATAGTAAGCACTATAATAACAACTGAACTTCAGAAGAATCGTTAGCACAATTAAATGAATTAAGAAGTATGCTCAAAATTAGAATTAACTTGTCCTTTGTAGTTTGTGGACTTTTGCTGGAAAAAAGCGGTTCAGTCAGATTGGTTTTGAGTTCAACATCCTGTTGCTGATGCATCTATCAACACCTTTGCCATTATCTTTTATTAAAGAATTACTATTGTATCACAAATGTTTCCTTTGGCTGTAAAATTTTGATTCAGCAGTAAAGTTAGATTTATTGACTGGGAGAGTGAGGACTGTTTACTTTTTTCTCTGCTCTGTGCCAAGTCCATAGACTGTGGGGCAGTAGATATTTATTGCTTTTCAAACACTATTATTTTTTCCATTCACACCTCCATTGGGAGTCATGAGTTTTACAAGCAGATTTATCACCTAGTACAAAATATAATAATAAATTCATTAACAATTATTTTATCTTTTTGTCCATTCACTGAACTTGCCATATGTACATTCACATTCATTAAATTAAAATAAAAAGGAAGATATTTGGGTCAGCAGAGGAAACATGAAATGTAGAGTTAGCAATTAACTGGTAAATCTAAAATATACAGGTAAAAATAAATGACTTGCTTGGCTATGTTTATTGTTCCTACACTCAGATAATTTCTGAATTCTTATTTTACTTGGGCTATATTGATCAAGGATAACAATGAAGCAGAGCTCTATGGTTTTATTTAATGATTGAAAATAAAAATGTTTGTCTTTGAACTACAACTCGGGTCATGGTCTCATGGTTTTGTGGGCTATGATGCTGAGGCTGAAAATTCAAGACTATTGCTTTTGTAATTCTTGGTCAATTATCAACATTTGGCTTAGGAACTGAAGTCCTGAAAAGTGGGCTCATTGAGTAACAAATACTTTTAAGTTGGATGGACAGAACAACTTCAAAATGTGTATTGGGTATGGCATTTCTTAATTATTTGTCAAACCCACAAAATGTAGATTTTTATCTTTAACTTCTGCTCACTTACTGGTGGCTACTTTAGGAAGTAATTTTACTTTTTCACTTCCACAGTGAGAACTGCAAGATCATTGTTGGTCCAACTTAGCCACTGATTAGCAGAAGCAGCTTGTTTCTATTACTTCCTGTATATTTTAAGATCAGCATTTATTATCCCTTCTGAGTCCTTAACAGTATTCTTAGATTTTTTTTCTCTCTTCTGTATAAATAAGTCATGGACTCAATTAGATTAATGATTTTTCACCCATGAGGCTATAAATAAATTTTTTCAACTCTCAATTGTCTTTGGAGAGTATTATTCAGTATTTAGAGAGGGAAAAATCAGGATATAAGAAATCTTTCCTGGGAAGCTAATTTCCCAGATTCTTGCTGCTTTTAAAGAAAACCCATTTGGATACTTTAAAATAAACCTTCATAAAATAAATTGCGGCCCTGTACTTGAATCTACCTATTCCCTCAGGAATGAAAGGTTCTGAAAATTCTATTCTGGCCAAATAAAGAAATTTTAATGACCTGCCTAATAGTTGGATTTAAGCACACAAGCTTGCCACTATATTGCCAAAACAAATGAAAATTCATTGCCTGCTATTGGAACCAATTTAGTAAGGTAACACTTCATTTTTCAGGCATCATCAGGAGAATAAATTATTCCACTTAAGTGAATTTTCCACATAAATGCTTCAGAGTTATCTTTTAAAACAGAAATCAGGGCATGCTGGTTTCTTGCTGAAAAACCTCCAGTGACTCTCCATTGTCTAAAGAATAATGTATTGCCTTATAATTTATCATTTCAGTTTTATCTTCCATCAATTCCCCTACCACATGTGATCCACTTAAATTTGCTCACGATTCCCTGGTTATCATGCTCTTTTAATTCTTTGATTCCCGGATGCTGTTCCATGTGACCACAAATGCCATACCACATTCCACTTTATTTGCTTGACAAATATAGTTCTTTTTAAGGATGACTCACCTTCAAAGTTACCTTCTCTAATGTCTTATTGGACTCCATACAATTTACTAGATCTCTTCTCGATGTTTATGTAGCTCAAATACTTGTTTTTAATATGAAAACCAAAATGTGCCATGATACTTAAAATTCTGTATTAGCCTTCCTGACTAAATTGGAAGATGATGGTGGTTAGGGACATGTACTTAACCCCTTCCCAACCTCCAAACATACTTAAGAAAACACTTGATGTCTGCAGAGACTCATCTAGTGCCTGACACAAAATGAAATTGCTTTTGTTTTCTGTGGTTGCTCTTCAGATTGCCAAAAATTGGGGATGGGGAGTGGGAGATGTTAAACTAATGGAAATTTATTTTGGAAATCTGAAACCAACGTGTAGTCAGCAGGGTCAAACTCCCTCCAGGGACTCTGTTCCATTCCACTTTTAATTCTGAAGGCTAGCAGCAACCCTTGGCATTCCTTGGCTTATAGCCACATCCATCCAATGTCTGCTTCCATCTTTACATTGCCTTCTCCTGTGTGTGTCTGTCTCAGAGCTCTACCTATCTGTTATTAGGGTGTATATGATTACATTTAAAGTCTGCAGTTATGATCCAGATTGGCCTTCATCTTTTCAAGATAATTAACTGAATCATATTTTATTTTTTTATATAAAGTAATATTCACAGGCTCCAGGCATTAGAACATGGAAATATCTTCTGGAGCCTTTATCATCAATTATAGAAAGTAAATACATTTTTAAATTCAAATGACCCACTTAAATACTAAAACTTTCAAAATATTAAATCATATTTGCAGAAAATACTACTAAGATGTAACTCATACTTCTATGCTTCCTTAATCAGAGCATGTTATTTAGATGGTAATTTCATGGTTTTTGATACCACTGTTTTCTGATTTTCAAAATTAAATTGTTCTTTCAGTTCTGGATTAATTTCATACTCGTAGAGAGTTTAGGAAAACTCTTTAACTCTTGCTTAACTGCTTTGATATTATAGTAGTTACTGAATACCTATGAAAGATGGAGTTAGACACACAATAGCCAGTTCTTCTTTTCAGAGAGATCACTGATCAGTATGAAAAAATAAAAATGGGGGAAACTTCTATTAATTAAAAGTGTGATTATTGTGTAGCTAAAGAGTTAATAAAACCTTTCATTTTCTGTATGAGAAGCTGAAATCTGGTTGACTTTCTACCTCTGTTCCCCTGGAAGCCTGGTAAAAGTAAAACTATTTTTGGCAATATTGTTTATGACAAAAATGACCTTTGGTTGACAAATTATGTTGGGACTTGAAATAAATATAGACAAACAATATTATGAAATCAATGACCTATAAATAATTGATGGGGATTCCTTTTCAGGTTTGTTAGCAGTTCTGTGGGCCTATCAGAGTTTGGAAATAAGAATTCATGGTAAATCCAAGGAATAGTCCTTTGATGTCTCTCTAGCAGCAGCTGGTCACCCTGTCATAGAAGCAGATAAGATGGATTTTAGCATTGTTTGAGGTTAGAGTTTTCCCTTGTTAGCTGTGTGAAATAATTAAGATACTAGGAGCTTGGGAGTGCTGGCTTGGGAGTAGTTTGATGATGAATCACGGACTCTGAGAATGGTAAATGGATCAAAAGGGTGTCATAGGTTGGAAGGGAAGAGAGGCTTCAAAGATATCTGTCCTCAGTGATTGAAAAAGACATATCAGCAAGAAGATGAGATGCGGAAAGAGAAGGAAATAGTAGTTGATGGGGAAGTGTTCAAAGGGAAAAATAAAAAATGGTACAATTCCCTGTGGGGACAAAGATGTGTCTGTGAGTGGGTGACTGAAGTAGAGAGGTTTGAATGTGGCTGAGATTAAGAAGGTTTAGAAACTATAATGCTACTTTGCAGGATGGATCAATTGTCCAGACATTGAAATCTCTCAAGATGACAAGAGCACCTGAGGTAAAAAGAAGACCCTGAGCCAAGTTGTAAGTTTCCAAAGAACTGGAGCAGTTCCCTAAAAGTCAGCAGACCAAAACAGCAACAGAGGGCAAGAGACTCAAGGAGCAGTGAGTTGTCCATAGAGGTGAGAGAGAACCCAAAGATTGGGATAAAGGCAATGCCCTCTGCAGGCTCTGAGGTGTCTGACGGATGGGAAAAGAGACACCCTGCCCTAGGTGCAGTACTGTTGTGGGAGCAGCAGCTTTGTTTATGAAAGTAAATAAGCATGTTCAGAAGGGGGCGAAGAGTGGTCACAACAGAACAGAGATTGCACAGGGCTTGGTGGCATGAGTCCAGGCTGCAAGAAGACAGCAGTGGAGAGAGAGGCAATTCATTGTGCAAAAGTTGTAAAGAAAGTAAAGGTGATACACAGCAACCAGGATGAATTCTAGGAAAAGGCAGTGATGAAGAATTTAAAGAGATAAGATGCATGGATGGAATTGAATGGCCTGAAAGGTCTCAACTCTGAGGTTAGTCATTTTGGTCTGGGGTCTTCAGAAGTAACAGAGTAGGTTTTAAAGAAGTCAGCTGGGAAACATCTCAAGTTGGTGGTGCCCCCATCCCCAGCTGGGAGTGGATGGTGAGGAGTTAATGCTGTAGTCACTTCTTACTCACGTCAGGGATTAAAGGGTATTTTTTGGTTGTAAATAACGTTATCTTAAAATCTACTGCTGTTATTCTCTTTAGAGATGAAATTAGATTTTAAAATTTACAAAAGCAAAGACTTTCTGTTCAGCATAATTCTTGTTAAATAGTCTTTCCTCCTAGTTCTGGTTTTCAAGTAGACAATTTGTTTTCAGAGCAAAGTTTTAGAGCTTAATATGCTTTGTAAGACGCTACATAATTTTCCCATTCTATGTTGAGAATAAGTTCTCCTTTATTAAATTGATGGATGAAATTGTTTTATAATTTTTTAAAATGTTAAACACTTGTTGTGACCTGGGTAAAGTTAAAGTTCTAGCTTGTGGGAAGAAGTAGTAAGTCAAATGTTCATTACTTTACAGTTAAAATCTAACTGTTTATAGATGGTTTATCAACAATATAACCTTGAATGTGAGATCTTTCTTTTTATTTGCTACTTTTCTTATCTTTTCAGCTAGAGAAAGTCAAGCCCAGAAATACTGTATCTGCGATTCTGGCTGCTCTCTCTTACCATTCCAAACCAGAAACTCACAAACACAAATTTCCCCCTGACATGTTTATATTCATAAACAATTTTTAGGTCCAACACTTAGAGATTTGATAGTTTAGGACATTTTATTTAGATATAAAGATCTTTCCACACTTGCAAAGAAATTCTCTCCATTATACATCATTAAAAATATTTTTCTTTGACCTGAGCTAATTTTTGAAATAATCTCATCACATTCCTGGCACCATAAATTCATAGCTTAAATTATGCTAAACTGAAAACTATGACATTAATATTTTCAGTAGACCAACTTTTGTCTCCTTTATCCCTTGCATTTACTTTCTTATTTCAGTTATTTATGAATAAATTTAAAAATGTAATACTAAGATTTTTAAAATATTTTTTAAATTATCAAGATTTTCAAAAGACAGTCTTTTTTTTATTTTTTAAATATTTTTTTTTTAGTTGTAGATGGACACAATGTCTTTATTTTATTGCTTTGTATGTGGTGCTGAGGATCGAACCCAGGGCCTCACGCATGCGAGGCAAGCGCTCTACCGCTGAGCTACAATCCCAGCCCCTCAAAAGACAGTCTTAAAGACAAAGATCACATATGAATGAGTGAAGTCTGGTTCAGTACATTCTTGAGGACTGCATACTCATTAAAGTGATCCTAAATAAGTAATTGAAATCTGTCTTTCCTCTCAATGTCAAGATTTAAGAAATACAGAGGAAATTTTTATGACAGTTCTTGAAATATATTATAGAAATAATTTTCCATATTTAACAAATTCTAAAGTGAAAATTTTATATTTATGATTTTAAAAGCTGTCTAGGATAGGACACCATTTTAATTCCATTAAAAATGTGGACACAAACTATGAATTATTCATTGATTCTTTTCCATTGTATATTATTATATTAGTTGAAAGAATTTCAGGGGTCTTTTAGGCAAAAAAAAAAAAAATCATAGCTAAGAAAATGAACTAGATGTCACCTTATTTTTATATTTTTTCACAGATGTTTTCTATGCAAGCAGTATTATTAAATATGAGGAAGTTAAATTTTTTGAATAAAAATATATCTCTCCTCATTTCTTTTATCAATTCTATCAAGTTAAAATGAAAATTATTCTTTGTTCCACAAAAAGTTGAATATAAGCCATTATTGGTCTCTCTCCCTCAGCCTTGGTAAAAGTTTATTACTCAAAACTTTGAATTAAAGCAAGATAATACCATGACTCATAAGGAGATAAAAACAAAATCCCTTAGCTTCAGAGTTATTCTGAGAAATTTATTGGAAATATATACATATATACCTTCTTTTTTAATTAGTGATGCTATCATCTTTAAGTATAATTCTAATTATGGAAATGACTGCAATATAATAGGGCAGATGATAGTAGCTTTTTACAAGAAGTGATTGCAGGACCTGCATGTAACCGACTCTTAGGTGGCTCACCAGAGTAAAAATTATGCAGAACGACTCATTCTCCTAAATGATACAGTGCCTTAAAAGAGCATTCTTAAAAAAAAAAAAAAAAAAAAAAAAAAAAAAAAAGAGCATTCTTAAGCCCTGCAAGTATTTAGGTATCCAGTGATAAAAAATTCAGCAAGAACAAAATAATACTTTGAATTTAAATCAATATAGATCTTATGAATTGGGCGGTTTAAATCATGTTTTGTTTTAAATAACCAGGAGGAAATATTTTCTTTGCAAATTCTAACTTCCAGCTCTGGCCCTGCTATCAGGTAGGCTCTACTTTTGAGCTGGTATGGGTTCACTCTTATTACTGAGCAAAGAATGCAGCACTTTAGCTTGTGTAGAAAGATACCAGTTTTTTTTTTCTTTCCTTTGCTCCCCCTCCCTCCCTCCCTCCCTTTTTTCCTCTCTCTCTCCTTCCTTACATCCTTTTCTTTCTTTCTTTTGACATTTCACTTAACTATTTCCTCTCTTTTCAAAAGTGACCTCCCAACTTTGCTTTTTAATCTCTTCTGTCAATTTCCACCTCCTGTCTGTATTTCTCTGGAACTGCTAACGTCTTTCATCAACAAGCACAGCCTTGCTGAGCTTTTTTTTTTTTTTTTTTAAATATTTTTTGTTTAGTTGTCGAGCATTTATTTTATTTATTTATATGCGGTGCTGCAGATCAATCCCAGTGTCTCACACATGCTATGCAAGTGTTCTACCACTGAGCCACACCTCCAGCCCCTCTGCTGAGCTTTCAAGCTAATTCTAATCTGTGAAAGAAACATATTAACAAGTTCCAAATACGCCATGTCTGGAATTATTCTTGCTTGTGTAATTTGAATATTTGGTGGTTTGAGCTAAAGTACATAGTCTTTTTGTCCCAGAGAGAAACATTATCTTTTTTTTTTAATATTTTTTTTAGTTGTAGATGGACACAATATCTTTATTTTATTTATTTTTATGTGGTACTGAGGACCAAACCCATTGCCTCACACATGCGAGGCAAGTGCTCCACCACTGAGCCACAATCCCAGTCCCAGGCAACGTTATCTTTATTATCCTAGTTAGGAAACAAATCAGCCCCTGTGCAGAAGTGATAACCTAACTTCCTGAGTACTCAGTAAACTGAATGGGACCAGTCTGTAGAGACTGGCTCAATTCATAGCACTGGTTTTTAACTTAGATGTTCCTGTCTCAGATGATCCTCTGCTCCAAATATACTCTACTTGACTGGAGCCCTTCCATCTTACCCAGTATTGTTAATCTGTTTCAACAAGCTGTGATCTCATATCTGCCTTGTGTCCCTTTGGGAACTGATGAATCCCCCTTTTACTCCAAGGCCTTGAATTTGAATCAGATTGGGATATCAAAGTAATCAAACACATACCAATTATACCTCAATCATACATCTTTGGGCTTTTGTCAGACTATACAATAGATTTCACAGAAATCTACTTTATTCAGATTTTTCCTCTGATACTGTTGAATTGTGGAACAATTCTTCATGACATTTCTGTACAACTATCAGCTTTTGTTCCAGGATAACTTTGTAAGAATGTTTGCCTGTCAGTCAATCTTAATGGCCTTGATAAATAAGATGGTGTGTCCTCATAGTAAAGGCCAGATTTGTTTCCTGACCAGGATAATAAAAAAAATATTTTTCTTTTGGACAAAGGTTGACCAAGTTAGCTAGCATCACCCTTTATAAGATCGGGGGTTTTCTAAGGGTGGAGTTCATGAACTGTGACAGAAATCATTGTATGTTCATTATCTGCTTTGGCCTGTCGACATTACCCACATGGAACTCAGCAGGGAGAGCACAAAGAACAAGATTCAAATATGCTTCTGCTTGCAGTACTTCAAGTAATAGAGCCCTCAGTCTTTGACAGGAGTTTTATGTCTTCCACAAATGTGTATAAAATTGTGGCAGGCTTAAAAATAAGAACCTTCAGAGTTCTTGCTATTGTTCTACCGTTTTTGAGAAATGGAAAGAATGCAGATTTTAGCCTATACCAGAGTTCCAATTCAGTCACTTATGTGCTTGGTGATCTCAGAAATTAATAGCCTCTTTCTCTCAATTTCCTCATTCAAAGCACGAACTAAAAGTGTTTTTGAGATTAGACAAATACATGGATATAAAATGTGCCACGTGGATCTGTAGGAAATACTACTGGATGTACATACTAAGTTTTTCTCCTCTCTCCTGGTCTATTAATTTCAGATGTAGTGACTATTACAAATAAACTTTCAATATCTCTAGCTAATTTTTTATAGGAGGATTTTAGACAAAAGAGGTATTTATATCAACTTGGAGGTTTTAGTTGAATTGAGAATCTTGCATCCTGGACAACATGGCATTTTACATACATTACATATATCCCCTCAAAATTTATGAAACTGTACTTCTTTAAAAACTTCACCTCTTTCTCTCTCTCTTTTTGTATCCTAAGAGACATATTAATAAGTTTTGAATGTAGTTTTAACTGAATGAAGCTCTTGAAGTAGATACACTATGACTATTGCCAAAACATTCCCACTCTGCAATCATTCATTTTGCCCTAAAACTTTCCTCAATTCTAGAAAGTTGACCAGATACTTTGTTTGACTCATTTACCATCTTAAAATATGGTGATTAATGTTTTCAGAGAAAACTATTTTGTACTTTCAGAAAGCCATGTATTTCATACAGTTTAATATCCTCACCTAGTATGATGCTATTTTCAGAAACATGTAAAGAAATATTCACTACATTATTCATATAAATGAACCAGTTCATTTTGTCTTGGAATTAGGTGGGCAGTTCTCCTCCATGTGATGTTGGCTGGAATTACAGTCACCTGAGAAGTTGATTGCATTGGCACATATACGATGGCTCACTCAAACCTGGCCATTGATCCTGGCTTTTTGGCTAGAAGTTCAGCAGAGATGGTTCATCAGAGTAGCTTAGGCTTCTGACAGCATGATGGCTGGGTTGCAAGAGGGAAGATGCCAAAAACAAGGGTTCTCGGAATTGGGAAATACAAAGTGCCAGTCCCCTTAAAGCCTAGGCCTGAAACTGTTACAGTATCATTTCTGCCACATTCTATGGTCAACGCAGTCAGAAAGCTAGCCTAGATTTATGGGAAGGAAAAATAATTTCCATTTCTCAATGAGCTGAGTGACCAAGAATTTGTAACTCTATTGAACAGCAGGTTCATTTATATTCAATCAATTAGGAAGCACCTATTATGAGTATTATTTTAGGTTCTTGAAATATAGCAATAAGAAAAAAATAAAACAGGCAGAACTTCCTGCTCATGGTGAAGTTTTCATTTTATTGAGAAGAAAAAGAAAAAAAATATAGTATATTAGAAGATGATAAATACAGCTGTGTCATAGTGGTCCTATTACCTGTTGTCCCAGTGTAGACAGTGAGTCCCCCCTTAGTCTCCAAAGTGTCTTGGTTAAGATGAAAACTTATTTTGGCATGCCACCATGAGGAGAGATGTAGCAAAGAAGGGGCACAGGGAACCTAGTGTGGCGAGGAGTACACTTCTAAATAGGATGAAGGGGAAAACCATCAAACCATCATTGAGAAAGGAGCATGTGGGTAAAGGTCTAACAGAAGCAGGGAGGAAAAGTTTTGTGGATATGTTCATGGGTTTTAGTCCAGTGAAAATGAGAAACTTACATATGGAAATGAAAAAAATATTTTCTGGGTATATATTACATTGTAGATCCAGTTTACAGATTTTTGCTTCTAAACTCATATGTTCACCAACTAATTGATTAACCCAAGATACTCAAGTCTCTAAATTTCTTATTTGTTTCTAAAAGTATAATTTTCATATTGCAAAAATTCTTGCTATGGAAAAGACTTCTGAAATGAGATAAATTGAATCAGGGTATATGCTTACTTTAAAAAAAGATCAGAAGAACTAATTTAAAAAATTTTTATTTTTAAAATTTAAATTAAGTTTGTTTTAAATTGATACATAAGAACATAAAAATTTACATATTAATGGGATACCATTTAACATTTTCATACATGCATACACCATATAATGTTTTTGTCAGGTTAAACACATCCATCTTCTCAAACATTTATCATTTCTTTATGGGGAAAATGTTCAAAATCTCTTTACTTTTAGAAATGTACAGTACAGTGTTGTTATCTATAGTTACTCTTCTGTGCAATAGCACACTAGAACTTCTTTTTCCTACTTAACTGAAACTTAGTACCTAAGGAGCATACAGCTGTATTATTTTGGAGGAAACTGTGAAATATAAATGTTATTCACCAGAGGGTGCTATTGTCATCTGAAATGAACAGTACCACACACAAACTTCAGGTGTCAAGAACTTTAACTTTTGCTTTGGGATACATAATTTTAAAAATATTTTCCCACTGTAAAGAACAAGAGAGAGAGAGAGAGAAAGAGAAATAATAATATTTTCCCTTCAACCTCTTTTTCCTTCTCTTATTTCACCAGCAAATCCATCAAATGTCTATCCCTCTAATGATACTATATGTCAACTGATATTAAAATTAGTTGAGATCACTTGAGTCATAAATATTGATAGTGACTATGGTTCAAGAACATGTTGGTATTTCACAAAATGGTACAGGCATATGTAAGCAAATCTGATAATCTGAAATACATTTTTTATTTTAAATTTACTTCATATTTTTATCATGGAAAACACTAACATTGGTTATTATACAATGTCAGCTGAATGAAGAATGAATAAATATCTGATTATACATATATATATAATAGTTATGAGAATAACTATGCTTTTTGCTCATGAAGTTCATAGTTCCTATTCAAATAGGAAAACAAATATCAATTGTTCTAATTTTCATTTCTTTTCTTATTTAACACTTCTTTGGATATTTCCCCCTGTGTGAAGAAAAACTTTGTGAACATTTTAATGGATGCATATTATTTTATTTTGGGGGGGATGAGTAAATTTCTTAATCCATAATGATTTGGACATTTTAACTGCTCCTGTTTTTTTACTTTCATAAAGTTGATATGAAATTTAACATTTCTTTATGAGCATAGCTTTGCTCGCTTCTCAGTCTAGTCCTAGCTCAATAAAAATTATCACACTGAAAACATTTATTTAATCATATGAAATATAATTATATAAACTTGAATTATATTAGGATCATTTAATTCTGCCTCCCCTTTTATTTCAAAATCATTTCCCACCAGTGTTTGTATTTCCTAAAAAATAGGCTCATGTATCTCTCACTTGTAGAAGTTTCCACTCCCTAAGATGATATTAAATCAGCAGAAAATATTAGTATTTACAATAATATTTGCATAGTTTACCTTCCCCTTCTTGCATATAATTATCCTTTGTTTTGGGGGGTAAAATATGTTTCAATGCACAATCTGTATAGCCCCCTTCCATATATTCCTCTTCCTCTAACTTTGTCTCCAGGCAGAAGAAAAACTTTTATAGACCTTCTACCAGGAGCAATAGTCACAGTGAACTTGCTGTACAAGACACTTGTCTTTCCTCTTTCATGGAGAACAGCAAAGAAGGGCATCTACGTTCAGTAAATGCAATGGTTCACAATTGTGTGGCTGGTGCGGACTGTGCACAAGAGACAAACAGATGTGCCTCTTTACTGTTGACACTAACCCTGGTGGTGTTTAAGGCGGCTGAGAATAATGGTATAATTCTGCTTGAAGTGATTGAAAAGTTGCTTACACTAATGTGTTTGTTAATAGAAGTACACAATTTTAACCTTTTTTTCTTTTTTGATTTTTTAAGGAATGCTTCATGATCTGTAACAACCTGATGCTTAGAACACAAGTCTTTCCAACTGTCACAATTTAGGGTTAAAATGGCTATGAAATAGCACAAGATATACCAATAAGATACACACAATTAGAGTGTGGTGCAAGTACAGTTATTTTAAATCTGTTAACAAATCCCTTGCTTCCCCTACTCTGCACACTGTGTTCATAGAAATAAACAAGAAGGCAGTAGAAAATAATCTTGAATTCCAATTTAAATGTCATACCCCATAGAGGCTGATATGAATATATGCTGTTTGCATTCTACTTTAGGAATACAGAAGGGAAGACTCAACCTTCTTTTAACCCATTTTATATAGATGGTACAGAAAATGTTAAAAAGAGCCAGGCATTCACATCCCTGAAAACCTCATAATTCAAGTTGAATGTGTAAACTGGAATGAGCATGTGAGAAGAATAACAGATTACTTTTCAGACCTCCATTCTCTGTGTATAGGTGGATGGTGTTCAATTTAATAGGCAGCACTGCCAACATCCCAACAACTCCTCCAAAGGTCTCTTTTTGTGTTGGCTTTTGCTGTCTATCCAACTTAGTGTTGTTGTTGAAAAAAAATTCATGGTTCATTTAGTGTGTACTGGTCATTCCTCATTAAACTGGCAATGGAGAATCAGGCTAGAAAGTTTATTAAATTTAAAGATTGATGATTGTTGAGAGCCAGCGTATGAGTTCTGTAAATACTTTGTAGGTTTCGGTTTCAATGACTAACACAGAGAAGCCCTCCTTAGGCCCCTGCTGTTAGATGATACAGGCATAAAATTGAGACTTCCAATTAAAATGAACAACACATTTTACTTTGTATTCTGAGATTGATTCAAAAAGTTTGGGAATGAATAGACTTTTCTCCTGAATGAAACCCAATAATTTGTTGAGATTTGGAATAGTTCTCCAAATTTTGTTTTAATATTTAGTGTGCACATTAGAACCATTAGTAATATTTATCAGAGGGAGCCTTCTCAACAGCTAAAGCATGGACTAGATGAGAACCAGCACTGAGGAAACTCCAGGGGCTTTCTGTTGAAGATCGAAGGGTCTGCCTACCTGGCAGCGACTGGCATTGTCATATACTAAATCAGGACATCTGGACTGTATCTCCAATACTTGACTGAAGGCTTCCTAAAAGCTGCCCCATTTATAATAAAATTATAAAGACTTCTGCAGCCATGGAGTACCTGTTCTGTGTCAGGTAATGTACTAACCTCTTTACTTCTAACAAAGTAACTAGAAAGATTATTTCTATTATTTTACAGATGAAGAAACAAAATTAGACTTAAAAATACATAGCAAGTTATACATTAAAAGACAGAGTGAGGATTAAATGTTAAGTATTTCTTTCCAAACCCTATGATTTGAGTCCCTTTATAGTATTTGAAATTCCTAAAGCTTCATATTAGCTACATATTCAAAAGTTTGCTTTAATAGAATGAATTTTCAAAATCTCTGAAACACTTGTCTAAACGTTAACTTCTCTTAGTTTCACATCATAATATCCCATATTTGAGGAGTGGAAACAGCAGGAGGCCAGTGTCATCTCTAAACATAATCAAACCTAGCTTTGTGAATCTCAAGCTCTAAATTTTAGAGATTAAAGGTGTTGATAATTTTTGTTTTATAATTTTTTATTTTGACTACCTGTTCTGGAGTTTCAGTTCAAAATTAAGTGGCCCTATCCATTTGGGACTCTCATGAGAACAAACACATCATGGTGTAAACATGTGGTAAAGCAAAGTGTTTACCTCATGAGCCAGGAAACAAAAAGAGGGATAAGAAGAGATCAGTCCCCTTCAAGGGCATGCTAACAATGACCCAGAGACCTCTACAAGGTCCCAGTCCCTAAAGGTTACATCACTTGCAATAGCACCATGCTGGGGACCAAGCCTTCAGCACATGAACATTTGGTGAAGTTCAACATTCAAATTACAGCAGGCAGCTGTTTGGTGAAAAGTTTGTTCAAGTGATTAATTGATTTCTTATACCTAAGTGATATAGAGGAAAGGACCTCTGCCTTTATTGAGGTTCTGGTTGCAAGGCAACCACTTGACAATAGCAGATTATTTTATAGCTATGGAGATACAAACCTTAATAAAAATATTTAAATGGTACATTAACCATTGATTTTCTTTCTTTAAAAAAATTTTTTTTTGTTCTAGGCATTTCACATGAACAGAATTAGATAGTATATAATTCTTATCTATCTACCTTTTACCATTTAGCATGTTTTCAAGGTTTATTAATGTTGTAGCATGTTTTATTGCTGAATAGCATTTCAACATGAGTATATCACATTTAATTTATCAATATTCCACTTGATGGATCTACAAAATTAATAGAATTAGTGAATGTATTTAGCACTGTTATAAATGACTACATGAAAATCATTTGTATTTATATTCTATAGTAATTAAAAAATCCTAAACTGAAATTTAGTAAAAAATACAATTTAGAATTGTATTAATAATAAAATATTTAAGAATATTTAATAAAAGTTTAACTTTTGTGCACTAAAGACTACAGAACATTGAAAAATGTAATGACATTCCAAATGTGTGCATTTAAAGCAAGTATGATTGAGAGGGCAATGCTTGACAAATACATCTATAGATTCAACATAATCTTAATAATGTCTAAGTTGCCTTTTTCCAGACACTGACAAGCTGAGGCAAAAATTCATTTAGAAATGTAAGGGATCCAGAATGGCTGAAACAATCTCAAAAAAGAACATAGTTGGAGGATTCATACTTCATGAAAAAAAAATACCAACCAATCAAAAACCAACAGCAGCCAGGCACGGTGACGCCTGCCTGTAATCTCAGCACTTTGGGAGGCTAAGACAGGAGAATCACAAGTTCAAAGCCAGCCTCAGCATAAAGTGAGGCACTAAGCAACTCAGCAAGACCCTGTCTCTAAAATAAAATACAAAATAGGGCTGGGGTGTGGCTCAGTGGTAGAGTGCCCCTGAGTTCAAACTCTGGTGCCAAAAAACCAAACCAAACCAAAACAAAACAAAACAAAAAAACCAACAGCAACCAAGAGTAAGTGGTGCTGACATAAAGAAAGGCTTTTAGATCAATAGAATAGAATTGGAATCACAATTAAACACACTATGAACAATAGGGGTTTTTTTTTCCCCAAGGGTACTAAGAAAATTAAATAATGAAAAAATAGTCTTCACTAATGAAATATCCATACACAAAAGAATAAGGTTAGACCTCCCACTCTAGAAAACTATTAACTCAAAATGTATCATAGGCCTATGTTAGAGCTAAGCCAAAAACTCTTCAGAAAAAAATAAAAGTTAGTGTTCATGTGCTTCTGTTAGGCAATGGTTTCTTATGAGGGACAAAAGCACAGAAGATGAAGTAAATAATTGAATGTCAATGAAATTAAAAATTTTAGCCTCACAGGACACTATTAAGAAAGCAAAATGGCAATCCACAGAGTGTGAGAAAATACTTGGAAATCACATATGTCATGGGAGACTCGAATCCAGAATAGATTACTCTAATAACTCAACTGTGTAAAGATAAATAACTAAAAAGTGTACAAAGTTTTTTCATAAACATTCTCCAAAGAAGATATACAAATGGCTAATAGACACAAGAAGAGATATTCAATATCTTTAATCATGAGGGAAATGCCAATCCAAATCACAATGTGATGCCCCTGCAAACACACTAGGACAGTTACAATAAAAAATACATGCAGTCCCCGAAAGCTCAGTAAATAATGCCAAGAGTTAATAAATGTGATGACATTGAATTAAAAAGTTTCTGCCCAGCAGAAGAAGCAATTGAGAATGTGAAGATAGAACCTACAGAATGGGAGAAAATCTTTGCCAACTATTCGTCTGATATAAGATTAATACCTAGACTATATAAATAATAATAAAAAAACCCTTAGCACCAAAAAAACACACAAACAACCCAATTAATAATGGGCAAATTACATAAAACAACACTTATCAAAAGAATGAATGCAAATGGCTAACAAATATATGAAAACAATGTTCAATATCATTAGCAATTAGCGAAATGCAAATTAAAACTACGTTGAGATTTCATATTGCTCTAATCAGAATGGCAGTCATCAAGCATACAAATAATCATAATGATGAAGAGGATGTAGAGAAAAAGTAACACTTTTACACTGTTGGCAGAATTAGTACATTATTAGTACAACCAATATTAGTACAACCGATATTAGTACATTAGTACAACCAATATTGAAATTAGTATGGAGGTTCTTCAAAAGGGTAGACATGGAACCACCATATGACTCAGCTGTACCACTTCTCAGTATACAATTTAAAGAATTAAAGTCATCATAGTATAGTGATACATGCATACCCATGTCTGCAGCAGAAGAATTTACAATAGCTAAACTAAGGAACCAGGCTAGGTATTCATCACTAGATGAATAGATAAAGAAAATATGACATATATACATAAGAGTTTTACTCTGTCATAAGTGAATTTATCATTTGCAAAATGAAATTATGTCATTTGCAGGAAAATGGATGGAACTAGAGACCATCGTGTTAAGTGAAATAAGTCAAAATCAGAAAGTGAAGGATCTTATGTTTTCTTTCATATGTGGCAGCTGGAGAGAAAAAGGAAAAGAAATATGGAAGGGTGATCCCATGAAAAGCAAAAGAGATCAGTAGAATAGAGATAAGGAACTAGGGTGTGGGAAGCAGGAAAGGAGAAAGCAAGTGCTGTGGAGGGATATTGTTCAAATTATATTGTCATTTTGTGTGCATGTAAAATATGTAACAACAAATCCCACCATTATGTGCAACTGTAATGCATCATTTAAAAAATGTGGAGAAAAAAATACAACAATGAATCTTGGTAGGGATTTGGAAATATTAGTATCATCACCCAGTGCTTGTGGGAAGGTAAAATGTTGCAGGTAGTTTGGAAAACAATTTGGCAATTTCTCAAAACATTAAACATAGAAGTATCTTTATATACAGAAATTTCACTATTAGATACATACTTGAGAGAAATAAAAATTATGTCCTCACACACATTTATACATGAATATCAACAGTGGAATTATTCAAAATAATTAAAACTCGAAATAACCGTCCATTAACATAATGGATAATTCATGGCATATTCATATAGTAGAATGTTTTTCAGCAATAAGAGCAAATGAAGTACTGACATGCTACAACATGGATGAACCTTGAAAACATACAAAGTGAAAGAAACTAATCCCCAAAGGCAACATATTGTATTATTTTCTTTATATGAAATATCAGCAAAGGCAAATCTGTAGAGACCAAGAGCACATTAGTAATTGCCTGGGGCTATGAGACATTGGGAAATAAGTAGTGAATCTTAAGGGAATGGGGTTTTTGTGGGGCAGATGAAAATGTTCTAATATTTTATAATGTGAATAACTGTACAAATTTATGAAGATATTCAAAATCAATGAATAATACATTTTAAAAGGATGAATGTAATTGTATGTTAATTATGTCTCAGTAAAACTGTTATAAAACTCAACAAATTATAAATATAAAGGTTTATTCTGTACTGTTAATTTGATACACTAAACTTTATGCCTTTTTGCGTCAATACTACATTTTTACAATTATTTTGACTTTATGATAAGTTTTGAGTTTATAATAAATTTTGAAATCAATAGTCTTCCAACTTTGTTCTTTGCAGAACTTTTTTTTTTCATTTTTCTGAACTTTAATTTTAGATTGACGTCATTGTAACAATAAAGGTATAATATTTGAGAGTAATAGATTAAATAAATTTAGCTATAATAATAAATATGAGAGGTGGATTTTACCATGAAGCTAATATAATTTAGGCTTCAGTGACCCTCATTTGCATAGGTGACTTAAGTGTACCAAGTAAATATAAGTCTCCAGACCCACCAAACCTGGATCTTTCTCCATGTTTTTCAGAGTTCCAAGAATAAAGAGCAACACTCTGGAAGAAAGTGAAGGAGGGAAAGGAGGAGGAGGAGAAAGGAAGAGAAGCATTCAGTGCATATGGTCTGCTTCTGGGATTGAATCAAATTAACAGGTATGGGGCTCCCTGAAGTAGGTGGGCCATGGAAAAACACTGGAGTGTGAATCAAGAGACTCAAGTGAAACTCAGAAATAGTGGGTTTTAGAATAATAACAGAAATAATAAAAGAAATTGACTTTGCAGAACTTTTTAAATTATTTTACTTCATCTGAATTTTCAAACAAGTTTTAGGATTACATTGTCAATTTCTGAACAAAAGGAAAAAAAAGAGAAGAAATAGCCTGTTACAATTTTTATGAGGGTTTCCTTAAGTTTGTAGATCAATTTACAAATACTTATCATGTTGACAATACTGAGTCATTGAATCCATGAAAATGGAATGCCTCTTTGTTTATCTAGATCTTATTTAACTCAGCAACATTGTAAAATTTTCAGTGTACAAATCTTGCACTTCTTTTGTTAAATTTATTACTAAGTATTTTAGTTTTGATGATATTATGGAAGTATTTCTTATTTTTATTTCGCATTGTTCATTACTAGTTTTTAGTTTAAGTTTAGAGGTGAAGTGAGTGAATTATGAGAACCTTAACCTAATCATTGTATTAATCTACTTGAATGGATTAACTAGGTGGTAACTATAGGCAGGTGTGGCTGGAAGAGGTAGATCACTGGGGGCATGCCTCTGGAGTATATATTTTGTCTCTGGTGAGCAAAGCAGTGGCTCTCTCTGCTTCCTGATTGCCAAGTCCTGAGCTGTTTTCCTTTTACATACTTCCACCATGTTGTTCGGCCTAACTTCAGGCTCCCAGGAAAGGAGTCCACTATCTATGGACTAATACCTCTGAAACTGTGAGCCCCAAATAAACTTTTATTCCTCTAAGTTGTTCTCTAAGTTGGTCTTTTGGTCACAGTGGTGAAAAAGCCGACTAAGACAATAGTGTAAAGGGATACTATTGAATTTTATTTATTAATCTTGTGTTTTGCAAACTTCAACATGTTTATTAGTTCTAGCAGATTTTGTGTTGGGGTGTGTGTGTGTTTGAGATTTTTCTACATAAAATAACATGTCATTTTTGTGTAAGACAGATTTATACCTTTTCTTTTCAAATATGGTTGTCTCTATCATCATCAACCTCCTCCTCCTCCTCCGGGTTTAAAACCTCCTGTACAATGTTGAATAAAGCATCAAGATCAGACATTCTTGCATTTTCCCCACTCTTAGGAGAAAAGCATTTAGTCTTTCATCAATATGATGTTAACAATAAGGTTTTGTGTATGTCCTTTATCAGGTGAGCAATTCTCTCTCTCCCCAATTTGTTAAGAGATTATCTGTGATTGTGTGTTTTATTTCCCAAATACTTTTTATGCATCTATTGTAATCAGGTGAGTTTTGTCTTTTATTATACTAACAGATTGTACTACATCAACTGAATTTGAATGTTAAAGCCTCCTTGCACTACTGGGATAAGTCTTTATTTATGGTATACCTTTGGAAATATTGCTGAATTTGCTTTGCCAATATTTTATTAAGGATTTTGCATCTTTGTATGAGCAATATTGGGCTATAGTTTATTTTTCCTTGTGATGTCTTTATTTCACTTTGGTTTCAGAGTAATTGGTATTAAGGTGACAGTTACAATTGGTACATCTTCCCACTGCCTGTATTTTTGAGGGAGGATTCTGTATTTTTTTATTTTTCAAATATTTATAGAATTCAATGAGGCAGAGAGTAGTGCAGTGGCTGATGTGAGTCACATGTACTACTACCGCAGCTATTGACTTTTCACACATTTCATAGTTTAATTGTATAAAAAGACAACAAGCCCAAATGAAGTCAGACAATTTGGTATTTAAACAACAAAAACAAGATAAGCACGATGTCAACTCCCTATGTCCTTAGTCCCACTGGATGACGTCAGACCAGAGTGCAGCTGACAGACAACAGGAGGTGTTTTCATGGACAAAGGGACTCTAACCTGTATCCAGTTTTTATAGACTTCCAGATAAATCTAAAGATGTATCTATCCTAAGGTGGTCGCAGTTGGAAAGTTCACTCAACCAAAACTAGGGAGATGGCAATCTTCCACCAGATAGGACTGAGAAATTGCTTTGCCTCAACCTCATCAGGTCTATCTCCCCTTGCTCCAGGAGGAATCACAGAATATTGCACCAAAACTGGGGTTAGACTGAAGTCAGGCCTTGCCTTGAAGATCTGCCAGAAGAGCCTGTGGAGATGTGCAAGGTCACCAAGGTGCTTAGGAGAGCCATTCTCTTATAAAATCCACCTGGGCCTGGTCTTTTCTTTGTGGGAAGATTTTTAATGACAAGTTTAGTTTCTTTTCTTATAGATCTATTCAGATTTTTTGTTTCCTCTTCTGTAAAAAAAAAAATTCTTCAGTCAAATTTGGATATTTCTAGAAATTTTCCTATTTCTTCTAAGCTATCTAATTTGTTGGCATAGCACTAGCTTATAATTCTTTTTATTTCTTTAAAAGTTGTGTTAATGCCTTTTTCTCATTCCTGACACCGGAAATTTTCATCTCTTTCTTTTTAGTTCAGTCTAGCAACAAGTTTGTCAATTTTATTAAACTTTTAAAGGAGCTGACTTTTTATTTCATTGAGTGTTTTCAGTTTTTAAATTTTCTGCCCCAGTGATTTGTCTCATTTTTTCATTTATATTTCCTCTACACTGATTTACATTTGTGTTTGCTGTTTTTATCTGATCTTCTTAAGTGGGAGCTTACATTACTGATTTTAAATCCTTTTTCTTTGAGTTGCATTCTACAAGTTTTCATATATTGCCCCTTCATTTTTATTGCCTTCATTATTTTATCTAATGAATCAAGTCTGATGTTCATATTTATTTTGAAGACAAAACTAAGGTATCTAAAGATACATTTGTAAAGTTTAGTTGAGTCAAATGTTTGTGAGTGACATGGCTCTTGATATTCCCAGCTTAATTTTTACACTCTATCATATTTTTTAGCCAAAGCTAATGGAGTGGAATGTTTCAATGTGCCAAGAGAGAAGAATACAAACTTTCTGCAAGATTTGGAAAGGATGATTAATACTTGATGAGAAATTTCTCTCACTCCAAACAATTGGATTGAATTAGCTGGTACTTTGGTGGTGAAGCTGTCCTGAAAAGACATTCCTTTCTGTTTGCTGTAACTGTCCCCATGGCTAAAGAACAAAAAGTGTTCTTAAGGCAAAAAATAGCCCTGTAAGAAGCTGCCATAATTGATACTGAATTCCAAAGGCCATACTTTTATTAGTGGAGTATTATTATACTAGACACTAATGTATACACATTAAAAGGAGAGTGGTAATGTGTGTTTTATTTCAATATTCTTGAGTTCTTGTATAAGTAAACCTAGAATCAGCATTGTAATTTTTTTTATAACAAATGTAGAACTGAGAGGGTTCTGGATCTTGCATGATACCTTTGATGGTGCTGAACAATGATATTATTCTTACTTCATTACAGAAAGGCCTAGGTCATAATCCTGAATTCAACTAGTGGGACCACTTTATAGAAACTAAGCAAGGAAGCAAATAGATAAACAGGGACAGCAGTTGGATTCTGATTAAAAATTTTAAATTAAATTATTAAAATAAGGGGAAATATTTAATTTATTGGAAATTGATTTTCTCTTGATAATGGAGGAGAATCATGGCAGCTAACCACAGCTGTCTTATATTTCTGATGTTGTCTGAGAGGTAAACTGACCTCTTTGCTTACCTTCCCCAATGCTTGTTGTTTACACTTCTGTTTCAACACTTTTCATGTTGAAACTCAAATTTTATTTATTTCTATATACAGTGTTTTTCTCATGATTTTAAATCCTTAAGAGTAAAGGCTTATGTTATAACATATATATTACATTCATTTTTGATCTCTCACAGTTTATACAATTATATATAACACATATATATATGAACAAAGATTTAGTGCATATCTATTAAGTCAAATTCAAATGAATGAAGATTTTAAGCTCAAGTGATACATTTCAGAGAGATATAAACAACAGAGCATATGAAAATGACAATGGAATTTTCAAGCAACACAGAGGCTTAAAATATGATATACTGAAACAAATGAACAAATAGTGCCTTAAAATGGTAGCCCTGGAAATGCTAGCTTTAAAATGATAAAACTCTTCTAAATGTAAATATTGTTTCAATTAAAACTATGTAGACTATCACCATAGCATATAAAGCACATTGAACATGTGAACAAAAACCGTTGGTTTCTAAAACTGAGTAATATAGTAAATATACCAACGGTTTAGAAACCGTTGGTTTCTAAAACTGAGTAATATACTAATATTCTAGAAATTGGAGTTGCCTAAAAGGAGAAACTACTAGTATTTTTTGTATGTAATTTCTACTTCCTAATCATGGGGGTATAAACTTACAGTAACTTTAAGTTGCCTTATCTTTAAAATGAAAAAAAAAATAGGTCAGAGACCCTTCTAGTTTAATTTTCTGATGTCTAATTAGATATTTGAATTCATAATACATTTCTACAAATGATACGATGAACCCCATGAGACTGACACATACATTTGTGTTAAAATATAAATGTATTATCTAGCAGTGTTTATATGAAGTGTTCTTTAGGTTTTAAATTATGAGAGTTTTCTAAAATTGCTAACTAAAGGGCACAAAGATAACCTTAACTTTAGAAAACAATAAACAGCAGTCATCCATAAACTTAGAGGGAAACAGATATGATTTTTATAATTGTTTCTCCTTCTCAGTAATAAAATCCATAATTGTTCCTAGTATCTTCAGGGTACTCTATGAGAAGTAATTAAATCTTCTGTGAAGAGTACTTTGAAGATTAAAAAAAGTACTAAAAATTCGAAGATTTTATTGTTATTCTTTGACTCTCATCAGTACTTTTGCCAAGTGCTTTTCTGAACTCAAAAAAAAAAAAAAAATTTAGCCCTTGAGAAACCAACAGGAATATCAAAGTACCAGGCAAAAGAATCTGTTTGGTACATAGCTCTTTCACAGCCACTGGAAGTTGTAGGTGAGTTATTTCTTGAATTCATTCTGTGGGTTTTTATTTTGCATTATTTAATTTTATTTGAGCAATTCTTTTATTGGACAGAATTCTGAATTAGATTGGATTTGATAGATAATTGAGCTGGGTCCAGTTAGAGGCCTTAGGTAGGTACCATTTGAATATGGGTTTCTCTGAATCTAAGTATCATGGACCTTCATTTTCTGGGACACTGGC
This sequence comes from Xerus rutilus, assembly GCA_028644305.1. Lineage (NCBI taxonomy): Eukaryota > Metazoa > Chordata > Mammalia > Rodentia > Sciuridae > Xerus > Xerus rutilus. The sequence continues at coordinate 36,504,634 of CM053406.1, forward strand.
TAATTTTATGCAAGAATTACCAGCCTGGAATCTGTGTATGTTTGGAAAAAATGGATTAGCCATACTAAGGACAATTTTTAATTATATCAGCCACTGAGGGGAATTTTTAATCTAGATAAAGTTGTTCACTTGAAAGACATATTAGAAAAGAAAAACATCCAAAGAAAAAAATGGAATGTAGTCTTTAACTGATGCACAGAGGCATCTCAAAAATTCAATGAATCAAAGGTGGTCTATTTGATTCTTGAAGTTGAGAAGGGTTTGTTTGACATACATGGCTGCCGCATTGTTTGGGGCATAGATCTTTAAGATTCTTATGTCTTAGCCAGGCACAGTGGCACAAGCCTGTAATCCCAGCACTTAGGGAGGCTGAGACAGGAGAATCGTGAGTTCAAAATCAGCCTCAGCAATGAGAAGGCGCTAAGCAACTCAGTGAGACCCTGTCTCTACATAAAACGCAAAATAGGGCTGGGGATGTGGCTCAGTGGTCAAGTGCGCCTGAATTCAATCCCCAGTACCAAAAAAAAAAAAAAAAAGATTGTTATGTCTTGTTGATGTATGATTCTCTTAAACAGTATGAAATGACCTTCTTTATCCTTTTTCACTAACTTTGGTTTGAAGTCCACTTTATCTGATATAAGGATGGAAACCTCTGCTTGTTCATGCAGTCTATGTGAGTGATAGATTTTTTCCATCCTTTCACCTTCAAACTGTGAGTGTCTCTTTCTATAAATTGAGTCTCTTGGAGGCAGTGTATTGTTGGGTCTTTTTTTTTAAATTCAATCTTCTAGTCTATGTTTTTTAATTGCTGAGTTTAGGCCATTGACACTCAGTGTTATTATGGAGACATGGTTCGTATTCCCAGACATTTTGTTTTATTCTTAGTTTTTAACTTGACTGGGTTTCTCCTTTGATTGGCCTTTCCTTTAGTGTAGTTCCTCCATTTGCAGGTTTTCTTTGTTGTTTTTCATTTTTCCTCATGGAATATTTTGCCAAGAATGTTCTGTTATGCAGGCTTTCTTGCTGTAAATCCTTTTAATTTTTGTTTATCTTGGAAGGTGTTTATTTCATCATCCAATGTAAAACTTAATTTTGGTGGATATAAGATTCTTGGTTGGCATCCATTGTCTCTCAGAGCTTGGTATATGTTGTTCCAAGCTCTTCTAGCTTTAAGGGTCTGGGTTGAGAAGTGTGCAGAGATCCTAATTGGTTTCCCCCTATATGTAATCTGATTCCTTTCTCCTGTGGCTTTTAAGATTCTCTCCTTATTCTGAATGCTAGGCATTTTCATTATGATGTGCCTTGGTGTAGATCTGTTGTGATTTTGTACATTTGGTGTCCTGTAAGACTCTTATATTTGATCATCCAATTCATTTTTTTTTTTTTTTTTTGGTACCTGGGATTGAACTCACGGGGACTCGACCCCTGAGCCACATCCCCAGCCCTATTTTTTTGTGTTTTATGTAGAGACAGGGTCTCACTGAGTTGCTTAGTGCCTCGCCATTGCTGAGGCTGGCTTTGAACTCGCGATTCTCCTGTCTCGGCCTCCCTAAGTGCTGGGATTACAGGCGTGAGCCACCGCGCCCGGCTCATCCAATTCATTTTTCATGTTTGGAAAATTCTCTGATATTATTTCATTGAATAGATTGCTCATTTTTTGCTTTGAAATTATGTGCCTTTCTCTATTCCAATAATTCTTAAATTTGGTCTTTTAATGTTATCCCATAATTCTTGGATGTTCAGTTCATGGTTTCTTACCATCTTCACTGTGTGGTCAACTCTGTTTTCAAGATTAAATATTTTGTCTTCATTGTCTGAGGTTCTGTCTTCCAAAAGATCTAGTCTGTTGGAGATGCTTTCTATTGAGTTTTTAATTTGGTTTATTGCTTCTTTCATTTTGAGGATTTCTGTTTGGTTCTTTTACAGAATCTCTACCTCCTTATTGAAGGTAGAGATTCCTGTATTTGCCTATGTATCTCCTTATCAAAATGATCTTTTGGTGACTGGCCTTGCTCTCTTATGTCATTCTTTAAGTCACAGAACATTTTAATATGTACATCCTGAACTCCTTCTCTGACATTTCTTCTGCTGTGCTGACCATGGATTCTAATAATGTAGTATCTTGGTTTGTTTAAGGCACTTTCTTCTCTTGTTTTTTCATATCATTTGTGTATCTTTCCTTCTAGCTTTGCAGATCCAAGGTGTTACAGTTTTTATCCTATAGGCTTATAGTTTCCCTACAAGGTCTAATACCTCTCCTTTAAGAGGGAGAACAATATTGACAGATCTCAATACAAACAACATATAGTTTCAAACCAAGTAGTTTGTAATAGCTCCTAAATACATTTATGGCTTAGTCACATTATACAGTAATTTTGAGTTCAGTTAGCATCTACTATATAAACCATAGGTTTGCACATGGGTCTACAGTTTCTGTTGGTGGGTTAGGGAGAACTGAGGGTGGGGGATAGGATAGAATGTTAGGGTGGTATAAAGTGAGGATATAGTTATTAGATCCTAGAAAGCATGAAAGAGAAATCCAAAAGAAGTTGGCTATTAGTAGAAAGGAGAAAAAGAGATTTGGGGAAGACCAGTAAGAAGGAAGAAAATAGAGTACATCTAATGAGGAGACATAAAAATTAAGAAAAAAAATATGTACAGGTGGAAGTTATAAGACTATATAATACAACTGTAGTATACTAATCAGATATCTCAGTCAACTGTATCCTAATGCACAAAAATACTTGGTTTCACAAGTGTTGGGGATGTGAGTGTGGGAAAAGAGTGAAAGAGAGAAAAAAAGAAAAAAAAGAAAGGAAGAAAAGTGAAGAGAAAACAAAAGACAAAAAAGGAATAATATAAATAAAAATATTAAAAGTCTCAATGTAAATAAACAGGATTACTTCCCTTCACATCCAGTAGGTGGAGTTGTCTGTTGATTACTAGTATCTGCCTGCTCAGGTAAAAAATGGTGAAGCTGGAGTCTCACAAAGAAGCCATCCGCTTCAGAGACAGGATGAAGAGCTGGACCGGTCGGTGGTCTTGGATGCAGTGCTCAGAAATGTAGCTCTGTTGTCTGCCATGCTGAAGCAAAAGCTCATCTCCAGCTCCTGTCTCATGCCCCCAAGTGTAGGAGAACAGGAAGGTTCTGCCCTGGTAGATGGAGATCCACGCAAGAACAATAGCCAAGGGTCCTGCGCTGGAGCCAGAAGTCCTGCAGGAGCAATGGCTTGGGGTCCTGCATGAGTGGGCGGCTGGAGGTCCTGAGGGTGTGTGGGCACTAGAGCTGGGGGATCCTGTGTAGGAGCAGGCTATGCATGGCATCCGTCTAATTCCCAAACTGGACTCCGTGGCTGGAGTTCTGCAATGCTTATGGCTGGAGTCCTGTGCACACGCTAGGGCCTGATGGCCCTGCAGGCACGTGAGTGGAGTTCCTGTGTGGAGGCAGCTGTTGGGTGTCCTCTAAAAACTCACAGAGAAGCAGTGTTTCCACTACTTTAAACTCTGGTCCTGGAGAGACTAGGAGCAATATGTATGTGTAGGCCACCATCTTGGAACCCAATCCTGGCACCCATTTTCTTTCAGAGCTTGGTGAATGTTGTTCCAGGATCTCATGGCTTTGAGGGTCTGGGTTGAGATATCTGCTGAAATTCAAATTGGTTTCCCCCTGTATGTAATCCAGAACTTCTCTCTTGCAGCTTTTAGAATTCTATCCTTATTGTGTATGGTAGGCATTTTCATTATAATATGTCTTGGTGTGGATCTCTTGTCATTTTGTACATTTGGTGGTGTTTGAGCCTCTTGTATTTGATTTTCCAATTCATTCTTTATGTTTGGGGAATTTTCTGATATTATTTCATTTAAGAGATTGTGCATTCCTTTGGTTTGGATCTCTGCCTTCCTCTGTCCTGATAATTCTTAGGTTTGGTCTTTTCATGTTATCCCATAATTCTTGGATATTCTATTCATGGTTTCTTGCCATCTTCATTGTTTGGTCAACTTTATTTCCAAGATTGTATATTTTGTCTTCATTGTCTGAGGTTCTATCTTCTAAGTTATTTAGTCTGTTGGTGATGCTTTCTATTGACTTTTTTTTTTTTGGTTTATTTTTTCCTTCATTTCAAAGATTTCTGCTTGGTTTTTTTTTTCAGTTTCTATCTCTTTCTTGAAGTAATATTTTGCTCCTTGTTTTTGTTCTCTTATCTCTTCATTGGAGTGATCAATTGTTGCCTGTATTTGCTCTCTAATCTCTTTGTTGGATTGATCAATTGTTGCCTGTAATTGCTTTCTTATATTATTCTGTGCTTCACAGATCATTTTAATTATGTATGTTCTGAACTCCTTCTCTGATATCTAATCTACTGTGCTGTCAATGGATTCTATTATTCTAGCATCTTGGTTTGATTGGGACATTGTCTTCCCTTGTTTTTTCATGTTGTTCATGTGTGTCCCTCTTTAGCAGTGCTGATCTGAGTTATTATAGTTTCTACCCTATAATCTTGTAATGTCCCTGCAGCTTACCAAAACCTCACCTCTGGTGTAACCAGGCCTTCAGGTACCTTGGGGATGGTCTTCCTGGTCCTGGCTATTGTGTCTAGTCAGGGAAGTAGGCTGGAACAGTCGTCTATTGGTAGATGGGGGGAGCTGTTGCACAGTCGGTCTCCTCCATGCATGCAAAGTCGGTCTCTTCCTGCACGCATGTGAGGTAGGTCCTGTTTTGTGTTTTTGTTCATTTACTTGTGCTACTGAAAATATCCAGAGCTTGGAGATAACCCCACATTGGCTTACTTGTAAGGAAATAGATTCCAAAGCCAGATACAAGTTTGGATCCAATATTTTGTATTTTATAGAATCTATGATTTATAACATGATACATTAAAATGCTTTTATGGTTTTGGGGAGGAACATTATTTGTGTACATAGTTTCTCTTCTTCTACCTATAAAAATATATATTATTAAGAAACAAACCACATGTGTGATGTCTTTGTTTAATGATTAAGATCTACATTAAAGTGGATATATAGCCCTCTGCTTTGCTGCTGCTATTGTTAAGCCTATGTGCATGGAACATGACAAGACTGACAGCCACATCCCCAACCATTTCTATCAGCTTTTTGCTACACTGTCATTAGTCATTATCATCTGTCTTTTGTAATTGCATCACTTGCCTCTCACAGGTATTTCTTACTTCTTTCTCTTTATAATTAACAATCACACTCTGCTCTTCACAGTTCTTTAACTCTGTATTTGTACTTCTTAAATTATGTTTAAGAGCCACCTTTCTCTGTTATCATACATATCATTTTCCCCATCATTAGTATTTTATACAGTAGTTGAATTTTTTAAATTTTGGGTTTAAAACATTGTTTATCACTTATTTCTCAAGTTATCCCATATCCTAAATGGTTATTTCATATGCAGCATATGGTTATTAACTTATTGTTTCTTTCGATGTTATCTTTGAAAGTTTGAGCACAGAAAAATGATCCTCCTTCTAACACAAGTAGTGTTTTAGTAATGAGAATTGTAACAGGTGTCTGAAATCCTTCACATCAAATTTGAAAAACATACTGTTTTAGGGGAAGAGACACAGTGGGAAGGAAATAGTTAATCTTTTAATGAAGTTCCACATGAGACCAGTGATAATTACAAAAAAAGATGAATAGACAAATTGAGGATATTCATTACATTTTCCCCATTTTTGTGCTTTTTTCCCACTCTCTTTCAGCAGATATGGGTCAGAAGGATAACATCATCACTGGTAGACAGAGGACAGATAGTCCTTGGTGTAATTTATATTGGTAAAAGGGAATTCATTAGCTTTTGCATTCTATTAGGCATTTAGAATTAGGAACTGTAACGGCAGAATTGATTGATGTTCTAGACAAAGTTGAAGTAAAACAGAAAATGGAGAACAAGTACTTAACAAAAGCTTAAATATGGACATCAGACAACCTCCTTGATAGCATATAATAAAATTATCATCACTTGCAGTGAGAGGGTAAGTTTGGGACTAGAACCAGAAAAAATTGACAGAGCAACTGAGAACAAAGAAGTTTCAATCTACATATAAACCACATCTGCTATACCAAGACTGAAGCATTGGTTGGGAAATAATATGATCTGATGTGTGTTAGATGATCTGGATTGATACCCACAAAAATGTTGAAAGGTACAACACCCCTGAATTCTGAATTTTCATAGCCTCCTTAATAGAATCTAGCTCTATTTTGATTGCTTGAAAATTAGGCAGAGGCCTCTTTCCTCAGTGAACCACCTGAGGATTTTCTCCTCTGTCTCTTTCTAACTGCTAGACCCAGAGCTACAACTGTTACAGCATAACACAGCTGAGGACATGCAGGACCTGGCAATTCAGGAAGGGATGGCATTCCCCAAAAGTTACATGACCTACCCAGTATAAACCAGCAAAAACAGGGAGACCATAAATAGGACTGGTTTCTAAGGGTGCTTGGTCTAGGTAGCTAGAAAATAAAGGAATAAGAGAGAGCCTATTGACTTGGAAATAGTCTTCCAGGATACATAATTAACCAGAAGGGTATTCTGGAAATACCCTTCTACTAGGATGATTTCTAGATTCATGGAAAAAGCAATGGCCTACACAAGGAGTTTAAAATTTTTGACTGCTAGGAACAGTTAGTCAATGTTTTTGGCTGTGTGGGCCAGATAATCTTTGTTGCAACTATTCAACTCTGCATTATAGTGGAAGAGCATCCATAAATAATATATAAATGAGCATGGCTGTATGTGTTTCAATAAAACTTGATTTACAAATACAGTTATCAGACTTGGATTTGATTCATGGGCCATTGTTTGATTACCTCTGACCTGTATTGAGATTTTAATGACAAAATTCCCATGGAATGCAAAAAAGGGACTCTAAAGAGAGATTAGAAGAATGGCTCATGAGAGAGGGGGTAACTATGTAAGCATAGAAGACTCACAAGAATAAGTTATTGTACAGGAAGGCTAGAAGCATGCACTATTCACCAAAGCCATCAAGAATGTTCTGGTGGGCTGGGGTTGTGGCTCAGTGGTAGTGTTTACCTAGCATGTGTGAGGCACTGGGTTCAATTCTCAGCACTACATATAAATCAATCAATCAATAAAATAAAGGTCCATCAATAACTAAAATAAAATGTTAAAGAGAGGCACCTACACAACTTAGAAGTTCAATGGTGACTTGCTTCTGCAGGAAAGGGATGATAATTGGAAATACCATTGTAAAACCAGCAGCACTACTGATGAAGGGAGTACTGAAGCAGTGGGTGCCAAGCAGGAACATTTGAGTCAGGAGCCAGGCTGGAGAAACAGAAAGAGGGTTATGGAGATAATTAATAGACATGGTATCTCTAGCAGTAAAATAAATGGATAATTGATCATTCATTACTCAATCTGTATATAAATTTAAGGGTAGATGATCTAGAGGCTGAGAGCAATTGACCCAACTGAAAGTCACAATCACTAACTTTATTTATTTATTTATTTATTTATTTATTTATTGTGGTGTTGTGGATTAAATCCTGGGCCTCATGCCTGCTAAGCAAGAGCTCTACCACTGAAAAACAACCCAGCCTCCAAGATCTTTATTTCTGCACTCCAGAAATCCAGTTTCATAGCTGGATTCCAGCAACTAAAAGAGAGATCAGATCCTCAAAAAAGTTTCTACAATACCATGACAATGTAAATAGTAATATGTCCGAATTTTTTTTCCAAGGGGACCCAGAGATATTTACTTGGGTAACTAAAAAATGGAGAAGGACAAACTCCACACATTATGAGACTGTTACAGAGTTCACATTGCCATTGTGATGCCCTTTTAGAGTGGGATGTGAGAGAACAAGGAAATCAAATTCAGGAGGCTCAGATTTAGCTCCATAGACCCAGTCAGTGGTCATTATGCTGGTCTCTTTGGGTACATTTGGAATCAACATGCTTGGTATTTGGCACCTTTTGTATATTGACTCCTTGTCCTTTGGGATACAAGCATTGTAGCATTGTAGTAGGAATGGTTAAATGAAAACATCCAACCTTGACTATCCCCTACTTCTCATTCTCTCATCAAATAGTAAAAGAGTTACAATACTTAATCTAGGGGTGAATGACATGATTAGCACCACTCTTACACATACACATACAATGCATGTGGGTGATTTCCATCATATCTCTATTAAATTTACTAGTTTGATTTCTGCAATACCCTGAAGGATCCTCGGGAGATAGCAGACTACCACAAAGTCAGACAAGTAAAATCCCTAAGTTTTGCTATCGTGGCAGATGCAATATTATTGCTAGGGTAAACTAACACCACCTCATACTCTGATATTTATCATGAAAATGCATTCTTTCCAATATGATCAGGAGAAAGGATCAAAAATAGTTTTCTTTCACATGGAACAGATTAAAAAATGGTTTTACACTTTTGCCTGAAGTTATGTCAATTATCCTGTACCCTATGAAGCATACTCAGCCACACCCATGGCCAGCCTCTTCGATCCGTTTTCAACCTCTTAGCACCTTAACCTCTGCTGCTTATTAGCACTGTGACCATCTGTATGATATATATCTTCCCTAGCTTTAATATATAAATGGGAATAATAATTATGCCTCAGCACTAGTGTAAGGATTAAATGAGATAAGTTTTTTGTTTCAAGTTGGGCTACCATAGATTATAAAAGTTATTTGGATTTTGTGAAATGTAATCAAGATTTGATCAGTTAAACAAAATGTACTACAGAAATTTAATGCTAGAACTGCATTAAATAAGACACAATGAAGACACAGAAATAAGCAATAGAAAAAGTGTTCTTTAATTAGACGTGAAAGGAATGAAATAAATAGGTGATACTCAAATGTATGGGTTGGGTTGACATGATAGAAACTAGAACCATAGTGTTTTTTTTCTCTGGTGGGAGCTGAAGCCAAAGAGGAAGTATAGCCTTTAGCAAAAGAGCTGACCAAAGCAAAGACCTGAGAAAGAAATACTAGGGTTACTCCCTTCCTGTACCCTTCACTGTCTTGCCTTTCATTGGCCAGCAGCCAGTTGACATGGAGCCAGAGAAACACCACCTGCAGAGGTTGTCCCAGAACTCAGGAAGGATCTGAAGCCAACAGTGTTTTCATCTATAAGAGGTCATGATATTAAGCCACATCTTTGTGGGTAGGGTTTCCACAATGTAGAAATTCTCACTATCAGCTCTTCTGGAATGAGGATGATCTTGATTTAGGATGTGAGGAAATGAGAAGGCCAACTAATATAATATTAATCAGCAACAAAAATGATGAGTTGCAACAACATGGGTAAATCTTAAATGTAATATGCTAAGTGAGAGATGCTGGACACAAAAGAATACATATTATAGGATTCCATTAAGATGAAATTCTAAAATTGTCAAAACAAGAGTTATAGAAAATCAATGGTTTCCAAATGGCTCTGGTGTGAAGGGAAAAAATTAACTGAAAAGGAGTACAAGAAAACATTTTAGGGTGATTGAAGTTTTCTATATTATAATTGTGGTTGTGATAATGAAAGTGCATGTATTTCTCAAAAGTTATCTAATGACACATTTAAAATTGGTGAATTATATTTTATTGCACTATATCTCAGTAAAGGTGACCAACTTAACAATTTAGATCCTGTTTTGAAATAAAAAATAAAAAGGGCTGGGGATGTAGCTCAGTGGTAAAGCACTCCTAGATTAAATCCCCAGTACCAAAAAGAAAAAAAAAAAAGCTGACCAAAAAATTCAAATACAAGTCATACAAACACATGTGTGTGTGTTTAAATATGGAGAGTATAGAGATAATTATATATATTAGTTATATATATCCATTACAAATATATATTATATATATAATTTCATTTTCTAAAAAAAGGAAGGGAGTAATTAATTATTTAACATGAAAATTTTCCTCTTCCAAAGTTGCTAACATTCTCTGTTCTCAAAATCTCAGGTAAATTGTAATAATATAGAGATTGAGTCTCTAACCCATAACCTGGTTATGCCAGAAAAATTGAAGCCCAATTTCTTTAATGTCACATTTAAAACTTTGGTTCTAAGAAAAGAAACACGTCTGGGTAATTGGGTATATTTTCTATTTTTCAAATTTTCCTTATGAAAAAATTAGAGTATATAATTCACAGGAGCCACAGTTTTAGCATTGATAGCGGGTGCATCAATGATTAATTTTAAGCAGTGACATCTCAATAGCAAACACTTTAGAGGGAAAATGACTCTGTCAAGAACTCTGGAGTCTACATGAAAGGTTTGTTTTTGGAAATGATTTCCAGAATCAAGAAACTAACTCTATGATCTCCCTGGAGAGAAAGCTTGAAGCACTTTTGCCTAAAATAGTGAAGATGGATTTCTAAGTTATGGAAAAAGACAAACACATTGAAAATCTGGAAGAAACTTCTCAAAAGATTAAAACAAACCTTACAAGGTATGATGCATAGAAGAATACTGATTTAACTAAGTATCATGATAAAAAAGATCAGTGGTACAATTTGAAAACCTGCTGGCATGGACTGACCAGAATTTATGGAAACACTTTTTAATAGAATTTTGGCAAGATTGATGGAGAAGATGATCACACTTTAATATCATGTGAGAATTACTTTCAAATACTACTACTATAGATAATGTCCATAATGCAGGATTAAAGATAATATGCAACTAGGGTAAATGATGATAGGAATGGATTTGAACTTCTGGGTGAGAGAGGTTCCCTCTTGAGACAGAAAAGCTCTGTCTCCTTGGAGCTCAGCCTAGAGATGCAGACTTGAAGGAGGAACTACTTGATATATCCAAGAAGGCATAGTTATTGTTTCCTAATTGTCAGTAATAAAGCAAGATCAACTTATGTCCTTTAACATATTGAAGGATCACAAAGACTGCTAGGGAGGAGAACTGCTGACATCACACAGACTCTGATCTTGCCTCTGTAAGAAATTTGAATGATTTTTTTCTGCTTGCAAGAATGGGAGTACTGATGTGAAGGTTTGGGTTAACCTTACTTTATCTGTGGGGAATTGTTACAATTGTGAGTCTTCATGTTCTTTATAATCACCTTAGTAACAGTGGAAAAAATTAGTAGTTTGTATAGTAGATTTTTAGCTATTTACAATATATTATTACATGCAAACATGAAGGGTGAACTTTATGCACTGATTATATATGCTGAATAAAATATTTAATTGTCCTTGAGTTTCCAGCATTATGAAAATATATTCTGATATTATTTTGAGGTCTTAAAGCTGTATTTAATTAGGAGAGTCGGGACTTTGCCAATGGAGTTTATAGGACTTTGTTATGACATTAGGGTGGCAATATAATGGGGAGTTAAAATGTTATTTCTCAAGCTGTAATATAGAAATTTTATAGGCATAAAATGTTATCATACTGAAATATAGGTCTGTTAAATTAGACTGTAACATTAAGTGGCACAATTATGGAATGTTAAATCAGTAAATTATTCACTCACAATAGGTTTTATTGATTAGGGAAAAATAAATTTTATCATTGGATTCTTGTTTTAAAGTCTTACTGTCTTTGCATTATGATTTTAAGTGCATTATGTTTTATGTCATCATTTTCCATATAGTTTTTTTTTGAACACATAAAAGTTGTATATGAGGCTATCAGACAGGAAGACAGAATGGATGTTGGGAGGTTGGGGGAAACCTGTGCTGGGAAGCTGAACAGATGTACAGAAGGCTCTTCAGATGTCAGTTAGTTTATGTTTTTGGACACTATCTGTCAGATCACATTGACTATCTCATGTTTATATTCCTGGGGATTGACTTCATTAATGAAGGACATTCCACAACCTGGGGTTATCTGCAGTAAGATAATTTCTTCAGGCTTCAGCACCTGAAAGATGACTAGATGACCACTTCTTAACTGGGGAGATTATAGCTTGGGGCCTTTGTGTGAAGGCTCTTAACAGCAAGCTGAATAAACAACTAGACACACTTCAGAACTTTCTGGCAAGTGTATATAATCAATTGGGACTCTTTCATGGTACATTAAGGAGAGAGAGGTCTGGAATTGCTGCTGTGAGAAATTGTGCACAGAGTTCTCATCTTACAGCAAATCAATGCCAAGTATCTTCCTATCCATAGGGAGAATGATGTTGGGTTGGAGTGAATGCTTAGAATAGAAAATATGTGTTACAGAAATAATAAATAGGAGATAGGACAGCAAGTAACAACACATACTTTTATCTCACTTGGGGATTTTGTGTTCATACCTCTTACTGGTCCATGAGCTAACGGCAGTCACACTCTAAATTCATCTATTATATTAGATTTAACTTCTACATATAACCTTCAAATATAAGTGTCTCTCAAGTATAATCAAACTGGGAATCATCACTGACTTAAAACAAGAACTAGAATATTTAATATGTTGTCTAATGTCTAACTTTATGTGAATCACAGTAGTTAAACTCTGTAACCATTTCTCTGGGTCTTTTTATGCTTTAGTGTTTGGCCAGGCTTCTTGTTGGAACAAGCAACTTTGTTTAAGTGATTGGTGGCCATGGGTGCTACAGACACTACAGGAATACTAGAATTTAGAAGAATAGTTTTGAAATACTGTTCTATAAATTATAATATAATGCTCTTATGAAAGTCATTATTTATTATTCTAAACAAAGGAGCATGAGCATTCCACTGAATCTAGAATAAGACATAAGCTACTATTTGGCATTTCTATAGAGAAATAAAATTCATTTTCATATAAGCTTTTGTTTTGCAGTTTTATTTTATTTTACTTTTTGATGTAACTTAAGAATGATGGTTGGGCAGGTGGTGCACGCCTGTAATCCCAGTTGCTAGAGTGGCTGAGACAGGAAGACTGAGAGTTCAAAGGCAGCCTCAGCAAAAAGCAAAGCACTAAGCAACTCAGTGAGACCCTGTCTCTAAATAAAATACAAACTAGGGCTGGGGATGTGGCTCAGTGGTTGAGTGTTCCTGAGTTCAATCTCCTGTGTCCCCAAACTCCCCCAAAAGAGTGACGTGTTTACATACTATACATTCATGAACTTTGGTTATGGTTTGGATCTGAAATGTGTGTTGGAAAACTATCTATTGAAAGCATGTTTCTCAATACAGCAAGGTTCAGAGGTGGGGATTTTAGGTAAAGACTAGGGCTCTGACCTCACCAGTGGGGTGAGAATTAATCCACTGATAACTGAAAAGACTACTGGGTGGTAACCATAGGCAGATTAGGCATAGTTAGAGGAGTTGGGTCAGTGGGGTCCTGGCTCCTTCCTCTTTATCACTCTGTTTCCCAGTTGTCATGAGCTGAGCAGCTTTCCTGTGCTAAGTCTTTCTGTCATAATGTTCACCTGTGGCTCAGATCAGTGGAGTTGATCAACCATTGACTGAGAACTCTAAAACCATGAGCCCAAAATAAACTTTACTTGTCGTTCTTGTCAAGTGGTCTGATCACAGCAAAAAAAAAAAAAAAAAAAAAACTAAACTAATACAAATCTACAAGATCTACTTTACAATGTTTTCTAAGTTTTTTTTCCCAATACATTTTAGAACAAAACATACTCTCCAGAATAAAAATTTAGGACTAAATTCTATGGCACTGTTTGGGGTTTAATTGCATTTTAATTTATTGATTAAAATGTGTTTACGCTGGAGATAGCTATTCCCATTTTACAGGTTATATTTGCCTGAATTTTAAAAAAAAGCCTTCAAAATTTCAGATGTATTTTATTTATATAAAATTAAAACAATTTTCATGAGTATTAAATATTTTACAAAATACTACGCATACTTAAGCATTAAACATGTACATGTTTGTACGTACATTGTGTGTATTTGGTTTATTGAACAGTGTCATCTGTTGGAAACTACAGTGAGTATTTCATTTGTTTCCCAGTCACTGCCTTCAATTATTTTTTTGTTGACATGAAAATCCTGTCATGTAAAAAATACCTAGGCAGAGGGGATACAAAATAGTGTATTAGAAGAAGGCTGGATTTCCAGTTGCTCTGTGACTTGGGATTCAAGCAGTGGGAGTACTGCTTCTCAGTGAAGTGAGTGAAAGAGGGAATTCACTGAAATTCACTATTGAATGGTAAGTGTCTCTTAGAGACTCAGAAATTAGGGTGTATTGGACAAAGAACAAGAAAGAGTACATTAGAGCCAAGCCAACTGTGGTAGTGGCAGCGGCACTGATTCACCACAGAGGGCAAGGATAACACAGATAGAAACACAAGAGACAAATTTAGCATGGAAAAAGCTGGAGAATAGAAAAGCAGCCTGGACTTAGCTGATTCAGAGGCTGCATGGCAAATTATTATTTGAAAAGTACTCTGTGTTTCTCAAATGATGAGTGGAGAGTTGAGGTAGGGAATCATTTTGAGGAGGCCATACTGCAGCTTGCTACTACAGGAGCGTGAGAGGCTATAGCAAATATTGCTATAATGTCCGGGCAACTGCCTATCATACAATCTAGGGTGTACCTAGCAGAACATGAGTAAAAGAGTTTCGGAAAAGGTTGTACTCAGTAGAATTCAAGTTGGAGATACAGAGGGGAGTGCAACTTGATTTTCCTTTGAGTCTGGATGCTCACCTGACCTGCCAAAGAGTGTTAGGAAACTGAACAAGCAGGTGTGACTACACTCAGGGACCAAGTCTGGGAAGGCTGTATCCATGGGCAGCAGAGTTTGTAAGACCTATAGAGAATTGGCTTTCCTGCCAGGAGGCAGGAAAACAGCAACAACAGAACCACCCAACATAGTCCAAAATGCCTCATTAGAAATACACCCCAAATGACAAAATTCCTATAGCCCCACTCTGGAACTGTATCATTCAGATCTGTCCAGACAGAACTCCAATGGACAGTATTTCCCATTCTGTCCTGTGTTAAAGTGGGAGAAGGGATGCTGAAAGCTATTTCAACCATCTTCTGTTTTAGGCCACTGCTGGCAGCTTGGTGAGCAACACAAAAAGGGGAAGAGTTTGACAACCCCCAACTCTTGAACTTGCTAAGGATTGCAAAACTCAAGGAAAAAATGGAAAGGAGGAAAGTTGGACAAAAACAGTGATCATCCATCCTTGTTGAAAGTTTTGACCACCTCAGTGGAGACAATTTTTCAGTGGTGACAATTTTTTTCATTTTTCATAAAGAATCATGTTAACTTGTTTTTTTGGTGTTCTTGCTGTGCCAGTTGCTTTGTTTTTGTTTGTTTCTCTTATTTCTCTTTCTCTCCTTTTTCCCACTTCTAATAGTCAAATTATCTTGCTTACTCATTCTTTCTCCCTTTAATTAATTTTTAAAAATTTATTTACTTTTTTCTCCTCCTTCTTTAAAGCCATAATTGACTACATCTCTTCCCCTTTCTCTCTTTGCATTAGAAGCTTTCTCTTAGTTTCCTATCACATTTTTTTTTGTTTAATGAAATGTATTTTTACCATATTTTAGAATTACTTAGTTTATATAACTTCTGCCCTACCATTCCTGTTGTTGCAGTTATTAGGACTCTGGATGGTATAGTTGACACTTTTGTTTGATGCTGGAACTAGTTCACATTTATTTTTTTTTCTTTTGGCAGTTACTAACCTCATCATTCTCATTTTAGTGGCAATTAGTGTTGTAGATATCATGGTAGGTACCAAGTATTTATTTTAATACTGTGCTTCTGTAGCTGTGTGAGATTGTTTATTTCCACAGAGACAAACCTCCTTAAATACAGTTATCTTATACTAGACAAAGGAGCCAAACATGTACACTGGAGAAAAGATAGCCTCTTTTCTGGGGTGCTGGGGAAACTGGAGACCCATATGCAGCAGAATGAAATTAAACTCCTATCTCTCACCATGCACAAAATTCAACTCAAAGTGGATCAAGGACCTAGGAATTAGACCAGACACCCAATGCCTAATAGAAGAAAAAATAGGCCCAAATCATCATGTCGAATTAGGACCTTACTTCCTTAACAAGACTCCTATAGCACAGGAAGTAAAATCAAGATCAATAAATGGAATGGATTCAAACTAAAAAGCTTCTTCTCAGCAAAAGAAATAATCAATGAAGTGAACAGAGAGCTGACACTCTTGGAACAAATCTTTGCCACAGGCACATTGGATAGAGCACTAATCTCCAGGATATATAAAAAACTCAAAAAAGTTAACACCAAAAGAAACAAACAAACCAATCAATAAATGGGCCAAGGAGCTGAACAGAAACTTCACAGAAGAAGATATACAATCCATCAACAGACATATGAAAAACCTATGTCTAGCAACATCTCTAGCAATCAGAGAAATGCAAATCAAAACTACCCTAAGATTTCATCTCACACCAGTCAGAATGGCAATTATCAAGAATACAAGCAACGATAAATGTTGGCGTGGTTGTGGGGAAAAAGACATGCTCATACATTGCTGGTGGAACTGCAAATTGGTACAACCAATCTGGAAAGCAGTATGGAGATTCCTTAGAAAACTTGGAATCACCATTTGACCCAGCTATCCCACTCCTTGGTCTATACCCAGAAGACTTAAAAACAGCCTACTACAGTGACGTAGCCACTTCAATGTTTATAGCAGCTCAATTCACAATAGCTAAATTGTGGAACCAACCTAGATGACCTTCGACAGATGACTGGATAAAGAAACTGTGGTATATATACACAATGGAATATTACTCAGCAATAAAAGAGAATAAAATTATGGCATTTGCAGGTAAATGGATGGAGTTGGAGAATATCATGCTAAGTGAAGTTAGCCAATCTCAGAAAACCAAATGCCGAATGTACTCATTGATAAGTGGATGCTGATCCATAATAGACAGGAGGACACAGGAACAATGGAGAAACTCTGTTCACAGGGGTGTAAGGGGAGAGGGGGCTTAGGGTACAGTAAAGGTGGTGGAATATGATGGACATCATAGCCCTAGCTTTATGTATTACTGCATGTATGTTGTGATTCTACATCACATACAACCAGAGAAATGAAATGTTATCCTCCATCTGTGTACAATGAATCAAATTGCACTCTGCTATCATGTAAAGCTAAATAGAACAAATATATAAATAAATAAACAAACAAACAAAACAAAGAATTAAATCAATGAATATCTATTCTATCTTCATGCTTAGGAAAACTCAATTGTCAAAACGTTGGTTTTTCCCAACTTTATCTATAGATGCATCCAATCTCAATTAAAACCTTGGTATATTATCTTTTGAATATTAATAAACTTATTCTAAAGTTTTTATGCAGGGAAAAAAAGACCCTGAATAGTCAACAAAATATAGAAGAACAGAATCAGAGGACTAATACCTGAAGACTTACCATAAACTAAAGCAATTAAAGCAGTGTGGCCATAATGAAAAAGATAAATAGATCAATAAAGCAGAATAGAAAGCCTAGAAATAGACATACCTAAGTAGTGTCAACTGATCTTTGAAGAAGGATTAAAAGGCCGGGAGTGATGGTGCATGCCTGTAATCCCAGCCGTTCCAGAGGCTAAGGCAGAAGAATTGTGAGATCAAAGCCAGCCTCAGCAACAGTGAGGTGCTAAGCAACTCAGTGAGACCCTAAATAAAATTCAAAAAAGGGCTGAGGATACAGCTCAGTGGTTGAGTGCCCCTGGGTTTAATCCCTGGCACACCCACATAGAAAAGAAAAAGGAGCAAAAGTAATACAATGAAGCAAAGATAGTCTTTATTTTCAACAAATGGTGTTAGAACAAATGAGAATCCTCATTTGTCACCTGCAAAAAACTGAGTCTATACACAGACCTTATACCTTTTACAAAAAGAAACACAAAATGAACCATATACCCAAATGTAAACAAAATTATAGAGCTCATAGAAGTTAACAGGAAAATATCCAGATGACCTCATATATGGCAATGACTTTTTAGATATAATATCCAAAGTATTATTCATGAAAGAAATAATTACTAAGCTATACTTCATTAAAATTAAAAACTTTTGCTCTGTAAAAGCCAATTTTAAAAGAACAAAAGATAAGCCATAGCCTGAGGGGAAATATTTGCAGAAAACACATCAGATAAAGAAATTGTTATCCAAAATACACAGACAACTCTCAAAACTGCAAGTGAAAATAAACAAACCATTTAAAAAGTGGGTGCAAGATCTTAACACACACCTCACCAAAGAAAATTCATAGCAAATTTACATATGAAAAGATGTTCCACATCACATATTATCAGGGAAATGCAAGTTAAAACAATTAGGAGATACCACAACACACCAGTTAGGATGGCTGAATCTGGAACACTGAGAATCTCAAATGTTGGTGAAGATGTGAAATAATAGGAACTTCCATTACTTTTTTAATGGAAATGCAAAATGGCCTGATGATTTCATACAAAAGTAAATAGACTCATACTGTCTGATCCAAGAACTGTGCTTCTTGGTACTTACTTGTGGAGCTGAAAACTTAATGTCTGTACAAAAACTTGCACATGAAAGTTTATAGCAGCTTTATTCATAATTGTCAAAACTTGGCAATCACCAAGATATCTTTTAATAGGAAAATAGATGAATAAACCATTGTGCATCTAAAGAATGGGGTATTATTCAGTGCTAAAAAGAAATGAGCTATTAAACCCTTGAGGATACATGGTGGAAACTCAAATACATAGTACTAAATGAAAGAAGCCAATCTGAAAAATTGCATACAGTAAGGTTCCAACTATCTGGCATTCTGAAAAAACCAAAACTACAGAGACAGGAAAAAAAAGGGGGGACCAAATAAATGGTTGCTAGAGATTGAGGAAGTGGAAACGAAGATATAAATCAGCATGGCACAAAGGATTTTCAGAGCAATTAAAATATTTTATATGATGCCATAGTGACAGATACATGTTATACTTTTGCACAAATTCACAGAATTTACAATACGAAGAGTGAACCATAATATACAAAATGAGCTTTGGAAACTATGATGTATTAATGTAGGTTCATCAATAAATATATAAATGCACCACTCTGATGGGGTATGTGGATAATGGGGAAGACCATTACTGGTAAGTATAGAATGTGTATGGAAAAATCTCTGTACCTTCTTCTCAATTTTGTAGTAAAATTAACACTGTTCTAAAACACTAGTCTTTTGTGTTTTCTTTAAAAGAAGAAGAAGATGGAAAATGGTGAATGTCTATTATAGAACTATATTGGCAGTCTTTTAGCCTTTTGATGCTCCTTTGGTTAAGTGTGACTGCTGATGGAGATTATTCTTTAGTATACATGTGTGAATTCCCTGAGGCATCTTGTACATGGGACATGGGGTCTCCCATTCATGTTTCTCTGATATGAGAGAACAAGTTGAATTTGACTTTTTCCTGATCACTTCTGAAAGTCTGTCCTTGACAATTCATTCCAAAGCCTCCCACTCCTGGCATAGGTAGATGGCCATCTTATACTTGGAACTGGTAAGATGGTTTGAGAAAGGCTGCGTTCCATTGGATCTTCTGGACCCATCTCCTTCCTCATGCCTCATAGTGGTAGTAAACTCTCTAGAGCTACACACCTCTTTCTGTTCCATCATCTTTCTTGTGCTCTCTTTTCTCCTTTCTTGTTCAAATCCATGCTGAGGAAGATCGATAAATCCACTTTATAAGCTAATAATCTTTTTTTACAGGCATCCTTCTATGAGTAAGTCTTGAATTTCCCTTACTTCAAAATTTGTATCAGGAGTGGGAGGGGAGAAAATAATCCTTCCCAACAACTCTAACAATTTTATTACAATCTCCTCTTTCCATCCTTGCTTTCTTGGAGAGCAGGGCTGTTGATGATAAGTAACACTAGCAATGGACTCAGCTGTCATTGAACCCTGGAGAAGGTACTCCAGTCACTGGCAGTTTTCTTCAGTTTGTTTAGTCCAGGATAATCCTTTGTACTAAAACTTGTGTCTTACTCACCAATTTAAGGGTGAGAAAAAGATCTCATTCATGTTGCTATACTTATTGCCCAAACAACTTAAGCTCTCTACATGAGGCAATGTAAATACGCCTGTGAGTTGTGCTTGTGTTTACTTGCAACATTATATTGTCAATTACAAAATAATTATGAACCTTTAAAAGATTATCCAGGGATATGACTTAATTTTCTTTCATACCCTCTGACTTTTTCCCCCCCTATTAGTATGAAATTCCTCCACATCTGATGACATTGGTAGCTAGTAACCATGTTGTCCTCAAATCTCCTCCTGCTTTCATGGCTCTGGCCACTCAGATGCAATACTTTCCAAACTTTCTTTAAATTATCTTAATTTACAATCTATTACCATTTTATTTTTTTTAAAAATGGATATTCCTTCTTCTTCACTGTTCTGGCTTACCATTGTATGTTACACATATTAGCCTGCCTAATTTTATTTAAACAGAACAAGCTTTTCCTACTTTAAAACAGTGTGATTTTTGAACATAAAAGATGAACTTTACAATAGTACTTTCAAGTTTCAATGCTGCTGTACTACCCTATTTATACTTTTTTTTTCTTCAGTTCTAGAGAGTGCTTTGCACAAACTTTGTGTCAGACACACCCTTATCCTGCTGTTTTTGGTGTCCCAGTAATAACACACACCTGTTCTTATCTCTGTCTTAGCAAGTATTTCTCCTCTCTTAATCAGAAACCTTCTAGTATCACTTACCAGCCTAAATACTGAGTTTTAAGTACTGCCCTCTGCGGTGAAATAGTTCTGGAATTCTTTAGCTCACATAGATCCTTTTGCAATTTCTATGTAATACGGTAAAGTCCATTTTGTGTGACTTTTCATTCACTCTTTTTCCTGGGGTTTGTTCTGCTTTGGATTCAAGTGACTTGACTCACAAACACAATACTACTATTAAGGCTGGTGACCATATCTTAAACGTCTTTGTATAGCCTGAAGCAACTAGCATAGTGTGTTTGACAGGTGATATTATTTAAAGTGTGGTTCATTGATGAAATGTAACATGATGTAGCAGAATGACCTCTGGCCTAGCCATCAGAATAGCGATGTGGCTGTAGGAAATACGGCTCAACTTCTTAAGCCTCAGTTCTCTTCTCTGTGAAATCACCAAGTATGCACTGTCCTTTCTCTCTATTCTGTTAGGAATTGCCAATAGGATGTAAAGTTTTTAAATCTGAAAATAATGCTTTAGCTATTATTTTGATGAATTTAGGAAAATCAATCTTTCTGTTGAGAATTGCTTCACAAACTTCAACAGAACAAGGCAGAAAACTATAAGTTGGATAGAAAGAGTATCTTTGGTTTTCTACATTCATAAGGGCAAGTCTTTTATACCTTTCTAATAGAAGAAATTTTAGATTTGTTTGGGGAAATAAATTTATTTCATCTGTGTAGTAGACAAGAGGATTGAGGTACATATCACAAGTGCATGTTTGATATAAGACTAATGGCAGAACTAGAAATATAACACAAATAGTCTCATTCTTGCTGATCTGAATATCAACTAAGCATTCTATATGATTGTAAAATAATGAAAGCAACTAAAATTTTGAAGGAAAACTAGTTTTGTACTGTGAATTTTTAATTTTATTGAATCTAAAACCCACAAACTTCCTGTAGAACACCTAATATCTTCTGTAGTTTTGTTCACTGTGATCTGAAGACAATGAAAGAATTGGTGAATAGTAGACAAGCAATGCCATGATATTTCCTTATAGAGTCTCATTTGCTTGGCATTGTTCAAGAATGTTCCAAAGTTTATATTTGGGGAGGTAAGTTCCCAATGGGCCTTGTAGGTTTATGACTTTTATGAAAATTGAAACATTTGAAGGGAATTGAAGGGAATTTCTTCTCTTATGACAAATAATTCAGTTTAAATTTGGAGAGCAATTCACGCTTAAAGAGTATATCAAGTTGAATTTTCCTTTCCATAACATTCTGCCTTGTTCTATTGAGGTTTGTGAAGCAATTCTCAACAGAAAAATTAACAAATGCTGGGAACCCATACACCTCAACTCCAAATGTAAAAGAATTTGCTTTGTTTCACAACCTCTCTGTGGTGGTAAAGCAGCACTGTGGTCAGGATAAGGCAATGCTGACTGAACATTCCCCATTCTGGAATTTTAACAGCAATGCTATCAACCTTCCCACACCCTTGCCAGGGAAAATCACATTTATTTGGCATAAATAATTTAAGTGCATCCTTTTGCTAAATTAGTATTCACTTCTCGATTCTTGAGCATGTTTACCACAAACACTTTGTTCCCTCCAACTTAAATAACATATTACTTTAGGGACCAATTCTGTGGCTTTTGCTTAGAAATATGGTCCCACAAGTCAATTTTAGGCCATAAATTAACTCTAATCCCATCATTTTCCCTAAATTCTATTGCTGGTCTCAGAGTATGTTAGTAACAAGAACTTAAAGAAAGGTTCTAAGGAGAATGTTGTTTTTTTCTTATTTCTGAGATGAAATTTAGAACTCTGTTTTTAATGTAACTTCTGGATTAGTTTCCTAAATATTCTTCTCAACATTTTTTAAACAGAAAACACCTTTTGACAATGGCTAATTTAAGGATTTTTTTATATTAAAGAACAAAATGAATGGATAACTTTCTGGATAAATTGTTTATATCTCTGATTCTAATCAGAGAACTTTATTTTTTAATCCAACTTAACTCATTCAAAAGTTAGTTGAAACCACTTTCTACTTTGAAAAATTCAGATCTCTATCAATGTAATAGTTGAGTAGATAATTTTTATGTTCTACATTTTTCTTTTCCCTATCTGTATCCAAGAAATGCTCATGTCCTGTAGCTTATTGTTTTGATTAACTCATGTTCTCATTGCCTCCTTCAAGTTGAATTTCAATAATTGTTTGTCCGAGCTTCTCTCTCATCTCATTTCTTTTAAAGACATTGATGATAAGTACTTGTACTCTCCATTAGTGTTTCCAACTCTTCTCCTTCTGATGTATGACAAAGTTGTACCATCTGTCCCTGTGAAAAATGAGACATGTGACATGTTTGACCTCCTGGTAGAAGTGTATCTAGGATGCACTGAAATCCCCACTCCCCCTGCTCCTGACACTGTTGCTGATTATGGTCCCATGTGAAGGCTTCACTTCAACCTGAGTGAGGATGAAGTGAAGTAGGACCCTCTGCCCACCCCAAACTCATGACAGATAAAGAAGTTATTCACTGCGAATTTTAGAGATTGTATTACTATTTTTTACTGCAACATAACATAGCTAACATAGCCTTTCTTTTGGTGACATACCATTCTACTCATAAAGTCAATTTTCTGAAGAGTTTTATTTCGTTGTTGTTTTTTTTTAATTAATCTTTGCTTTTATGTGGTACTGAGGATAGAACCCAGGGCCTCACCTGTGCTAGGCAAGCACCCTACCACTGAGCTACAACCCCAGTCCAAGAGTTGTTTTTTTCAAAAATAAGACTTGTGTTGTTGCTACTGTGCTCAAGATTCTTTTGTGGCATCCCAAGGTAGATAAATAAAAAGCAAATTCTTAAGTCTGATACCCATGATCTTTTATGAACTGATCTCTAACTATTAGAACTAATACAGAGTTTAACAATATAGCCAATTTTTAAAAATATAAAAATACACACACTATGTATATAATATATATTGCATATAATATATAATGTGTATGTATATTATATAATATTTACAATATCACATATGTTTATATATATATGAATGAAGATTTTCAGTTATGATATCAACTACTTTCCCTCCCTTCACTATATTTAAATAACTGAACTACCTATAAGACATATTTAAATCATGCTAGTTTCTAGGTGTTTGGCAAATTAAACTGAGTATGAATTTTTCTGAACAACTGACTGTAATCTGCTTTCATTCAGTCAATTAAGATGTTACGGTTGGTACATATACCTTTAGCATTCACAGCAAACGAGGAGGTTAAGTGCAGTTACTGTGCCACCAGAGGGAGCATGTGTTTGGGGGTCACAGAATGTTGGATGGGGAATCTTGCCTCAGGAACTTGATAGTTGCTAATTCATCTTAGATAATAATTCTAACTGCTCTGAATCTCAAATATCTCATTTATAAAGATAACAATTCTTCCCATAACTTCAGTTGTAAAGTTCAAATTAAATCATTATTTAAAGTGCTTGGGATAGAGGTGTTCAGTCATGGAGTCTCCTCAATGTTTTGCAGATGGAAAAACAGAGGCTTGTGGTTGTGGACTAGATAGGTTTTTTCACCTTTCCAGGCTTTCATTTTATAGGTTGAGCATATTCCAAGCTGATTTTAAATTTCTTCTTTCCAGTTCAAGTAATCACTTCCTTTATTCTTCCATGTATATGAATAAGAGTAACTACTATAAGAGTAACTCTTCTTGTGCTTCAGGAACAAGAAGAAGCAGAGATTGACATAAGGAGAGTCCTCAGAGGCTTCTCTATGTCATCTAGAGTCTCCAGGTGTTGACTTGGAAAAGTAATGCTAGGAGTAGCTCTCCTCACTTCTACAGGAAGTTTATCTACAGGAAGTTTATCCTACTGTCTGTCTCTGAAAAAAATGCTTTAGGGAAGCAGTTCCTTGTGACCACAAGTAGAAAGCCCTGCCAGTTAAGGCTCATAAACTTGCAGAGGATTCTTCTTGTAATGCTGATACCTCAAGGGAATGCTGTATCAGAGAAGCTGGGAATTTGTTGGTAATTCAGAAGAATAAAGAAAATAAAGAATCTAGATTCTTCTTAATGTTCCTAGCATTATATTGTCAACTATCTTTTCTTAACACTAGAGATTTTAAACAGAAATGAGGGTCTGTTAATACCATATAACTCTTGGATTGTAGGATGAAATTCTTGCTTGCAGAATTATTTTTTCTTCTTGAACAAGGAAATGTCAGCATTTTTAGGCATGGAAGAACTCCTAAATAACATTTAAAGTCTTTGCTATTTATGAACTCATTTTGGCTTATAAACTAAATTAAGTTTTCAAAATGTAAAATTTAGGGAAATGTTAATTTTGTATGCTAGGCAGAGAGCATATTAATATACATGTGTGCATATATGTATTTGTGTACATATACACAAATATACTAAACATAATTATATTTTTAGTCTTTTCTCACCTTCTGCCACTTTCATTGACATTCTCTACTCTCATTTTCTTATAGTTTTGATCATAGTGCTTAGTACTACATAAATTTATGATATCACTTTCCAGAGTGGTTACAGTAATTTGCAGTCTCATCAGCAACGTATGAGTGTACGTTTTTCCCCACATCCTCACCAACATTTATTGTTACTTGTATTCTTGATAATTGCCATTCTGACTGGAGTGAGATGAAATCTCAGTGTAGTTTTAATCTGCATTTCTCTAATTGCTAGTGATGTTGAACATTTTTTCATGTATTTGTTGACCGATTGTATTTCTTTTTCTGTGAAGTGTCTATTCAGTTCCTTTGCCCATTTATTGATTGGGTTGTTTTGTTGGTGTTAAGTTTTTTGAGTTCTTTATATATCCTGGAGATTAATGCTCTTCCTGAGGTGCAGTTGGCAAAGATTTTCTCCCATTCTGTGGGCTCTCTCTTCTTGTTCTTGATTCTTTCCTTTGCTATGAAGAAGATTTTTAATTTGATACAATCCCATTTATTGATTCTTGATTTTCTTTCTTGTGCTTTAGGAGTCTTGTTGAAGATCTCATTGCTGCTGGGACTGCAAATTGGTGCAACCACTCTGCAAATCAGTATGGAGATTTCTCAGAAAACTTGGAATGGAACCACCATTTGACCCAGTTATCCCATTCTTTGGCATATACCCAAAGGACTTAAAATCAGCATATTACAGTGACACAGCCACATCAATGTTTATAGCAGCTCAATTCATAATAGCTAAGCTATGGAACCAACCTAGGTGCCCTTTAACAGATGAATGGATAAAGAAAATGTGATATATTTACACTATGGAATATTACTCAGCCATAAAGAAGAATGAAATTATGGCATTTGCAGGTAAATGGATGGAATTGGAGATTATCATGCTACGTGAAATAAGCCAATATCAAAAAACCAAAGGCACATGTGGTGGCACATGCATGTTATCCCAGCAGCTCAGGAGGCTGAGATAGGAGGATCATGAGTTCAAAGCCAGCTTCAGCAATAACAAGGCACTAAGCAGCTCAGAGAGACCCTGTCTCTACATAAAATACAAAATAGGCTGGGGATGCAGCTCAGTGTTTGAGTGCCCCTGAGTTCAGTTCTTGGTACACCCCCCAAAAAAACTTCAAAAAATGAAAACCAAAGGCAGAATGTTCTCTCTTATATGTGGATGCTGACTCACAATAGGTGGCAGGAGGGGGACTGAAGGTTTACTGGATTGGGCGGGGGAGAGTCCGAGAAGGTACGGGGTATGGGAATGGGAAAGACAGTAGAGTGAATCAGACATAACTTGCCTATGTTCATATATGAATGCACAACCAGTATAACTCCATTTCATGTACAACCACAGAAATGGGAAGTTATACTCCATGTATGTATGATATGTCAAAATACAGTCTACTCTCATGTTATAAATATTTATTTTATATTTATTCTTTAATTGTTTTTAGAGTTTAGTATCTTCCTCTCCCACTATAATGAAAATTCCATAATGGCAGAGATTTCTCATTGCTTATCCAGTATGCCCAGAATTTAAACAGTGCCTGGTACATAGTTGGTGCACCAAAATCATTAATAAATTAATAAATCAATATTTATTGTTACAAAAAATTATCAAATGGTTCTATATTTTATCTGTTGATATAATTAATTGAATTAATAGATTTGTTATTATCTCTTTATTCCTAAAATAAATTCTTATTAGTATTCTCCATTTAATTTGGTGTTAAGTAAATTTTCTATTATGTTTATTGATATTTACAAACAAGATGATTAAGCTATAGATTTGGTGTTACAATTAAAAACTTTATAAAATAAATTGGAACTTTCCACTATTTTCTAAGTCTCAGAGATTGATATGGAAGAAAAATGATTAGTTCCTTGAAAATCTAAAAGAATGAACCCATGAAATTGGTGAACCTAGATGGTTCTCTGAATACTATTCCTAGGACTGTAATAACCCTTTTATAATTAATTGGGTAGCCATGTATTTGATTTCTTTTCTTTTTTTGCAATTTTTCTAGAAAAATATCCAAATCATTGGATTTCAAGTTCAATAGCAATGACATTTAACACAGGTTTACAGCCATTTTAATATGTTTTGTATTTTTACTCCTTTTTATTCTCAGTTAAGTGAAAGTCTGTATGTGCACAAGTTTTATATGTTAAATTATCCAAAAGTTTTCCTTGAAAACCACAATTTTCCCCAAACTATCTCTTCTTTTCTTCTCCTTGACTGAATACTTTCTATTAATTCTTCACATCTCAATTTAACACTTTCTAGTTGCCCCAGTTCAGCAAAGTTCCAGTCCAGCATATCTTATTGTATTATTAACTTTATGTAAGTACAGCGATTACTGAGAAAAAGAAGCAAGGCAGAATGCACACATATGTATGTATGTGGTTTGGAAGGGAATTATATGCAGTTTCAATGGAACTAGTGGTAATTTATTCCTTCATTTGATGCTATTAAATAGATTCTTACATAGTGATAAATCATTGAACTCTAACTATATTTATACATAATAAAATATTTTGATGATACATTTCACAACAAAGTGGCTTCATAAACTCATTGTTTTCCTATTTTTCTCATTTTGCTGATGAGAACTTCACCACAGACCTGGCTACTTTCTAAAGACAGGCATTTGGATACTATTCTGTGGCACTTGGAATTACGGAAAAATTTAAGCAAGAATGTAACAATAAAATTTAAGCAGAATGAATCTGGAAGTACAGGAACCATTTATGAAGTTATTTCAATATTGCCCTTGAGACTTTGCTTCTGGCCAAGATGAAGTAACAGTGACCAGATTTACCATCATGCCTGATTTAACAAAATAATAAATAAAATATACAAGACAGTGGTTTTTGAGACACTGCACATTAAGCAATGTAAGACAGTGGTTCCTTAGAGACTAAAAACAAGTGAAGCAAGACCTAAAATTCCCCAACTGATTTTCTAAATAATGAATCTAAGCCACTGACCCTATACAACTGAGGAAGGACCCATGTAGAGCCCAGCAGACTCCTTAAGTTGATTAGGTGAAATTGACCATTTGGGTAGAGGGGGACATTTAGAATTCATAGAATAGACTACTAGAGAGAAGAGAGTTGCACAGAGAGAGAGAATTTCTGAGATAGTATCTAAGTACATAGTGATCAGGTCATGTATATAAGGAAATGATCTAAGCAACCCTAAAGTATTAAAGAGAAGAGTGCCTGATACCCATGTAGGATCCAGAGAAGTACCTTTTCTTAGTACCCAGATTGGAAAATCTTAGGATACTTAGTACTTTTTGAATACAGTCCAGGAGAGTCTTTATTCATTAGCAGGAAATAATTAGCCTGAGACTAAAGAGAGCTCTGATTCTGCTCAACAAAGCTTTAAAAAAGATACAATAGGCTCTGTTTCCAAATAAGTGAATTCCGGACAAAAATATGAGGAATATTTATAGTCATACAAAAATATCTACAATAAAACCAGGTAAATCCATAATGTCTGGAATCTAATACAAAATTATGATATATTCAGAGAAACTGAAAAATATGATCCATAATGAGTAGGAAATAATCAAATAAAATCCACTTGTGAAATCAGCAAATGTTGGAACAGGGACACAAGGACACTAAAAGTTAAAAATTTATTCTGTATGTTAAAAAATATTATGTGGAAACACAGAAGTTTTAAAAGATTCAAATGATATATCTAGAAATGAAAAATACATTGTTTGAAAGGAAAAATACATTATATAAAATTAATAGCAAAGTAGATGCTGCAGAAGGAAAGATTAAGAAATGATTGAGGGGCTGGGGCTGTAGCTCAGTGGCAGAGTGCTTGCCTAGCATGTGTGAGGCACTGGGTTCGATCCTTAGCACCACATAAAAATAAACAAATAAAGGCATTCTGTTTGTCTACAACTACAAAAAAACTTTTGAAAAAAGAAGTGATTGAACTGGAAGAGATAGCAGTACAAAATATCTGGAGAGAAAGAAACCTTAAAACTAGACAGTTGATAACATGTATTAAAATGCAATTTTTGAGAAAAAATAAAATAAAATAAAACTCCTCATTTCAAAAAAAAAGCAGAAAAAAAAACTAGACAGAATATCAGTAATTTTTTTGGACAGCTTCAAGGGATTTACTATACATGTAATTTGAGATCATAAGAAAGAGGGCAAGATGCAGAAAAAAACACCCCATATAAAAAGACAACTGCTGAAAATATTCCAAATTTTAATGAAAACTGTAAACTCAGATTCAGAGTCCCCAAAATCTCAAGTATTAGAAACGTGAAGCAAAGTATAGCAAGGCATATAACTTTTAAATTATTAAAAATAAGCAATAAAGAGAAAATATTGAAAGTACTCAATTTAAAAAGATCTATTATGTACAGAGCAACAAAACTGATAATAGATTTTTTGTCAATAAGAATATTATGGGATAGTGGTATATCTTTAATAAGAGAAAAATGATTTCAAACTGGAATTCTATATGAAAAGAAAGGATTTTCAGAAAAGAAGGCACAATGCTATTTTATATACACTTAAGAGCAGGGAAAATTCAATCAGTCAATGCACACTAAAATAAATTTTAAAAAAGTTTTCCAGGTGGAAGGAAAATAACATACCTCCATTTATTTAAGAATCATTTGATTTTTCATCAGTGTTCTACAGTTTTATCATATATATATTTATGTATTTTATTATTCCATACTGAATTATTTGCTTTTAGAAATATTATAAACAATAACCTTTTAAAATTTTTAATTTCCAATTTTTTATTGCTAGTATATAGGAATGAAATAGATTTTTGAATATTGATCTTATATACTACAATTTTGCTGTAGTCTATAATGTAAGGAATCACATTAACTAATTTTCAAATAGGACTGGAGCTTTTAAAACTTTTTTGATTGATATGATTTTAGAAATTATTACCACCAAATAATAATGAGGTAAAGAGCTAGGTCAGACAATATCTTATCCAAAGATGACATTCACACCTGAGGTTCCTTGTAGTTTGTTTCTATATGGAATCAGGAAATAAACTATGTGAAAGATATATCACATATTAAAGATAATGACAGCATGAAGGACAATACTGCCCCACAACCTTAATTGTATCCAGGGAAGCAAGTCTTCAGTTCAGTAGATCTAGCAACCAATGTGATTGGAGGATCCATAACTATATAAAGATATATAAAGGCTGATAAAAAGTGGAAGTTGTAATGACTGTGTTTAAATATTGAGAGAATTTTCACATAGGAGAGAGAATAAACTGATTTTGTTATATACAATGGAAGAACTAAAACCAATGAATAGAAATATTTTAAAAAAAAAACATTTAAAAAGCCAATAGAAGGAAGAACTTCCATCGAAGATATTAGAACTGTTCATTTTTAGGTAATAAATTTCTTCTTATGGATAGCATACAATAGGAATAAAATGGATATATATCAGGGACGCTTTCAGTAAAATTTCTAAACTGGTGAGTGTTTGTGAAAAAAAAAAAAGATTTCTAAGTTGTTATTGGTTTTTCCTTCCAAAGAGTCAGATTGAAATAGGTCACCAGAAATATTTTCAGGAGGGAGAAACACTACCTTGGAAACGAAAAACTTTCAATTTCTCTCAGATTAGAAAGGCAGGAGGACTTTATATTCAAGTGAACATTTTGAAAGATATCAGCCCTGCCCATGAAGTAAAATGTCCCGAGAATCCCAATTATTTTGAATATTGGGATCAGGCTATTTCATTTCTTTGAGAATAATGGAGATGTACTCCCTCTTCTTGTCCCTTCATGGTATTCTAGAACATTTGTTCAAAGAATAGCTGTTTACAAAAAATTAGCATATTGCTTTTCTGTCCCTTGTAAATGAGCATCCTTACGTAGCTGAAAGGTATTCTAGCTTCCAAAAGCCTCTATAGCATTCAGCAGAGTATTTCAAGCTGAGTACATTTTTTTGCTTACACAAATTTGTTGCTAAGCAGAATATTTGGTACATCTAATTATATAATGCTACTTATCCCTTTCCCTAGGAAACGCCCCAATTTTCACAATGTTAGAGAACCATAAACTCAGCCAAAGCATGCTTAGTGCTTCTTTCTTGATACTGGGCAACAGAGTAGCTAATGAAATGAATAAAAGATTCATTACCTCTGACATTAGAACACTGAACCTAAATTAAAAATCCTCTATAAATAATGTCCATCACAAAGTGTTCAATGGTGCCAGTTTAAGTAAGTCCTTTTTTTTTTTTAAGGACATGAATTATATTTTCCACTAATTTAGGGTGCTGATACAGCTCATATCTCAGAATTTATAACACATAGAATGGTATCTTAAACAAGATTTCTCAAACTGTCACTATATTGACTTTGCTACAAATGTAGGTCTTATACATTTTATGATAAGCTTAATAGAAAATGCATTTTGATCTGCTTGGCCAGTGTATTTAGACTTGGGTGTAGAAGTGACACCTCCAGGTCCGGTTCCTTCATTGATGAGCCCTTACAGGTAATCTCCTAACTGGACCCTGCCTTTTTCAGAGTAGATACCCTTCCTCTCTGTTGATGCTCTAATTCTTCCTGCCAGCAGGCTTCCTAGACAACCAATTGGAAAAGAATGTGCTTTTGCCTTTACTGTTGATTATAATTTGCTATTTTCCATCTCCAACATTGCATTATTGTGGAAGGAGCTGAGTGAATTTCTTGGAAGACACTTGTAACTCTGCTAGTCATTTACTTTGTATTTCTCAGTCTCCTGAATCTCAGTGTTGTAACATCTTTGTTACAAATTATTCATTTATGATTTTAGCATACATTTTAAAGATGTCACCAGCATTAATGTCAAAATAAGTTAATTTTGTATATGTGTGAACTCAATTTTGTCAACAAGCTCTTATCTTATCTCTTATTATTGCCTTCTTATATATTGATCAATTTGAAGAAATACATTAGAGATTTGTCTATGTTGGGGAAGAAAGATGGAATAATTTCAGTATAAATTGTAAATAACAAGGAGGCATTATTCAATATTTTAAATGGAATAAATGATATAAAATTAAAATTTTGATAAATTAGAATTGTCATCTTTTTCATTTTCTCTTTTTTATGTTCTCAGTGTTTAATAGTTATGATTAAACAATTTTCTGGCTTTCCCTTCTTTTTGCACTTTTGGATTAGTGATACTGATCCACTGCTTAATTTTCTAGTTCTGAACTTTCCTATATATGGGCACAGTGCCTTTGTAGCAAGAAATTAACTGTTCAGGGAAAACTCGGTTGAAGAGCATCTTGTCTTCTTCCATTACAGCAGAACCATAAGATGTGACACATGGGGAGATCCGACTTTCCATGTAATTTTCTTCGCAAGGATATAATTTCCTTATAATTTACCTTTTCTGGTCCAGTTTCTTTATTAGAAAAATGTCTATTTGGCAGCAATATATTTCTCCCTTTAAAAATGTGGAAAAAAACTCCACCCACATCTCAATTATCAGTGGATTTAGTACATGATATATAGCAAATGGCTGCTGAACCAACAGTTTGGGTCTGTCTTTGACTCATTGTTTGTCCAACTAAGAGAACTTAGCAGGTGTGGGGAAATACAGTAGGTGTTGAGGGACACACAGATAGAAAAAGGGAAAAAAAATATCAAAATCAAGGACAATAGGTGACAAACACATTCCTCATGGTGTGATTTACTACATGAGGAAATGCTGGGCTCTTCAATTTTTTTCCTTTCCTTGTGAAAATCATGAGGAAGGTACAGGATATAATGGGCAAGCAGTTTATACAAAAAGGAAAATAGAAAACAATGAGACAAACATATTTCACTTTTCTTTATGGAAATTTTTTCAAGAAAATCTGAACTTCCTTACTCTGAACTTCTTTGTATTTATGAGAGTTCCAGTTAAATTTTTCAATAGTTCCTGAGAATTTTCAATGTTAACAGCATTTAAGGACTGGAAACTACAGGCAGTAAATAATTTGTTGATGTCAAAATTTGAAAATATAGCACCTTGCACAAATGTAAATTATTGCATTTCCATTATATTTTATAATTTACCTAAATGTTATAATTTCTGTATTTTTAAGTTTTACATTTAAGGGAATTCCTAAGATGTTCAATATGTTTAATCTTTCTTACTTCTTATTAACTTATTAAATTTGAAGTTATTTTTCTTGAATATAAATTCATAAACTCCTAAACTGGTTTTTATACTGTCTTGAAACACACATTATAATTGTCTAACTTTTAATAAACATTTTTAACAAAAATTTGACTATTTTCATAAATAATAATAGTAGCAAAGGAACAATGACAAAAATAATAGAACGTAATTTGCCTTTGACCTTGGATTATTATGTTTTGTGCTTAGAGTTGAACAATGTTGTAATTTATATTCTAAGAATGAAGTTCTTCCAACAAAATAATGTGTGACAGAGAGATGATCCATCTCAAGATCTACTAGAAAACAGCTTAATTCCCAATGTAAAATCTTATATATATCTTTTTTATGGGGAATATTTAATTTGGTTGCCTTTTTCGCTTTAATATAAAATGTTGGCTATTTGCTCCCACTCATTTTGCTATTATCTCATATTTCTTTGGGTCTGGGGAAAAAATATCTAAGTAAGAGATTTATAACTTTTCAAACATATTTTTAGCAAGCAAACTGCTGAATGAATGCATTACAAGTAAACAAAGATGATAATGTCAATAAGAGTGATTAAAAAGAGAAGAGATGATCTCTTAGGGAAAAAAAACCTAAGAATGTAGAATTAAGAGACCTAGATTAGCTCATGAATTTATAACCAATTATATGTTTCTTCTTTTTCTAATTAGCCTCTCTGAGTTTCAAATTTTTTATCTGAAAAATGTGACTTAAAACTTTTGTCACTTCAAATGTTTGCAAAGAAGATTGGACATAAATTATAATACAATAGCCATAATAGCAAAATTATCTTTTCCATAGATAGCTTACTAGGTTGCTGTCTGAATCAAATTCAATAGTAGGAACCTCTATAAACTCTACAACACTAAATAAATACTATTTTAACAAAAATATAGCTAGAGAATTCTGCAAATGCTCTTCTTCACAGATTTGGAAGTGAAAAGAAAACATTGGACTGTGAGATCTGGTAAAGAGAATTCTGACTTTAAAGCTTGTTACCATCCTGTGAAGAGAGGATAGAGAGAGATTGAGGGACCAGTTCAAATAAGACAGGATCTTATACAGTGGGGGCCGATTTTGCAGGTTTCATCTTCAGTTTATATAACAGTCTTTCTTATGTCTGCTTGAAGGCTCCCACTGAGTCTCTCTGTCTGGACTTATACAGTATTTCCCACTGCAGACCAACTCAAATGCTCTAAGAAGGAAGCGGGAAAGAGAAACCGTGGCAGAGACTCTTCCACATAGTTTGTGATGGTGACACGCATGATTTGGGATGTAGTGGTGGGATGGCAGGGGTTTGCATGGTTTTGGTGCTCTAGAACTGATGAGGTGCAGCTTCCTTCTGACATACTGCCCAGTATAGTTCAAATATTGATGTGTTTGAGGTGCCTTGAGATGATCTCATGTTGGGGAGGATTGTAGCAACCATGAAGACTGCTCTTTGATAAATTGATCTATAAGGCATCCAATCTCTGCTTATTTCCTGCCTATTGCTTATTTCTGGGAATGACATGTTAAAAAGAAAAACTGACAAACAAATAATCATAACTCTAAAAGTGAGGTGTTTATGGTATAGCTGGAGGGGGATTTGTTTTTCTTAAACTCACCATACCTGATTCACTTATTTGATTCATAGAAGACTCTTAAAACAATGAAGACTCTTAGAACAGTTTCCTGAACCAGAGAATTCTTTCATTTCTTCCCAAGAGAAGCCAGAGTGCATGTGTTACAACTCAACTAATAAAGAATCCTAGAAGAAATGAGTTCAAGATTTAATTAGGATTGGAAACTGGAATAATTTTTAATATTTATCCTTAGTTTTCGATATTCAAATTACATCATCATCATCATGTATCTTAAAAACTGCAAACTGCTTGTAGAAGTATGATTTAATCTTATTTAATTTTTGCAAGGTGGATACATTTTCATTTTCAAATGGCAGCAGAAAAAATTGACTCAGTGATTAAATGTCTTAACCAAGGCCACGAACCTAAGGAAACTAAGAGCTAGTTTCAGAACCTTGGATTCTTAACTTCTAAGAACTATGAAATTAAAAAACAGTGGTTTCCACCACAGTAACAGTGTTGGTTTGGATATGGGATGATAAAGAAATGAATATGGATAAAATCCTGGACAAAATTTTTCTTTTTGGTATCCATCATTTTTGCCAGGAGAGTATTAAAGCCAGGAAACTCCTTTCTCAGTGGGAATTATAGGAAGAAACCACTTGAATCACTCCTCAAACATTCAGTCCAATCAAAGCAACCTTCAAGAGCTGACATGTAACCACAGTGTAGAGTCATTGTATGGGAGCCAATAAATCATATTTATTAAATGTCCCAGTAAAATAGCATAGAGATCTAGTCTTTTGTCTATATGCTTTCAAAGTTGTTAAAGATGTTAACAACTAGCAAAATATCTAGAGCTTGTACTAAAGACAGAGAACATTCTTTACTTGAAAAAAATTGTCTTAATATTTATGTAGTGAAGTCCTATTTGAAAAATATTACAAAAAATTTCTTGGATAATGATGGAGATTCCAGGGTTCCAGAGGATATTTATATATTCTTTTAGAAAATATTTAGTGTTATAGAATCATAACAGTAGAATATATACATAATTTAGGTGGTATCGTAATATAATTTAAACTGCATATTAAAATGCTTGCTTTAAAGGGCTTATGTGTATTTTTAACAACTTGTTTTTTACCTTTCTTATTTTTTTTCATATGTAAATGTCCCTTGAACATTTATTGGTCATGATTTAGTAACTATAAGTATACAAATTTACATTATATTGGATAATTATGTAGATAAAATAATGAACCACTTATTTAGTATAGAAAATAACTAATGAACGAATGTTATAAAATTGAATTTTTGAAATAAATGACAACATCTAGATCCAAGTAGACTCTGCTTCTTATGGTATCTTACAGATAGAAAATCTCAGTAAATGTGATTTGAAGTATAGGTGATTTTCTCTGTTCCTTAGTTTGCTCCTATATAAAAAGAATATGAAAATGCCTATGGGAGCATTGCTTTTAATAAGGAGATTTAGATACATTTCCTTCTACTTTGCTTGGAATGGAACAGCTGCCTAAAAATGGTAGGTATAAAATAAACATGAACTATCTTCCCCACATCCTGTTTCTTTTTGATTCATTTTAGATGAAAATCTTCCTAATAGGTTGTTTATACTTTTTTATTTTGTTTAATTTGAAATTATCTGAAACAATTTTGGTGTCAAAGCACACAATAAGAATTAATATTTATTGCCTTATTGTGTTCTGAGAGAAGTAAGCATTAATATTCCCTTTTTAATTGTGGGGAAACCAAAGCAAATATAGGAAATTTAACAATTAAAAAGTTGTGTAGTCATTAGATGGAGGTGCTGAGTTTTGAATAAGTGTTTGGATCCAGGATTCCTATGCTTAGCCCTAACACAATACTGCTGTGGTTATGAATACCAAACCTTACGTTGGCCTTGAATACACGGAAACACTTAGAGATTATTACTGCTTGTTTTCCCTACCATGAATATTCTCTGTACTCATACTATTGCACCTTTAAATGTTCAGGAAAATAATTCCTGATGATTTCTTTTGGTCCTAGGCTTTATTGACTGGCTCTTTAACTAAGTTTTCTTTCATAGTCCAGAAGAGAATGTGTTCATTTCAATGTACTTCCATACTGTAAGCTGAGAAACAACATAAGCATTTCTTTTTTAAGAACTGTATGTGAAAGAAAATAAATATGCCTGAGAAATTAATCTCTTTGTAAAAGATAAACTATTTGGGATCTGGGCCACTAAGGCAAATTCATTACTAATCCAACAAAGTTAAGTATTGGGCATTAGGCAGCATGTACCACTAGGAAAGACTTGTCTCTTAATCCATGACCTTTACAATCATGTTATGCAAGGTAAAACAGCCTATGTAGATTTAGACAAAACTCATTTTCGAGTGGAGAAAAGACAATGCAAACAGTATTATGAGAACACTGTTTCCAAACATGGATATACAAGCCCAATGTCAAAAGAAACCATCTAGCTACCTTGAGTCATCAGCCTACCCATTAATTCTTAAAAATAAAGAAGTGTGTAGAGAGCATTGTGAAAAAAATCCCAAATTAAGACTATCATGTAGGCACAAGTGTCATGTTTCTGCTTGGACAAGATCAGGCACATGAAGCAGTGGCTCTTTATGACAGAGTATTGAATAAGCAAGTAATTCACATTGAAAAAGCCAAAATAGGTTATTAAAATGCTTTATAAAATTAATAGGAAGGACACTATGGAAGTCTTATGGTAGGATTATAGCTGAGTTTTAATGAATATGAAAGTGAGCAGAAAGCAATCCCGGAGTATACTTCTAATTTTATTAAACCCCAAAATTGCTGAGAAAAAGAGTTATAAAGATGATGAAGGCAATGATCTCATCCAGAGTGATGCCAAAATGCATTATTAATAAAATAATAAAAACCATTAGTGTGTGAGACACAGACTGTGCTGAGTATTCAGCACACCTTATGCCATTTGATCTTCTTGAAGGACCCTTTGATATCATCCTCAAAGTATAGAAGATGCCTACTTTCAGGTGTATTAAACAACCAAAGTCACTAATTTAGTAAGTGGCCAAATCAGGCTTCTAATCTAGAGTGTAATTTTATAAAAGTCAAAATCACAAGGCAATGGAAAATTAGGTGACTTAAGTCAGGAAAATAGTAATCTTTCCTAAAATATTTGTACTGTCTGATCAATATAATCTCACTCAGTTAAAAATACAGTATCATGGTTCCAAGAATAAAATAAAGATTGTATGCTAAGGGTACAAAAAATAAAGTAACACAATTCTACAGTCTTGATAATGATTTTATATCATAAATGCATGGACATTTTAATAAATGCTTTTAAACTATGCCTTTTCTGAAGAGGATTATTGTTCTGAGAATAGTATTTAAGGCCATTATTGAATTCTTTTTATATATTTTGCACTAGATTATATTTTTCCTGCTTTTACTGCCAAATTATTGACCAACATCCTTGAATAGATGAACTGTGTTTGGAACAGGATTTCCTTTGCAAAATCTGTGGTGAGGTAACATTTGTGTTGAGGTCTTAAAATCTGAAGCAACTAAATTTTTAGCAGTCAAATACCATTTTTAACATATGCCTGATAGAACAAACAAGGAATATTCTAGGTTCTTTATTTTTACAATTTAACACAATTTAGACCATCCTGTCTAAATTTGTCAGCTTCCCAAAACTTAAGTTACTTCTGGCTATATATTAAATACACGGAAATAATATAAACTTTTTCCACTGGTTTATTCCTCAATGATGCTTCTCTGTGTCTAAAATGACTAATGTGACTGACCCCCTAACATGTAGCTTTAGAATTTTTAATATATTGTGAGTCTTTTCTGTTGTGAGATCTAGTGTTATGATAATATGCTACCTATAATAAAGGAGTATATGAATTATCATTATCAGAAATTTCCTACAAACACCTCACTCCACCATGCATGCTCATCCCGTCTTCACACAAGCTGGAAGTCGGATCCTGGATATTTGCCTCCTTGGATCCTGGAGTGCCAAAAAGTCAGCAGCTGGATGGAGTCCCACATGAAGATGTTCTCAGTCAGTCATGAGAAAGAAAACATTTATGATGTGTGGAAGTAATATGAACTATGATTTGAGACAATAATAATGTCAGTCATGCCTGTATCAGTGTTTTTCTGAGATCAAAAAGATAATATTTCTTTAAAAAATATCAGGACACAATTGTAAGGAGTTATGACTACATTTTTGCCACAAAATGAGTCGAGCAAGATTTCCTTTATAATTGCCGTGAATCAACCATTTTTGGCTCCCATCTTTTTTTTTTTTGCAATATTTATAGTTGAAGGTCATATCTTAGGAAGAAAACTGGATAGATGCTGAAGAATTGAGGATGATTAGTAGATCAGAGCAAAGACTAGGGAGAGAAATAATAGTTAATTTCAAGTAATACAAATCTTGAGGAAGAGGAGCTGATTTGATGTGTACTTCTTGAGAATACAAAATTAGTGTCATCATGTTAATGTTAAAGGGCTCAAAATAAGTAGGCATTTCTTATTAATAAGAATTGATCAGGAGTGAGACGTGATGTGATGCTTTGCCAGAGAGGAAATTTTACCATGATGAATGTTTAAGAAGAGGCTAACTGATAAATTCCCAAAGATGTTCCAGAAGGAATTGTTTACCTTCAGAGTTTGGTTGATCCAAGTTACTGTTAATAACTCTACTGCTGTCCCCCATAGGGACAACATAAAAGGGCATGGTGCCAGGGAGACTTAAGGAGACCATACCCTGTTGTTTCCCCATCCAGAGGAGAGAATCTGTCTATCTGAAATTCTTTCTGACAGTCAACAATTTGGTGATTAACTTTATATTGATAGCAGGAACAGTTGAGGTCGGAATTTTAATTCACACTATTCAATTTGTCACTTATTCACCAATTTATAGCAGATGCTGCAGCAGATTGGGAAGTATTAGGTACACTGTGAAACTGAGCAAAGTAGGTTTTAGAACTGTATCTTACACATCAAGCAGCCTGTAACTGTATGAAATCCAATGCTTCTAATCTCAAAATAGCTTATTTTAATAATGACCTTTAATATCTATCTTTTCGTTGAAAGCTTTGCCAATTGTGATATCTGAAGAAGTTGATATTTACAGATTTAATGAATTCCACCTGTCAGAAAGAATTTCCATGGAAAATAGGAGGATCCTCACTCCTCAGCTAAGGGAAAACAGTGTACCCTGCTGTTCAGGCTTTCTTGTTCCATGATCTTTTTTGCTGCCCCTTCTAGGACTATAGGGGGTTATTAGCAGTCATTTGATTTAACCAAAACTCTGTAGGTAAAAAAAAAAATTGGTAGATCAGACACTCTTTAACCATGAAAGAAGCCAAATAATTTTTAAAAATTCTTAAAATAAGCCAGGCGTGGTGGCGCACGTCTGTAATCCCTGCACTTTGGGAGGCTGAGACAGGAGAATCGCGAGTTCAAAGCCAGCCTCAGCAATGGTGAGGCGCTAAGCAACTTGGTAAGACCCTGTCTCTACATAAAACACAAAATAGGGCTGCGGATGTGGCTCAGTAGTCGAGTGCCCCTGAGTTCAATCCGAGGTAAAAAAAAAGAAAAATTCTTAAAATAAGATCAAATGTTGTGTTAAATTTTAATGAAATGCTCTTTTCAAATGCATAATGCATAGCTTTCTGGGTTCAGTTTCCTTTTGAAAAAGGGCAATTGGAGTCTGGTCTCCAAGGTTCTGCCAAGAACAGTATTATTTTCAATATTATGAAAAAGGTGCTTGCATTTTGTCCAGGTATTAGTTGTTTGTTTCCCTCTTTGTTTTAGGCACTCTAGTTCTAAGCAAATTTTCCAGCACAATATATTAATGTAGGATGGCCAATGGAGGTGGCTTCTAAATGCTTCTAAGGCTATTCATCTTTCTGCTGGATAACACCAATTTTGTTAAATTTTGTTAGAAATTTGAGGGGAGGGGATTATAAAGTTAAGTGCCTTTAACTATTCTATGGTCAGCTTCATGTTTTGGCATGTGATATTTCTTAGGTGTTTGTGCTTATCTCTTTCTGAAGTGGATGGAAATTATATTCTCTTACTTTTATCTCTCAAACATATCACCTCATGGCAAAAGACATGCTGTTGACGTTGCGCTGACAGGGAGAATAGTTGGCGTGGGTGATAACAACCACACTCCTGTTCCCTGACCCTGTGGTTTATCTCCTGGGTGCCACCTCTTGTGCCTTCTATAGACTTGCAAGGCCAATATTAAAATGACTGTTCTGTCAACCTTTTCATGCGATGAGGACATCCAGACTGCCACACTTGCCAAATACAGAAGATGGCATTTGCAATAGCTCTAAAGTCACCTCTACTGGGACTCAGCTGTGGCCAATGACACAAAATAAAACACGTGAGAACACTGCTGCTTGTCCTGCGAAGATACACACTTTCTAAAGAAAGAAAACTATTTTGGAAATTCTGGATGTGTCAACCTTTCTTGTTCACACTCAGTAAACACGTTATTTGGATTCTTCTGATCGTCAATTAGCGATGCTTTTGCCAGTAATACTGGTAAGGATGCTATTTTTTGCATTGCAAATTCCTATGGGAGAAATGAGAAATTTAGCACCTTTTAGGCGTTATGATTTCTGAGTGTCTGACAGTACCTTTGGAACTTTCATAACTAATTAACATTTCAATCAGAAAGGCCAACTATTTTGCTGTTAGTTTTCAAGAGGAAGTTCTTTGAAAAACAGTGAAATAAAGGCTTGAATTGCGCTACTTTCTGAGGCAAGTCACATATCACATTATTAAGCACTTGGACTGAAGAGCTCCCAGGGCACATGAGGCCAAGGTCAGGAGTCTTCAGACAACTCGGGCTAAGTAGTTACAATCTATGACCCTAGCCTTGGCTTTCTCCCTCATCTAGGGGTAGTGTTCATTCCTGACACAAGGGAGACCAGGGAAAATGATCATGAATGACAGTAAAAACAGTATGATACTGAAGTAGAGAGCAGGTGAATATATGGCTGTAGCTCCCTGTTGATATGGAGTCACATAAAAAGGTAAAACAGAAGAAATTTCATATGGTCAAAATTTACATTTTTTGTGTCTGTAATATAGGAAGGAGAGTTTAAAGAACTCCATTAGCTAGTATGATCCCTTCTCATGCAAACATGGCTTCCCCAAGCCAAATGATTAGATCTATTATAAATATAGGAAAACCTCAAATAAAATTTAAATAGAAACAAGGTAACAAATTCTAATAAATAAATAGTTTCCTTTTTAAGCCCAATAAATTGAAGGCACCATACATGGTTATTACTGGATTCTGGAACCAGAATGCAAGGTTTCGGATCGAGGTTCTGACCTTTTACCTGCACTTTGAGTATTTACTCTACTATGACTCAGTTTCTTCACCATTTAAAATAAGGATAATGATAGTATCCATAGGGGAGGCATAAGGTGGTTCTGAGAATTAAATGGGTCAATTAAGTGAAATATTTAAGATGGTGCTCAATAAATGTTGAACATTATAAATATTGTTACTTATAATTACCAGTCACCAAATGAAATAATGAGAGAAAACAAATGAGATGTACAGATTCCTGTCTTTTGAAATAGAATTCCAGTCTACAGCAACTGATCTCAGAGCCCATTGCTATATTTTAAGGTGTCTGTGTTAAGCAAAGCTCATGTGGATGTTAAGTGATAACATAGTCAAAGACAACAGAAGCATTTCACTTGTGAGCATTCGGAGAACAGCCAAGAACACCAGTGAGTTCTAAAGATAGATCATCAGCCTACACAGAATTTGTCTTGTGCTGGTTCACAGGTCAGGGGTAATGATGCCTCCAGTGAGCCTCTTGGAGGACAAATAAAATCGGATGAGGACAACACTTTCAACTTTGTTGGTTATGGTGCTCGTCTGAAATTTTGTCACATTGATTCCTGTCACCAAGAAAAGGGGATTGACTCTTGCTTGTACTTTCCAGTAAGGGGACTGGAACTGTGTAAATCTCAAAAAGTTCATGACCACCCAGTTTTCACTTTCACTTGAGCCGAGTGAGAAAGAAGTTTTCAACATCCCACTAGGGGTGACATACATGAGATCCCAGTATTCACGGTCAGATGTCTGCCTAAAATATATAAGAAGGTGAGAGATCAAAAGCTGAGTAGAATTTTCTTTTCAGCAAAAGCTGAAATGAAATGCATAATTAACCTCACTGATGGCACTTTAAATTTGCAGTATTTCTCAATGTGGCCCTACAATCCTGTGACATTGCCCGGGGGTATTTGTTCACTTGTCTTCGTCCCTTGCCTTTCTTCTTTATCTGCTGACTTCCCTTTGTGCTTCACAGAGAAAACCAGAGCCCTCTGATGGAATGTTCTCTTCTTCACAACAGTGAATCAGGAACCCAGGCGAGGACCCATGGTCTCTGCTCCTCTCTACTTCCCATCTCTGCTTTTGCCACTAGCCTTCTCAATGGCTTAGCTCATACACTCCAACCCATTATCTTCAGTAGCCTAGTGTTCCTCTCTGTTGGATTTTTCCCACTAGAATTATAATCCTAAAAAACCTCTTTAACCCTTACATCTACAATCTACTAATAAATTTCTTGTGTTCCCTTTACAGCAAGACCTCTTGAAGGAACTATGTTTTTTATTTATTCCTTTTTCCTCAACTCTCTAATGAGAGTCTCCGCAGTCCTTCAAAACTGGTCTTGTCAAGGTCGACGATAACTTTTTTGTAGCCAGATTTGATGGTGCCGCCCTTCTCTGTTATATTTGATTAGGAAAGGACATTGTTTTATATTCATACATTGCCCTTGTTTTCCTACCACCTGGGTGCCCACACCTTTTCTGGTTCCTCTTAGCTCTCTCTGTTCCACCTTTCAATGATGTTCAGTAGTGTGGAATACTTTGTTGTTCAGTTCTGTGGAAGCTTCTGTTCTTCATCTGCATTCAATCTTCA
The DNA here is from genome assembly GCA_028644305.1 of Xerus rutilus. Lineage (NCBI taxonomy): Eukaryota > Metazoa > Chordata > Mammalia > Rodentia > Sciuridae > Xerus > Xerus rutilus. Next base: position 36,548,479 of record CM053406.1, read on the forward strand.
GGTAATATCAATCATGATTTTATATGCTGATAAGTTCCACTTTTATAATTCCTGACCTTTACTGCTCTGCAAATCTCTAGACTCATATATCCAATTGTAGACTTGGCGTGTGCACTTGGCACATCAAACTTTCAATGTCCCAAACATTTTTATTAATGCATCTTTTCTTCTCCCTGCACATCTGTTCTTTCTCTACCCTTGCATATGCCTTAATTCATCCAGTTAGTGCAGGGCAGATCTCTGTATCAGTCTAAATTCCTTTCTCACACTCTCTACCTCTAATCCATCTGAGAGTACTGTTAAGTGTTCTTTCCATCTGAATCTTCTCAAGAAATTTATATAAGATTAATGTGTATCTCCACAAGTGTTTGATGGACTTTACCAGTGCAAGTATTTGAATTGGACTTTACTTTGTGGAAGGTTTTTGATAATTTCCATTTAAGATGGCAATTTAGTTTTTTTGCTTTATTTCTTATCATTCTTGGCAAGGGATTTTCAAGAAATCTTTTCATTTTATTTAAGTTGTCAAATTTGTCAGAATAAAATTGTCCATAATATTTCTTTATTGCCTATTTAGCATCTGTAATATGTCCCTTTCATTCTTGATTTGGTCATTTATGTTCTTTCCTTTTTTTAGTTGTTCAGTCCAGCTAGACGTATCAATTCAATTTCTTTAACTTTTTCAAAGAAATATGTTTTTTTGCCTAATTAAATTTCTTTTTTGTTTATTCTCTCTTGTTTATGTTGTGACCCTTTATAACTTGTTTTTTTTTATTAATCTTGGTATTCTTCTTCTGGCTTCTTAAAGTGGAAGCCGGAAAAAATAAATCTGATCATTGATTTTTAGATCTTCTCAAAACTTTTCATCTCTGAACATATTTATTTGCACTCTTAAAAATATGAAGAATCCTAAAATGTTTTATTTTGTGTGTTGTATCTGTATTTATGATTACATGCTTTATTAAAAATTAAAAACAAATTTTATAAATATTTATTAACTAATGTATTTAAAATAACAATAAATCTATCATACTAACAGAATGATATTTTATGTAAATAACTATTTTTAAATGGAATTATTAGTCAGAAGTAACATTGCTTTACATTTCTGCATCTCTCTCTGCATTGCCTGACTTTATAAAAGACACTTGGATTTCCATTTCTGCTTCTCAGTTTAATCTATTGAAATATATTATTTTGACTGGGATACATAAAGAAAAATAAAGCACATGCAAATATGCAATTGGAAAATGGACGACTGATTTTGATAACTACTTCAGATAATTGTGGATATTCTTTGATACTACACCAAAGCTCAGTAAGTAGTATTTTTTTAAAGATCAATTGCAATGTGGAATCTGAAACTATATCTCTGAACTTTTGATGTATTTCATATTAAAATCTATTGTATTTTGAAGTTCAATATACATTGAACTTTAGATATATTATCTTTCTCTTGCTTCTTTTTTCTTTTTTTTATATTTTGGTAACATCATTCATTGACCATTTGAAGGATATCAGCTCACTGAGTCACAAAGATCTTCCAAAGAATGACATATTTTATTACATAACATTTCAAAAACCATATTTCTTGGTATCACTGATACCAAGATATTTATCATCAGGTAAGTCTTTAAACAATTTGACATTTGGAATTCATCAAGTTCATGGTGGCAGAGAGAGATTTTCCAAAAGTCTAAATTTCTTATGAAAGCTTAAATTATTTATTACTAACAACAAAAGCTATCAATTTTTTTTCCTTGAAGTGACAAGTTCATTTCATTCATTTTTTAAAAGTGTCTTCCAAAATCTTCCAAATCCAAGTAGTCATTCTTTGTCGATCAGTCATTATTTCAACGATCACATGGAAACGTGACTAGTTTATCTCACAACTCTAGCACACAGCTTTTCCTGAAGACTGCCATTGCTGCACCCTGGTACACAGCCAAAGTGCCCTCTGGGTACTCCTACAGTGTCATGCAGCATTGTATGAAGGAGAACACAACAGGATTTAGATTTAATAAAGTTAACATTTCTACTACTTTATCAATGGTATATTTTTTTTGGGGAGGGGAGTTACAGGGGATGGAATTCAGGGGCACTCGACCACTGAGCCATATCCCCAGCCCTATTTTGTATTTTATTTAGAGACAGAGTATCACTGCATTGCTTAGCGCCTCACTATTGCTGAGGCTGGCTTTGAACTTGCGATCCTTAGGCCTCAGCTTCCCAACTCGCTGGGATTATAGGCATGTACCACCACGCCCTGCTCAATGATATTCTTCAGTGAAAGTGGCACTTCGTTCCTTAGTGAACAGTGGTATCAAATTCAGTGATTACTACTGCAGTTCATTGTCTCTGCCTTCATACATGCTAAAGTTCAGGAGTTTTACTCCTTATTGCTTTTTCACCATCAGTACAAAAGCCAATGGTGTGGGGAAAAAGGCAAATGATACCTTAGTATTATTATGAAAAAGCTTTTCTCAAAGTGTCTTGGGTGATTCTCAGATTTCTAAGGACCATGGTTTGAGAATTCCTGGCCTAAACCATTGAGAACAGGTATACATATATACACATTTGATAATGCCTTTTCTACTAAAATGTATTCTTTAATAAATGGTATATTATTTTATTTATTGGACATAAGAACACCTTCTTTCAGACTTCAAACAGATTTTGTTTGACTTATTACTTCCCCTTGATCAAAGTCCAACATGAGGAAGATTTAGGCAATACAAATACATAGAGAGAACTTAGGAACATTTTCTTCTTTTCTTAATGGTTCAGTCCATGTAACCTAACTCCTGTCTATGATTGTTTTATATGTGTTTTGTAGGATAGACTCTCAAGGATAAGTTTGTGATGATATGTACTTATTATAATAATGGTGGCTGCCCTATATGGAGCTATGTATACCTGGTACACTGTTATGTACTATGTATTAATTAATTCATTTGTTCCTCACAGCAATGTTCTGATGTGGGACTCATTATCCCTAAATGAACAGATGAGTGCTTGATAATAACTGCTCAGCAAAAAAAGTGTGTCAAACATATGAAGTCATTTGTCTAAAGTCCCTCCCTCCTACAATAATAGTAGCTGCCCTCCTACAATTGTCTCCCCTGTCACCACTCATCAAGTGGTAGGACAAAGACTCCAGCCTGGCTATCTAGAAAGCCTAGTTTTGTTACTGAGCACTATGTACACCAGTAAAGCAAATACATTACATTTGGCTCCTTAACTCAGCTCCTTGGTCCTGGAGGTTAATTTTCTGGCTATTTTCAGCAGAGTGGAGTGAGTAGGTGCCATCTACCTGCCCGAGGTCTAGGTAGTCCAGACCTTGCATCCTTGTCCCAAGCAGAAAGCAGCTTCCTTTAGTAACTTGGTTGGTTCTCTATCATCCCAACTAATTATGTCTCTATTTACATATGTTTAATAAAATTATTAGGGATTTTTAAAGGTATTTTTTGTAGCTGGAAGTCTCTTCCAAATCCTTTTTGTTAAATTTTCCCTTCTATTAGCTTATCCACATGTGGACATTTTGACACAGTGATTGCAACTGGTAGACTTCTAAGACAAACTTGTAAAGCCTCTTTTTCCCTCAAGAGCCTAAAAAAATGTGCTGGTATTGGGAGGAAAATTGCCATTAAAATCGCTTTCGTGTGTAAAGCGCTTAAAGTTTCGTTTCGTAGATGGGAATTTCTCAAAGTATGCAAGTAAAAATACGGCTGAATATACCTGAAAATTTTGTAAAATATTATGTCTGTCTTCTCTTTTACTTTAACATATGGGAAAAGTAAAAAGCAAAACATTGTAATAGACATTTTATCTTTTCTTCTTCTTACCTTTGATCAAAGTCCAGGATAGTTACCAAAAAAAAAAAAATCAAAAAACCAAAAACCTCTCTGCTAAAAGAGGAACAAAATTCCCAAAGAGAACATAAAACTTGATATCCTAAACCTTTCAATAAACTGAAGTGTATTTGAAATATGATATGATAATGTAACTGACTATTGAACTTACCAAAAACTAGTGACACACTAATATTCCAGAATGTCCACCTTTAGTATTTGGCTGGTTGGTGATTGTGAATTTAGTATTTCAATAAAAACAAAACTAGGTCAATTTTCTTATCTTCACGAATACTTGAAGAGTGTTTCCCACATATCTTTGCTATGATATTTAACAAGCTAAAAATATAGTTCGTTGTTGGAAAATAAGCTAGTAATAAGTCAAATAAAATCTGTTTGAAGTCTGAAAGATGTAGTGCTTTTGAGCCCACAAGAGGAAAAGTGACATTTTTTACTGCCCCATGAAGACTTCTGGTAGTTTAAGTGTGTTTCTTATTATTTCCTCCCCATTATTCTCTTAGGCATTTTTTTTCCTTAATCTTCCTTACCTTCAGACACAGATCATTATAGAACTTACCTGTCCTAGAAATAGTTCTGCAACCTTTATGACTTAGGTGTTATTAAGGACAGATGAGTTTCTGAAGTTTATAGCAAAACTTGTTCCAAATATTCTTCACCAAGAAGGCATTTAATTTTTAACATTTTGAATATAAGTAATTGTGTTTCCTTCTTTGTGATTGATCACCTATTTGCCACTGAAAATACTGGTTTCATTGGTCAGCCAAAAAATGGCTGAAATCTGTGAAATTTATCTTATGCTTGTCATCTTGTTGGAAAATGTAAAGCCTATAAGTCAAAATAAAGTGAACATAAATTGAAGCTAAGCATTTGAAACAGATTTTTTTTCAGGAATGTTATTTTTTTGTGATGTTAGTTGTTTAATGATGAATTCGACCTTCAGTTTGCAGATTTTGAGTCTGTTCATCAGATCTTGCATTCGCTGCAAGTGACCATTTAAATTCTCCTAAGGTGGTTAGGTGGGTCTTTGTGGGACAGAATTTCTTTACTCAATATTCTCCTCTATTTTGCCCATTTATGTTTCAACTTTTCCCTACTGTTGAAATAAAGCAAACACTCTCATTCTATGTTTCCCTTTGATAATTAAGCATAGAAGGTCAATTTGGGTTCATTTATGAAAGCAGGTTTGAATAAATGAAAAGAAAACGTTTGGTTATCCTAGAGCATATGTAGTTACTGACATTTTCACTGAATAATGTAGCTAAATTGAAACACAGCCAATGTTATTTTAATAATATCTTTTTTTTCTGAAGATAGTCTCTAATCTCTAAGAGATTTTATCTAGTTAATCAAAATCATTACGGTACAGATCTTTCACTTGCTTCAGAGAATACATCCAAAACTTCAATTTTGTAAGACTGAAAAAATCTTTTCTTCTTTTTACCAAAAATATATGTATTTCTACTCCAAAAAAAATCAAGTTAACACTAAAGGAAGAAACATGCACATTTTATTTCTTTTAAAGTTACATGGGGACTAAAGAGGCACATAGAAAAACACAAGAGGAGAGTTATTTGACTATGTATAGAGTTCTTTGCTTAAAAACTAAAATTAATGAGGATCTTGTCTTATAGAAATGAAATCAAATATAACAAATATACCTAAAATGCAGTGACATAAAGAAGAAGAAAGTTTGTTTCTTCCTCATGTTAATTCAGAGGCAGAGGGGCAGGAGGCAGCTCTGCCCTAGTAGGTCTTCTAGGAACTCAGGTTTTCTTTCTCTTATTTGCTCTACCATTTCCTGGGAAGTTGACTTTACTGTATAGTAGAACTAGCTCGTGAAGAAGTGTATTCCAGAAATATATATGATATAAGTATTACCTGGAGGAAAGAACAGAATAGTGAAAAACCAGGTTGATATGTTATAAAACTGTAGTAAGGGCAAGTGTGGGTAAATAAAGGTTTATGTATATAAAGAGGTATATATATAAAGATTTATGGATATGAAGGGATATGAATAAAATTTACACTGAAGTGATAAATTTGGGACCTTTTTAGGAACAAAAAGTTTTAAAGTAAAACTCTAAAAACAATATGTTATTTCTAAATCATGGACAGGAAAGACATTTTTAACATGTTATGTTGATAGACTCAAGATGGGATGAGGTGTAAAGTTGAAAAGTCTAGAGCGGAAAATACAGCCATTCATATAATAGCTTTAGATCCCATAAATTGGTGACCCAATATCAAGGTTGTACAGTAGCATTAGGATGGGTACCATTCTCTAACCAATGGGCACTCTAACCAATGAGAATGCCACTGAGAAGGAAAGAGCCAAGTGACTATGGATGCACTTTATTTCATCTCTTATCGTTCAACTTCTATTATCCCCCAAGGATCTTCCAGAAGAGCCAAGGAAGAAAGCACTCAGACCCCCACAAGATTGAATTGACAATGATCCTCTAAAGCAGGGGCAACCAAACATTTTCTAGGGAGAATCTGATAGTGATTATTTTAGGATTGGTGTGCTATGCAATCTCTGTCACAACTACTCAATTCTGCCATTGTAAGGGCAAAAGTTATCATGGACAATACACACAGAAATGAATGTAGTTGCGTTCCAATACAACTTCATTTGTAAATAACAGGTGCAGGGTAGGATTAGGCCCACAGGCCATTTTATTGGCTTCTGTTCTAAAACAATGAAATGGAAAGAATTAGGTAAATTAGGCAAAATTACTTAGAACTTTAAGTTCATGAAAGTTTACAAATAAGTTTTACCCTACTGGATATAAAATAACTGAAAGTTATTATTATCCATCAAGCTATTTTTTTAAAAAAAACTAAATTTTTATTTTTATACAGTATACATTTTAAATAACATGAAATAAATATTAGTTTTAAATATTACATTAGAAAAATAATGAGTAACAATACTTGAGAAACAATTGTTTTGATTAAGATGCACCACTACATATTTTTCTCTTGAGTAATAAAGGCTGTCAGCAATCACTACCTTAGCTACTTGGAAAGTAATGGTCAAGTGATTCACATCAATTATCTCAACACCTCACTCTAGGCCAAAAAGAGAGAAGATTTTCTCCATTGTGAAAGGTCTGCCTGCTTCAAAGTCCTTGTCCTTGGTGTGTTGGTTTTTGATTCTTGACTCTCCTGGGCAGGACAGCACTTTGGATCAAATTTACTGCTTCTAACCAGTGGCAAGTATCTGTCCATGGCAAGTATCTGTCTGTCCTAGTGCTATTTTGTATCAACAGTTAAGAATCCGATTTGTAGTTCTTTAAAAATATGAGCAGTGCTCTGTGATGATAATGGCTGGTATTGGAGGTGCTTTACAGTGTATAAAATAGTTTTTCTAAATTATTTTGGATTTCTCAGTACCCACCGAGGTAGATAGACAAAAGAAGATTTTTTTTTTTTGGTACCTGGGATTGAACCCAGGAGTTATTAACCACTGAGCCATATCCCCAGCCCTTTTTTATTTTTTATGTTTTATTTTCAGATAGGGTCTCACTAAGTTACTTAGGGCCTTGCTAATTTGCTGAGGCTGGCTCCGAACTTGCAACCTTCCTGTCTCAGCTTCCCGAGCTGCTGGTATTATAGGCATGTGCCGCCACACCCAATGAGATTCTTATTTTTTGAAGAAGAGAATAAAATATAAAATGTGAAGGAAATTGCAGTCCATAGTTGTTAAGAAAGAGCTGAAACAAAGACAAGATCCTGTTTTCTGAGATCACCTATCTAATCAACTTCTCTGTTCCATGTTTGTCAATTTTTCCACTCTAATAAGAGTTCATGACCTCTTTCTACTTCCTCTTGAGAACTTTGAGATGAACTTTATAATAGTTACTGGGGAAAGAATTATGATAATAACTAAGCAAATCAAAATGAGAAGGAGCAACTGTATCAAGGCTCCCAATACAAACATCTGACCTATGAGCCAAGAAACTAGAGTTCTGGGCCCTCTTACTCTGCATATTCATTGTGTGTCCTTGGACAAATGAAACAACCTGTCTGGCACTCAGCTTCCTTATCAGCTTCACTAATCTAAAAAATGAAAGATCTGAATAGGTTCCCTTCTACACATAAAATTCTGGAATAGTAGTAAAGGTGTCTACTTTCTAAAAACAAAATAAAACAAAAAAAATCTGTGTTGCTTGCTCTTACAATTGTTGGAATGAGTTGCAGACTGCAAAATTGTGGCTGCCAATTCTTTAACAGTTTGGACTGTGCAATACTAACTTAAACCCACCTGTGGGAATAGAGTTGGAAGCAATATACCATCTCAGCTTGCTTTGTTTGTGTTTTCAAACCACTAAGGGAAGCTGGGTTGAAACTGGTTTTGGAAAAATACAGAAACTATCAACCTCTCAAGAAAGATAACATATTAATAACTCTTGATCATATAATTGATTTCCTATTGCATTGTTTTAGGATTCAGTTATGTGGGCCCAAAATAAGAAACAGTATGGCTACAATTTAATCTATTAAGATGCAATTTAATCTATTAAGATGCTCCAACATAGAACACAGGTGCATGCTATTTGAACATAACTAGAACAGTTTAAATTTTATAATTGATAACTTTCAGGCTGACATCAGTAGGACCGCCTGGCTAATCTGCATTTTTTGCATCTCTCCTGGGAGCTGTCTTGTCTCTTATCTTCATTTATCACCAGGGTTCTTTCTTAGCTTAAAGATTTTTTGAAGACAAAATAGTCTCACGATCCACATCCACTCCACGCCTCTCTTTCCTCTCCCCTCTTCTCTTGGTTTCTGACCATTAAACTCATGAGTATAAAGAAGGATATAAACTTCTCAACTGTAACCAGCACAGTTGCCCATACATGTATCTTTAGATCCACCAGACAGCCTTGTGGTCAGCGCCTATTTTGCTCTTGTGTAGACAGAAGGTCATCCAGTTCAGTTCAGAGGCTGGATGCTGAACTGCTACTTCTCTAATTACAGAAAGTAGCCTCCCATCTCAACACATAATTAAAGAGAGCAGCAGCATGTGTTCCAGAATGATGATGCAATATTTTGAGAAGAATCTGTTGGTAAAATCAGTAGCACACCCACCTAGTCATGACCGTATTTGACTACCAGAAGGTTATTTTTCTAACTCTATGAACATTTAAGTTCGAGTATATTAATTGTTTTTATAAATACGAGTCCAAGATTCATCCATCTCCAAATTAATTTCACATAATCTGATGAATACGATGCTTTAAAGAATGCCTAGGGCTCACATTGTCAGTTTCTATGGTGTGAAGAGCTTGCCAATGACCTTTTCCAAGTTATCAAGCCTCTCTTTGCTTTAGCATTCTGGATTGCAATCTATGAAATAAAATGCATACCTTCTACTCAAAGGGAATCATAATTTTAAGTCTTTAATGCATCATAAGCCTATTAGAAAAAAATTTCTCTATAAATGTGTAATATATTTCCATTAATTCGGCTCTTATAATTTGTTGATTCTAGTAGTTTTTTTTTCTCCACACTGAAATTACATCTTTAGAAATAGTTTTAGAAATGTCTTAACTATCCCCACTGCCACATACTTTTCTTCTTAACGCATATTGAGATTGCCAACCAGAAACTGGCAAGAAATTTTTGCTTTCTTTGTATCTTAACAGGGAACACATTTAATACCTAAGCATAATTTAATTTATTGTGGAAACAAAAAGCAATTTTTTATTGAGGAACTTTTCAAAAGTGATTAGTGATACACAGATGAAGGACTGCCTACCTCATTTACTTCCCAGTGTTGTGTTTGATACTCAAAATGTACTGCATAAATAGGGAAAATGGAAATATAGCTCCTTGCACGCACTTCTCTAATTACAGGGTACTTTACTATTACTAAGAAACTCTGTTTACAATTATGATTCCAAAGGAAAGCAAACCCAGGAGCAGATGAGTAACAGTTTATGTCTAATTGGAAACTTTTGTGTATGTTACTTTTTAAGAAATTCCAAAAGATTTTTCTGTCCTAATCCTTTTTGGTAATCCTTAGGTAATCCTTGAGAGAATCAAGAGAAGACAAAAATGTGATGTGCTGATCTTTCACGCCATCTGTAGCTGTAAACACCACTGGCCCTCTGAGAACGTAACTGGCAAGAGTATTTTGAATCAGACCACCTCCTTCCCCATCTGCAGTGCTTCAAGAAGTTAACATACTTTTAAAAAACCTTGGGAGAATGGAGACCATCTAAACTTATTTTTCTAGACTTTTCTACACACCTACCAGGATGAATTCCTGCCCAACTAGTCTTTCCTAAAATAAATAGAACTTGTCATTTGCCGATAGAAGCTGAAGGACAGGTTTCAAACCCTTTGTCTGAGTCAAGATATAGAAGCTATAGTGGATGATTAATAAAATTTATAATTCACATGATTCTGCTGAAACCTCTTTGGAAACAGTAAAAATAGACTCAGAGCATTTCTGTATGAAAATCACCTCAGACACTTCACTGAAATGAAAAGGATGATTACAAAGGGAAGTGAGGAGAAAGAATTCCGTGGTTGAGATATTATATCAGAGAGACCTAACGTTCCACTTTATATTGCCTGTATAAGTACAGTCTCATAAAACTCTTCTCTCTTCTCTGTCCTTATTCCAAAAAGAAACTCTTATTTTTCTGTAGCTACATTTCTCAGTATAGCAATCTGAAAATTCATTTTTCATTAATTTATTTGATGTATTACTTGGATATTATTTATCTGAATTTTCATTTTGGTAAATGTGAAAAAAATTAAGGTTCAAGGACAATGAATGTGAGTGGCAGATATCTCTTCAACTTTTGATATCAGTTTCTTGGATTTATGCCCAAGTGTAGGATTGCTGGGTCATATGGTAGTTCTATTTTCAGTGTTTTTAAGAATCTCTATATGTTTTCCATAATGGATGTACTAATCTACCTTCCTTCCAACAAGGTGCAAGGGTTCCCTTTTCTTCACTTCCTCAATAGCAAAATAGTAAAGATATGGAAATAATCTATCAACAGACAAATGGATGATAAAAACGTCACACACACACAGATTCAACAGAACACTATTTGACCTTAAAAAAGAAGGAAATTCTGCCATCTTCAATAACATGAATGAACCTGGATGATGTTATACTAAGTGAAATAAGGGAGGCAGGGAAAGATAACTATCACACAATCTCACTTATATGTGGAATCTAAAAAAGTCAAATCCACAGAGAGAGAGACTAGAATGGTGATTACCAGAGGCTGAAGAAGGAAGGTATGGGCAAAGGGAAGATATTGCTCAAGGGGTACAAGGTTTCAGCTAAACAGGAAAAATAAGCTTTAGTGACCTATTGCACAGAATGATAAATATAAATAATAATAATAATACATCTGTGTATTTCAAAATTGCTTAATGATTAGATTTTAAAAGTTCTCACCACAAAAAAATGGTAAGTATGTAAACTGATAGACATACAATGTAGTTTGATTTAGTCAATTCACAATGTACATATATGTGGAAACGTTACATTGTGTCCCACAAATATATATGATATTTGGTAATTAAAAATAAAATGCAATTTAAATTCAAAAATAAAATAAGATACAGGTAAAATGAGGAGGGGCTACTTTTCAATATTGAACCATCTTCTAAAAGAAGGAACTTCATAAAGCTTTCTTTTATTGCCTTCATCTGATATGTTTCTTTCCATTAAGATCAAAGTTTTGACAGAGACAAAAGACCCCCTACTTTAAACAGAAATATATATTAACCAGGAAGAACTTAAGTGGAAACATCCGTACAATAATTTTTATCTTCATCTCTTTGTCTAATAAATTTTCTGAGACACCTTAAAAATGGAAGAGAAGAACATTTTATTTTTTAGACAGTTCAGATTATGGCTGCATTTATCTAAGAAGATTTAAAAATACAGAAAACATGTTTTTTAAAAAAATTCACAAGTTTTGTGTTATATAGACAAAAGACTCAGATGACTGAGAAAGACTCCATTTGAATTAATATATTTGGTGCCATGTTGGAATAATTGGCACATACTCCATAGTTAAGACTACTGGGTATAAAGGTAAAATTAAAAGCTGCTTCAGCTCCTTTCAAAATCCCAGTGAACTTTTTGCACCATAGGGGAAAAGCTATGCACATATTTTCAGCTTGAATTTAAATGGAAAATACATTTATTTCAGGCAGATGGATAGTTCTGTCTCATATAAGTTAGAATGTTTTGCAAGTTGTTAATTTTAGAAAACACAAATTCAGTTTTGGTTTGTCTTTTTATCATTAATGTTTATGTTCACAGTAGAAAACAGTACATAGATATATACAAAGGAAGAAATTTTACAAAAAAAAACAAAACAAAACATGTATAGTCCTGTATTCCTCCACCCAGAGATACTAATCTTCTGTTTCCATGGCAAAATGGAACATTCCACTGATGCTGGCTTTGGGTATAATGCTTTTGGGAGGACTAGAAATAGAGGCATTAGTACTTCAGTAAGAAAAATCCTTCTGTTAAAGTCTAGATTCTCAAAAGATTTTATATTAATGAATGAGATTAAAGAATTAAAAAAGTGCACAGGAAACCTGCATATTTCTACCTGGGCTCTAGGTAAGGAACATTCCCTAAAGAAGATAAAAATCCTGGCTATGGGTCCCATTGGCTTGTGGTCTAATGTCTTCCATGATGAGAAATTAACTACAACAATTAATATTTGTTTGGGCTTTTTATCTCAAGCAGATGTACCATCCATTCATTGTGGAATGGTAGAAGGTGAGACTATCAAGAAATTTGGGGGCAGTGCTTGTGGCTCAGTGGTGCAGTGCTTGCCTAGCATTTGTGAGGCCCTGGGTTCCATTCTCAGCACCACAAAAAATTTAAATTAAATAAATATAATAAAGGTATTATGTCCATCTACAACTGAAATAATAATTCTAAAAAAAAGAAATTTTGATCTTAGGAAAACAATTTGAAAGATAACATAAAGATGCATGGTTAGAATGATAAGGACTAGAATAAAGAATCAAAACAAAGAGAAAACAATGGCAACCAATGAAAAGAGAACAAGCTTATCTGAAAAAGAACCCAATAGAAATTCTAGAAATGTTCTATGTCTTCCTAGAATTCTCTTAATACTGGAAAACATCAAGGCTTAGCAATCAGTTCTCCTTTCTGTTTACACATACTTTTAACGGCCTCTCTTTTGCAAACTACAGACTCCAACAACACTTACATATGAATATCTGAAAGACATATGAAATATAATGTGTCCACAACTGAACAGGTATCACCCTCAAATCTGCTTCACCAGCAGCCATTTCTTCCTCAGTTAAGGGCTCCACTTTTTCTCTCTCTCATCACACTTATATCATCTATTGTTAAATCCAGTTGGCTCTACTCTGGGAACAGGTCTAGAATTACTCCAGTCCTCACCACCTCTGTTGCATTTACCCTGTTCTGAGCACCCATCATCATGTCTCCCTAAGATTATTGTCTCTTGGTTTCCACCTTGGAATCCTGTACTCTGTACCCAATGCAGCAGTCCAAATAAGTAAGAGCTCGCCATTATCTCAGAATCTTCCGGTGCCTTCCAGGTTCACTGTGAGTTAAAGCCAGAGCTTCTCAAGCATCCCACAAGGTTCTAGTTCTGACCCACTGCTCTCTAAGCTCATCTCACAGCAGTCTTTCCTTGCTCTCTCAACTCCAACCACACCGCCTCCTCTCTTCCTCACACTGGATATTTGTACCTGCTATTCCTTTTATCTGAAATCTCCTCCCCCAGGTCTTCTCATGATCTTCTTTCTATGCTATTTTCAGATCTTAGATGACACATCAACCTCTCATCAAGCCCTTTCCTGTCCCAGAACTCCCCATTTAAATTTGCGAATTTTTCCCAACAGTCAGCATTCCCTGTCCAGCATTTTTTTAGAAGTTATTCCATCTCATATAATATACTTTACTGATTTGTTTGATGTCTTCCTAAATAAAATATAAGCCTCTGTGTTAAGGTTTTTTTTAATTTGGTAACAGGATTTCTTCAATACCCTTGATGAATTTTTCCCCCTCTGTCTTCAGGAAATGGTTTTCTTGTGAGGAGAAAGAACACAATATTTTTTTTTTAAATAATATTTCTTATGCAGAATTTCACTGTGAAAAATATTTAAAAATATTTTTCAATTAGATAAGGGATATGAAGAAAACAAACAAATTAAAAATGGTTTAATATTTTAAACAAGGGTATTTGGGCAGAGGGGTTTATAGAAGATTCTGGGAATATTGGGAAATGTTGTCACTTTAAGTTAGAAGATGACTAATTTGTTCTTTATTTTGGCAAGTTATCTCTTAGTTATTTTTTTAAAAATTATTTTATTATTTATTTTTATTATTTTATTTTATTTTTATTATTTTATTTTATTATTTATTATTATTTTATTATTTTAAAAATAACTTAGTTATTTTTTTAAAAAATGTCTTATAAATTTGGTCTGAGAAATATAGTTTGGTGTTGGATTAAAATTCCCATTTGATCATTCTCAGAATCATTATAGGAATTTCTCCTGTGTAGGGTAGAGTTTTTAAAATATACATTTTGTAAAAACATTTAAACACTATGGGCCTGAGGAAAAATGATACTTCTCTAATTTCTTCAAAATTACATTTTAAACTTGTCAATTTAATTTCTACTATTATAACATATTTTGTCATAAGACAAAGTAATAAAAATTGCATAGTTTTTTTAGTTGAAGTATCACGTATTCTCAATTTTTTAAAAAAATTAAAGAAACAAAGACTTTTATTTAAGAGGGGATTTTTCAGGATGGGCGTTTAAAATTTAAAGCCTTGATTATTCTTCTGTTAATCTCTTTCATTTCAAAACGTGGCCTTTGATTTTGTGTCAAAGGCTGCTATTTTCACTTTACTATGAAGTTGCCTGATGGATGATGATATTGTCCATACTCTGGTTTGTGATCCATCTCAACATTGTGCTGGTGAATTTTGTACAAATAATTTCACAAAGGGTATTTTGTTTGTTATTACCCACCATGGGAAGTTGAATCTGTCAACCTTCTAATAGTGATTATAATATTCCACTAGGGTTGAATCAGGACACAAACTGTGAAGTATTCTGTTTAAAAATCCATTTCTGGGGCATTAGCAGAAAGTTTATGAGAGTATTGTAATGTTGTTTAATGAAAGTGGGAGTTGCTTAATTCTTTATCTATGTGAATAAATATAATTTGATTAGATTTCAATAAGTAGTTTAATACACCATTATGTTAATATTTTAACAGGTTACCAATATTTAATACCAGAAAAATTCAGATGCTGACTTTTAAAAGTGAGTTAGAGATATATACTTACAGTTTGTTTTCTTTATGGGGTGAAACTTTATGCTTTGATGGTTAACAGGAGTTCTCACTTCTTTTTCTCCTTTCTTCATTTATTTCTGGCTTGGCCCCATATTTCTATCTTCAAAATATTGAACTGGCTAAAACCTTAGTCTTTGGCTTCTTCTCTTCTCAAGTTATTCTGACTTTCCTTTGCTCATATGTAGTCTCAAGATGTTAAGTACTATCAATGTGCTGATGATACTAAAATTTTTATCTCCAGTCCAGAATTTGCCCTCAACTTCAGAACCATATATTTAGTGTCCTTTATGCAATCTCTCTGCAATGTATTTAATATCTTTGTACAACTCAGATTCATAAATTGAGGCCCTAATCTTCAATGTAGTAGTATTAAGAGGTGGGCCTTTGGGATAGGGGGCTCCCCCTTCACAAATTTGATTCATGTCCTCATAAAAAAGACCCCATGTGAGGATAATAAGAGAGAAGAGTCTATAATCTGAAGAAAGTACTCACCAGCACTCAGCTGTGCTGGCACCCTGATCTCAGACTTTAGGGTCCAGAATGGGGAGAAATAAATTTCTGTTGTTTATAAATAAAGTCCATTTTATTATAGCAAGCAGAATTAAGACATTCTCCTGAAGATATTTCATAGGCAGATTAAACTTACATCTGATTATTATAATTTTTAAAAGACTGTAAATGGTACGGTACTATAAATTTTGGTGACCATGTGTACATTGCTAGTATATATAAATACAAAGATTTTTGTATATTTATCTTATATCCTGAAACCTTGTTGAATTCAGTTATTAATTCTAAGAGGTTGTTATGTTTTGTATTTGTCTTCTAAAAGTTCAGGAATTGCCAAATTTCTATGTTGTATGGATATGAAAGTAAGATAATTGGAAAATAATGATAATTAGATGAGATGATTACTTTAGTGTCTGTTTTACTTAGCTTTTCATCAGACTGACCGAAATACCTGAAAAGGATAATTTTAGAGAAAGAAAAGTTGATTTTGGCTCACAGTTTCAGAGGTTCAGATCACAGTCAGCTGACTTCATAGCTCTGGGCCCACAGTGAGGCAGAACATCATGGCAGAAGGGTGTGGCAGAGGCAGAAGCTCATGGTATGACATCTAGAAAGCAGAGAGACAGCTCTGCTTCCCAAGGACAAAATATAAACCCCAAAGGCATGTCCCCAGTGACCTGCTTTTTCCAGCCATACCCTCCC
Organism: Xerus rutilus; assembly: GCA_028644305.1. Classification (NCBI taxonomy): domain Eukaryota; kingdom Metazoa; phylum Chordata; class Mammalia; order Rodentia; family Sciuridae; genus Xerus; species Xerus rutilus. Next base: position 36,564,936 of record CM053406.1, read on the forward strand.
TACTTTTGGATACCATCCAGTTAATCCATAGTGGTGGATTAATCCACTGATTAGTCACACCACTAATAAACTAATCATTTCAGTTCTGAAAATTCTTTCATTGTCTCACACATGAGTTTTTGAGGGACACCTCATATCAAAGCCGTAACAGTGTCTTAATGAGAAGAGGAAGACAGACCTGAGTTAGCATGCTTACTCTATCTCACCATGTGCTGCCGCCTGCCATATTATCATGCAGCAAAAATGTCCTCAACAGATGCCAAAAAGATGCTAGTGCCATGCTGCTGGACTTCCAGCCTCCAGAACCATAGTCAAATAAGCTTCTATAATTTTATAATTACCTGGTCTCAAGAACTTTGTTGTAGCAATAGAAAATGGACAGAAAGAGACACACACAAACATATCTTGTGGGTCCCTTGGGATTTTCAATATAAAAAATGATGTAATCAGCAAATAGGGACTTCTAATTCTTCCTTTTCAAGTTGTCTGACTTTTATTCCTTTTTCTTGAATTATTAACTGGATGAAACTTCCAGCACTGTAGAGCAATTGAAAGCATACATGCTTTATGGAATTTCATTCCATTTCTTTTTTTATTGAGTTTACTTTAATCTTCAAATTATATTTAATCTGCAGGCTTCTGATCCTTGCAGATTAAATACAGTGCTTTCTATTTCACTTGTGTATTGACTTGCACAAAAGACTGCAGACAAGTAAGATGAAAGAATATGCCTTCCATTCCTACTTTCAAGTTCCAAAAGTTGATACTTAAGAAAAATATGACTTAAAGAATAACAATCTTAATCTTTGTGACTTTGACACAATGCTAAATCTTTTCTACATAAGGTTAGTTATACAGAGGTAGTGAAATAGTTGAATAAGAAAATTCTAATGGAGTAAGAAGTGGTCATTTTTACCTCAAATACTCTTATAAGGTGAGGCAGATAAACAGAATAGAAAGAAATTTGATAAAGCAAAACAGAAAATAACCACAAAAAAGTCTCACTTATAATGGCAGGCAAATGTTTTTAGGATACATAAAGCCTAAAAATTGTAATATAAAATGGCCGAGATTAATATAAAGCTCAGAGATTATTCATATTTACTCTATCAATAACTAATATATGACCTGGGAAAGTATCTTGATACCTCTCAATCTTGTTTGATATCTTTAATTTTAATTTAAGGATAAAAATCATATACCTTAGCTAGGTACAGTGTCACACTCCTGGAATCCCAGTGACTCAGGAGGCTGAGATAGGAGGACTGCATGTTCAGACCCAGTCTCAGCAAATTAGTGAGGCCCTAAACAACTCAGTGAGACTCTGTCTTTAATAAAATATGAAAAAGAGCTGGGGATGTGGCTTGGTGGTTAAGTGCCACTGGATTCAATCCCTAGTACCAAATATATATATATATATATATATATATATATATATATATATATATATATATATATATATATATATACACACACACACACACACATATATAGAGAATTAGTCTAAGAATTAGATAAGATAGACTATTTTACAGAAGATATATATATCATGTTCATAATCTATATGATGGTGTATATATATATACACTTAGAGACTTAGTCTAAGAATTAGATGAGATAGAATTTTTATATGTATATACCTTAGAAGACATATATATCATATTCATAATTCATACCATAGAATATATATATGGTATATGTCTATTAAAGTACATGATTTATTTATTTATGTACACACATATATATATCACATACAGTCTGGCACATAGTCAGCATTCAGTACAATTGTGTTTACTTTTTTCTTCCATTATTCTGTTAACTCAAAAGTTTTTACACAATCTATGCTAATACTAAGGAACAGAGAAGATGACATTTTATAGAAAGCACTTGGCTTCATGTGAAGATGGCAAGGCTATATGATACTTTTGCAAATTGCAACCATTTGTTCAGTAGAAAGCTCAAACACAAATAGCTATTGAAATAAACATATTTGTTTGAGAAGTGGAATTATATTTTTAAATAGATGAACATCTGTAGAAACTAGCATTTCTTACAGAGTGCATGGCAGCTCTTCTATAAAGGAGAAGGCAATCTAATCTAGAGGGTGAGAAGGCATAGGATAAGAAAAGGAGCAACTTGTAGCTCAATGAGCAGGACACATACAGTCAGAACCACACCAGGGGATTTTTCCTAATGACTTCTAAGATTTGTTCTAACAATGAAAAACTGTTCATTTATTTCAGAACTTCTCTAAAATTATGCTTGAATAAAATCTATAGTAGAGTATTCATTGTGAAAGTGTAACTTTATAGTTCCTGGATCTTGATAAATGGCAGATATATATAAAGGATAACTTTTAATTTTTTTTTCATTTAATTTTGAAAAATCTCATGAACTATTCTCTTCCTACAAAGAGGACTTATACTGTTTTAATTGTGTCACTGGTAATACAATTGTTCATGAGTTGAATTTATTAAAAACTCTGCCACACAGGAATGACTCAAAATTATTGCAAATGTCAAAGAAGATTATTGCTGAAGTTTGCCCCTGAGCAGTGTAAGTCTGCCATGAAAAAGAATTCGTATTTTCGAACTGAAATTATTGCTCCCAAAGAAGGCCAACAGGAGAATAGGAAAAAAGTATGTTTTTCTGAGTGGTTTAATAGCTGATCTTTGCCTCTTTCCTTTTTCAAATTTAATAACATAACTTTGAACATTCCTGATAAAGAGTGATGTGGCAAATCAAGATGTTCCACCTGGCTATTGCCCTTTTAGTTGGCAGGGCCTGATGAGCTGTGTAATTAGGTGAGTGTTCTCACTAATATCAGAGGGGCAGTAATGTTTTTCATCTTTCCCATTATTGTACCCTTAACTATGAAGCATACACGCATTTGGCATTCTAAGTACTTCTGATTGATTTACAATGTCAGTAAAATTTACAGATTATGCATTCCAAAAGATAAGAGGGAATTAATGTTTTAGGAAAAGTGTTTTAGTGTAGCTCTTCTTGCCAACATTAATTTTTTTAGCATTAGCGTGCCTAAGTGTACAGAGCAAGTAAACATGGATAAACATAATCCAAATTAAATTGCTGAGAATATTACTTTCCATTTGGTTTGCCCTGGGCTTATAGGTAATAGTTCTTGATGTATACTTTGAAGTATGTCCTCACTTTTACCAGGGATGTCAAAATAATGTTCAAAAAGCTGCATCACATTTTGTCACATATTCTGTCTCATTTTGTTTTTTCTCCACCACACATGTAGATTTAAGCTGAGTGAAAATGTTGGAAGAAATATAGTATGAACTTTGAAGGTAGAATATCAGAGTGCCTCTTAAGCTTTATGTGGTTGAATAAGAAACAAGGAGAGAAATTTTCACAACCTCTTGTAGCTTTACTTCAAAATCAGATGTAATGTGTAATAAATGTCATTCAAATAATTAAGAAAGTATAGCTCTAAAATCTAGTTGATTAGGAGATTTGACAGTTACATAAAATGCCTCCTACTGTTACTTACATCACCGTATACACATATCAATAAAAAAGATAAATGTTATTTACACTTATTGTATTGCAAATTGAAACTGAAAAACCATATTTTAAGGTTTGAGTTTAAATAAGTTTAAGAAGGCTTTGCTTTACAAAATAGCTAAATTCAGCTTTTAGATTATATACTTACTTTCATTCATTATTTATAAAAGGAAACTTTGCTCTTTTAGGGGTTAGGTGAATTTTTTAAATAAATATTTAGAATCTCAGAAAAATGTTTTTAGCTACTAGAAGAGAAATTGAATTTTAACTAATTCAAAAATCTATTTATAATGAAGGCCTAAATAGTTTTTTATTAAGGTTGTATTTTGAGTAAATATAAACAGAATTGCTCCATGAAAATTTAGCCTGGAATAGTACGTATCAACAGGAGGTATAGATGTGTTTCTATTTTCTTTCTTTCTCTGTTTCTTTCTTTTTTCTTTTTCTTTTTCTTTTCTTTCTTTTTTTGATTACATTCTAATTTTTTTTAATTTGTTCTTTTTAGATATACATGACAGTAGAGTATATTTCTGATGTAGAGAAATCTATTCAAAAGACATAAAAATCAGATTGCAAATGAGATTTTTCTCTTTGGAAATGTAGCTGGATATTTATTTGACATTGAGCAATCTCATTAATTAGTTCTAAATATTTATATAAAAGAGTCATTTAACTCCTACAATAGCAGACCACCTTTTATGAATCATGAATGAAAGTAAGCATATGATCTGAAAGCTGAATTTAATTATTTTGTAAAGTCCTCCTGAATTTGTTTAAACTCAATTCATGTAGTTTTATTTACTTATTTTGTTGTTGTTGTTACTTTCCCTTTCAGTCATCTTGAATAGAAAGCTGTCTTTGGGGATTAACACTATGGCCTTTGACTTTAGAATTTCAGATCTAATTGTGCATATTCCAAAGAAAAGACCATTAAAATATTAGTTGATTAAGAAGTCATAAAAGTTTTTACTTAACAAGGAATTGTCCAGGTATATTATGTCAGTGTCTCAGTTCGGGATAAACCTCTGATGATTCACGAGGCTTCTCTAAAGGGGCAGGAAAGGGGAATGGGTATAGTAAAGATGGTCGATAAAAATATATATAAAAATATATATATATATATATACTGTTCATTGAAAGTGCATATAAAGATGTTTAATATGAAGAACGTAATCTGCTTATAATTTTGTGCAAAGTTAGAAAAATTATGATTGTAACAATTTTTTTCTATTTGCCTCAACAAATGTTTT
>CM053406.1:36569816-36631036 GCA_028644305.1 Xerus rutilus
TAACATGTATTAAAATGCAACTTTTGGGAAAAAATAAAATAATAAAAAAAAAAAAAAAAAAGAACCCCTTGGAGGAGGCTTATTTAGGTAAGGAGTGAAGACAAAAGAGTGGCCATATTGTAGATTCCCTATTTCATTTGGGACTAGTTTATCTTTTAGTATTAACCTGAAGTATAAGGTTATATTCAAAGACAAAGTTCAGGGCTGGGATTGTGGCTCAGTGGTAGAACGTTTGTCTCGCATGTGTGAGGCACTGGGTTTGATACTCAGCACCACATAAAAATAAATAAAGATATTGTGTCTATCTACAACTAAAAAAATATTTAAAAAAAAAACAAAAAAGCAAAGTTCAAATGAAGTTTAAACATTATTGGCTGAGCTCTCAAATTTGGATGCTTTATAAAAAGATACGGACTTGAGTATAATACAGTGTAATTCATCTGCAAATTTGTCAATTTGTTAAGTGCCTTTTATGTACCTAGAAGTTTTCTGTGTATCTTGAAAATCCAAAGAAAAATCATATTATATCTTCCATGGTTTAAATAATAATTTTTTCAAAGCAAGCAAAGTAAAAGTGTAACTCTAGAATTGTCCCATGGATTATTCTCAAGTAGAGGAAAGTCTTTGTTTAGAAATGAACTGCAATGCATATGCATATTAAATAATATGAGACTTTCATTGCTTTCTTATCTTCACATAGCACGAAGAAATAACTACTCCACATAAGAAACAAATGGGGATGTATTAGTTTATTTTCTATTACAAAATGCATAACCATATATACAATGCTCCTCTGTATTTTATAAAGAACTTTATTTAGCTGATAGTTTTGGAGGCTGAAATGCCAAGATTGTGTAGCCTAACCTGTTCAACTTCTAGCGAGAACATGATGGTAGACGGCATCTAAATGGAGGTCACATGGCGAGACAGAAAGCCAGAAAAATTGAGGGGCCAGTCTCATTCTTTTTAAAACAACCCACTCCGATGTGAACCAACAGAGATCAAGAAGAACTACATTTGTTTCTTTTGAAACCTCTAAGACCTACTTTGCAATAGGCCCCATCTCTTAAAGGTTCTTCACCACCTAACATCACCATACCCAGGACCCGCTTCCAGCACATGAACCCTTAGGAGATGCACTCACACCATATCCGAATCACACCAAGAGATTTAAGGTTAAGTGAGTAATTAGGATAGAAGAAAAGTATTCCAGGTTATAACCCATCAAAAGAAAACACAAGTTCAAGAGAGAAAAAAAATGTGAGAAATAAGCAGTGTTGAACAAAGGAACTAGTAGAATGTTTTAAGTTAATTCATAGTTTAAAAACTACAGTATACATTTTAAAAAACAATTAGTATAATAGTTGAAGTTATAGGAAAGGGCTAGAAACACAGGTCTGGAGAAACAAGTTCATTTTTTGGAAAATGATGAAATTATATCTTGGGTTAAAGCTGTTCACTAAGGACAGACTAAGTAGAAAGATATTGTATAGTACATTTAAGAAGTTTGATGTAATATATTTTATATATACAAGTGTATATAATAAATAATAAACATTTTCAAAGATGTGAAATAGTTTTGAAAGGATTGAACTTAAAAGATGATTTCAGAAAGGTTAAGAATAAAACATACTTGATACAGATCACATTCTCAATAGTGTAATAAAAAATAAAAATAAAAAATCTTACAAACTTCCTTTGGTAATCTCAAAATTGGAAAATTACATTTATAAACTATTTAAAATAAATAAGGATACATGTGGCAAAATGGTTCCCACCTGAAGTTTTGTAACTAAATGCTTCGAGGGAAATAACTCCAAACAAACAAACAAACAAAAGCAAATATAGCTGAAAGTAAAGTAAAAGTAAAATTAAAAGTAACAAAGTAAATTAAAAAGTCTTAGAGGTACCACCTTCAAAAGAAACAAATATAGTTCTTCTATTAAGGTTATTAATAATTTAGAAAATCAAAACAAAGTAGAATTATTCAACAACATCAAAATTTTGTGCTTTCAAACAGATCAACAGGAAATAATGAATCATGTCTATGTAAATTAACATTATAAATTAGAATATCATAGTAACAGGAGGAGTATTGAAAACATCATCTGACTTCTTGCTGTTTACAATAATTATGCTGTAGAAAAAAGAAGATAAGGAATAAATCATTTACTATAAAGATGCCAAGTCTTGTTAAGTTTTTAAATAAATTAATAAAACTTTTTATTTTTTATATTTTTCAGGCTTTTCCTGAGAGTATATGATTCTAAAATTAAGAAATGGCTCTGGACAAAGATCAAATTCAGACACTGAAGAGAAAACATAGTTTAAAGATGAAGTTCATGTGAAGACCCCAAAATAACTAGAGACAGTATCTCACAGATCCTTTCAGAGGCAAAAGCCCCTGTAAGGATCTTAAGGGCATATCTATCATACCTCTATGACTACACAGCAGGATTTCTGAGAATCTTAGAGATGATGTTCCTTCTGCAGGGTTACAAAGATTGCAAGAAACAATGATTTATTTTAAAGTGTTTTCTGAGTGGATTATAACGAATTTTACTATAAACTGACACACAAAACCTTCTGAAGGTTTCTAAAGTATCAATATCGGCTTGGACTAAAAGAAGCTGGGAGAATACAAAAGTAAAAGAGGATCTTGAGATCCTTTTCTATAGATAGGATGCAGAATTCAAAACCTCTTCTACCAAAATATAGAATAAATTTTATGTGAAATGAAGGGTGACTCAGAGGTAAATCTGAGATTACCTTATATTTTTGAGGAGAAATTTTATAAAACAGACCACGTGCAGAATATTTAGGGGACAATGTCATTAAAAACAAATAGCACATGGCCTTTTCAATGTACTTTGAATATATTTATCTATTAAACAGTTATTTGATTTTAGTATCAGAAATAAGAAATCAATTAATACACTTGAATTCAATTACAAGATCATTCAAACCACACAGCCCCAAAATAGAGGCTCACAATAGTTTTCTACCAGTGTAGGGAATAAAATTCTAGTCTCCTCCTTCTATATCAAGGCCTTCTTTTAAGCTACCTCAGGATCTGTTCTTTTTCCAGTCTACGTTTTCTGTCTTAGTAGTACCAAACCACCTAAAAAGCATACAAAAAATACATGTTGATTGAAGAGATGAATGACCACTGATAGGTTAGTATGCCACACTTGAGTCACCCAGGATTCTCATTCACAAGGACCAGCATCTCAACAGACTGCTGAATATATTTGAGGAATTTTTGTCCTTTTCTGAATTACCTTTTAGACCTGTCAACTCTGTTCTTGATATTATTACAATGTTTCATGATAACCCCGTTTTCTTACCAAAAACATCTCTTAGAAGGACAAAAATTTCTTCTAAATCAACTTTGCAAATTAAAAAAAATTTGCAATGTTCATTTCCTTCCTCACAATATAATTGACTTTATTTAATGGTAAATACCTTCTGTATTTTATATTTTCATACAAATAAAGTCTTGTTTGAAGTATCTATTTTGTCATGTCTAAAAGTAAGTGATACAGTTATTAAGACTATTTAATTCTTTGTGACACACTACAAGTGAGACTGTTGCCACAAAAATCTCAGATTACAAGAGTTTATTCTTATAATGAGCATGCTCTACAGGTTGGTGAAATATTTTTATTTTAACACATACCATGCTAAAATTATCAAGAAATGGAAAACCCAAATATAATGGCTATTTTCACTATTTTCCAAGATTTTTCTTTTTGAAGAAATCCTGGGAGTAAGGGCTTATCTTCACATCAGGTACATTTTAGAAAGTCAGAGGAGTGAAAATCTTTCAAAATAACAATTTATGGTTTTTAAAGCCTTTATAAATATAATATGGAAGTAATCTCTTTAGAGGGAGTGGACTCCAGAGTACCCTTTCCTTGTGGCGAAATATCCTGCTTTGCATTTTGAAGAAAATATAAATTAAAATGTTCAATAACAATCAATAAGGTGAAGAGACAGCCTACATTCTGGGAGCAAATTTTTGTCACATGCACATCAGATAGAGCACTGATCTTCAAGATATATAAAGAACTCAAAAAACTTAACACCAAAAAAACAACAACAACCCAATCAATAAATGGGCTAAGGAGATGAATAGAAACTTCACAGAAGATATACAATCAATAAACAAATATATGAAGAAATGTTCAACATCTCTAGCAAATAGAGAAATGCAAATCAAAACTACTCTAAGATTTCATCTCACCCCAGTCAGAATGGCAGTTATCCAAAATATAAGCAATGATAAGTGCTGGCGAGGATGTGGTGAAAAGGCACACTCAGACATTACTGGTGAGACTGCAAAGTGGTGCAACTTATCTGGAAAGCAGTATGGAGATTCCTTAAAAAACTTGAAATGGAACCACCATTTGACCCAGCTATCCCACTCCTTGGCCTATACCCTAAAGACTTAAAAACAGCACACTACAGTAATGCAGCCACTTCAATGTTTATAGCAGCACAATTCACAATTGCTAAACTGTGGAAGCAACCTAGATGCCCTTCAATAGATGAATGGATAAAGAAACTGTGGTATATATACACAATGGAATATTATTTAGCAATAAAAGAGAATAAAATTATGGCATTTGCAGGTAAATGGATGGAATTGGAGAACATCATGCTAAGTGAGGTAAGCCAATCCCAAAAAATCAAAGACTCATGTTCTCTCTGATTAGTGGATGCTGATATATAAGAGGGGTAGGGGTGGGAAGCATGGGAGAAATGGAAGAACTTTGGATGGAGTAGAGGGAAGGTTGGGGAGAGGAGAGGGAACGGGAGTAGCGAAAATGGTGGAATGAGATGGACATCACTATCCTAAGTACATGTATGAAGACACGAATGGTGTGACTCTATCTTGTATGCAACCAGAGAGATGGAAAATTGTGCTCCATATACATACTAGGACTTGAAATTCATTCTTCTGTTTTAAAAATAAATTTTGAAAAATAAAAAAAAGAAATTCTATAAAATGTTCCCCTATATACTTGTTCTGTGGAAATGGCAGCATGCCATTATACACTCACTAGATTTTGTATTTTCATAGGGACATATGCTAGAGATTGTTTTATAGCAATAAATAAACAGTTTCATTGGTAAATTAATTAATTAATTAATTAAATGTTCAATAAATTGTTTTAAAATGCATTGCTATGTCATACAATGACACAACAGATTCATGATTTTCCTAAAGCAGCACAGAGGGCCGTTTTAAATTTCTTCTGTATTGGCTGCTTGGATTGCCATACCAAAAGGCCATAAACTGTGTGGCTTAACAAACAAATAAATTTTCTTATAGTCTGGAGCCTGGAAGTCTGAGATAAGGGTGCCAGTATAGTCAGACACTCCTGAATGCTCTTTCTGGCCTGCAGATTATTCTGTCACGTAGTGAGAAAAAGAACAAGATCTCTGGTGTCTTTTCTTATAAGAATACTAATCACACAATACTAATCACACACACATTTCAAATACATCTCCGAATGCATCACACTGGGGCTTAGGGCTTTAATGTATTAATTTTGAGGGGGACATAATTCACGTGTCTTATTCCACCATCTTCCCCAAATCCTCCTCTACTGGTAATTTTTTTTTTTTGGTACCAGGAATTGAACTCAGGGGCACTCAACCACTGAGCCACATCCTCAGTCCTATTTTGTGTTTTTATATAGAGACAGGGTCACACTGAGTTGCTTAATGCCTTGCCGTTGCCGAGGCTGGCTTTGAACTCACGATTCTCCTGTCTCAGCCTCCCAAAGTGCTGGGATTTCAGGTGTGTGCCACCTTGCCTGGCTTATTGGTGACTTTTTAACTTGATTTGTAGTATTTCTTGGAAACTTTTTTTCTAATATGTTATTTTTCAAAATTTGTTTGAAAATTTTAAATAAGTATTTTGATATACATTTCATAAAGTTATTTGTATAAAATTATTTTTTCATTTTGGCTTCTTTCACTGATTTTGACCTTTGGATGTCCTTAACCCATCCTAAAATTAGACAAACACTTTTTTCTAATTTCTATACCTTAAAAGAAATTTAAGGCTCCTAATTATCTAGAATTAATAAATTGACATGTATAAGGTTAAGAGTTAAAATGATTTTTTTAAGGTAGTAAATTGACTTAGGATATTTGTTGAATAACCCTTATCTAATATATAACATTCTCTTTGTCACACACACACACACATACACACACACACACACACACACACACATTCATGGAACTTCTTTCAGTGTTATTTATTTAATCTTAAGGCAATAGTCTTTCTCTTTTTTTTGGTACTGGGGATTGAACTCAGGGGAACTTGACCACCAAGCCACATCCCCAGCCCTATTTTGTGTTTTATTTAGAGACAGGGTCTCACTGAGTTGCTTAGTGCCTTGCTTTTGCTGAGGCTGGCATTGAACTCACCATCCTCTGGCCTCAGCCCCCCATTCGCTGGGATTACAGGCGTGCACCACCACACCCGGCTAGTCTCTTACATTCTTTTTTGACACATTTCTTATTTATGTTTTTGGAATGAACAGATTTGAAATGGGAAGTTTGAAATTATAACTACTAGTTTGGGAAGATCAATGAATGAAAGCATGAGAGATTTTACACTGACAATTGATCTCCTCCTTGCTCATCAAAGAAAAAAATTTATATTTTTCTTAGCAGATCTTTTGGACCACCTCCTGTTTCTTGATATAAAACAGATGTCTTCCCATCTTGTCTGAAATTGGCTTCACCTTAGGATTCTCCTTCCCTGACATTTTTCCCAGTCTCCTCTTTAGTAGCTCATCCCATATATGATGCTCAGGCTTTCTAATATTAGGGATTTTATATTTCCTAAGAATGTAATATCCTTACCAAGCCATTTCTTGCTTAATTATCTGATGACCAGTTAAAAGTTTTGCGCATTTCTTTTCAGCCTTATCCTATCATTTCCTTAAATTCCAATGTCATACATTTCATTTCCCACAAATAATTCTAGTTGGCTATGCCATAGATATGTGAAACTAAACAGTCCAAAGATCTCTCTTGAGCTCCTCCAATCCTCTTGTTCTCACAGCCTGTTCTTCCTCCTGTGTTCTGTTTCCCCTGACATTCAGACAAGAAGCCCAAGATTCGTTCTTTTCCCATGTCATCTCATCTCATTGGCAATATCTTAATGTCCATTTCCAGCGACTTGGTTCAAGTCTTCATTCTTTCTTATTGAATTTCTTCATTGGACTCCCTGTTGATTTCCTTCCTTCAGTTGCTCCTTCCTCACATCCTTACACTGTAGAGTACCATCAGGATATATCATCTTGTTACCCTCTTTCCCACTTCCCCATTCCTCATATAATTTCCCAAGTACAAATGCCCCCTGACTTACAATGAAGCCCCTTTCTGAGAAAGCTATCATAAGTTCAAAATATTGTTAAGCCAAAATGATATTTAATACAGTGCACCTACTCACAGTCAAGCTAAGCAACAGGGTGCACTATAGAGTATCAGTTGTTCGCCCTTGTGATCATGTGACTAGCTGGGAGCTGTGGTTTAATGCCCCTGCCCAGCATTGAGAGAGTCTCAGGGTGCATACAGCTAACTTGGGTTAAGATCAAAATTCAAAGAAAGGTTTCTATTGAATGAAAATGGCTGCTGCATGATCATAAAGTTGAAAAATCTTTATTCAAAGAATCTTTATTCAAGCCAATACAAGATGGGTACTATGCATATGTCTCCCTGTCGTCTTCTAAGGTAGAGCACTGGGAACAGAAGAGCACACTCTGACGGGATCACATTAGTGCCTTGCATGGAATGGTGGGCAAAAATATCTATAGCTATGACTTCTGCCTTGAAAAACAATTTGTGATGATTGCAATCTCTCAGTGTAAAAGAACATGAGGAAAAGTTTCTGAAAATCAGTTCTGTAAATGATTGCAATGTATTTCCAACACTTCAAGGAAGGAAGAATATTGTCATTTGGAAGGCACTTCATCTCTAAAAGCCATGGGAAACTTACTTTTAGAGCAATCTTTCCAAAATGCAAGCCTGGCAATGCCACTCACCTACTTTAAAGTCTTCTTGTGGCTTCTTATTGCTCATTGAAATAAATTCCAACTCACACAACACAAAATGCCCTTGGGAACACAGTTCTTGTCTTCTGATTTTCTTCTTCTCCACTGTTCTCCACAAACATTCGCACTTCTATACTTTTTGTGGAAGTCTCTGAGCAAGGCATTCTTTTTCACAATTTTGGCCTGGTCACTGTTCTATCTCCCCTTTCCCTACTGGCCTTTGAGTCCTACCCAGAGCATCCTTTCTGGAAGCATCCCCAGGGTTCTTTACAAGCCATAACTGGTGTGGTGGAGGAGCAGGCTGAAAGAGAACACAACTGTACTATTAACATAGAACCTTAACTTTCTAATCTGTGTAAATTTCACCTACTGGTCTAATATAGGTCAAAAGAACTCAAGACAAAACGCAGTGCTTGACATATATGAGGGATTCTAGCAATGAATATGTGAATTGAGCAATTTTTGTATGAATTTGGAGATTTCTTATTTGTACTTTGGCATTTAATGCATCTTCCTTCTTCAAAGCCCTGTAGGCTCCCAAGAAAGGCATTAACAACATGATCTACAAAACAAACCCTCTTTGCTCATATGGAAACTATCTCTTATGACTTCTTTATTTACTGAAACCTAATAGGGCTACATCACATCTGAGGCTGCTTTTTGTAAACTGGCTGATTTTAATCCATTTGGCTTCAGAGTCGGACCTAAAGTGTTTTTATAGCTCACATTGAGAATGTTTTTACTGAATTCTTGTACAACATGGGCCATATAATAGGTCCTATGAGTTCATCAAGAGGTTACAGCTACCTTCATGCTCTTGTTTCTTTTTTTTTTTTTCATGCACAAGGTGGGTGTGTTCTAAACATAAACTCTTATTCTTTACTCCCAGACATTAAAATAAAATAATGCTTGCAGTGATCATACTTGGGCTCTTGATCCAGACTGTGTAGGTTCAATACAACTCAGTCACTCACTAATTTTTTTTGTCTGTTTGTTTTTTTTGGTGTGGGGAGGAGGCAGGGGTCAAATCCAGGGCTTTGCACATGCTAGGCAAGCATTCTACCACTGAGCTATAACCCCACCCCTTACATGCTGTTTTAAAAAATCTTAAACAAGTCAATCTATTTTCTAAGAGTTCGTTTTCTTATATATGAAGTACAGATAAAGGCGGGGTAGTTGGAAGAATTTTAAAAATGTGGTTTATGTTGAACATTTAACCCAGTGCAAGAGAGTAATCACCAATTAATATCAAACTATTGTTTCATTATTAAAAATGAAAATTTAATTTGCTTCACTTAACTAACCTTTATATACTTAATGTACTACATTAAATTGAAAACTCAATGATAAACTATACTAACTCTATTAATCTTGAGATCTAGACATCACTATCTAAACAGAGATTATCTTGGTTATTATTGTTAAATGTATATTGCTATCATTTTAAACTTGAAAATTATTTAACTTCACTTGGATACACATTTAATTCCTATTTATCTTTTATTCCAGATATAAATCATGTATTTCAGTTAGGAAAAATTGCTTGACGAAGCATACTTTTGGTGGATTTCTGAAGTATTTCTCATGAAAAAGAAACACAATAATGTTTGGACATCTGGTAAAATTCTAAGCCTACAAACACATAATTTAAACATTTTTTTCTACAGGGAACTATAAAATTGCCACACACCCTTAATCCTCCCATTTCTCATGTGTAATATATTGTAACTATCTTAAAATCTATCTTACTAATAGAATAAGTGAATAAGAGCACATGTTTTTCTTAAAATCCAGGCATTTCTTTTTCTTTAGTAATCCCAAGCCCAAACAGATTCACTCTTTACTTCTTTTATAAAAATCATAAAGATATGGGTTTAAGATTTGGGCTTAAGATCATATATCTTTGGCTCTGGTCAAGTGAGAAAAAAATAAAAGGAGTTATGGGTGAGGAACAGATAATCTGTAAAGAAGTGTTTTTACTAGAGGGATTTCCAGTATTGGAACCTACAAAACCCCAGTTTGTGAATTGAGTGGAATAGGGAGTCAGTGGGAAATGCGGGTGATGAGCTTAGTGGAGGATGGAATCTTCTCAAGAAATTCTCTTACATAAATTCTCTTGTGTAATTGGAATCATGTGAAATGGAACAAACTGATTCATTCCTAGCTTTGGGTAAATTATTTGACAACCATGGCCTTAGCAGATTTAGATCTGTTTCAGGACATCAGTTCACAAATATAAAACCATGATCACCAGGGGAGGGGGAGTAGTGCTTTAAAAACATTTGTCCAGAGGCCAGAGCCCCAGGAATCCTGATGCAATAGATGGGGGTTGGCTAGAGTGCATGTTCATAGGTTCTGCAGCTCTGTGGGTGATACCTGCTCAGTTCCTCTAGTGCACATGCTTCAAACTTCCTCCTTTGTTTCCTTGCCATTCCTGAAAACATCTTATTTATTTGAAAGCTTAAATAAAATCAATATGAAGTCCTTTTAGATTTTATTTTTCTGATTCACTTCTTGTTTTTTGTTGCTTATCTGTCTTAATCATTGCAGTGTCATTTGCAAGCTTAGTGCATGTAGTGATGATGTTACAGAGGGACATCGCATAAGGATGATGAAAGCAGGATGCCTCTGCCTTGAAAGATGGATATTGGCTGTGATGTAATATCAGGACTCCAGATCCAGTGACCAAAATTTACTTTGCCCACTCACCTCTTTACCTACCTTCCCTTCCTGTCTTCCAACCCTGCTCCAACACCATGGTAATCACCTGAGGACCCACAAACCTCTGTAATATCGATACTCTGTCTTAGGTAACACTTTTTTTAAAAATATTTTTTTTAGATATTGATGGATCTTTATTTTATTCATTTATTATTTATTCGTGGTGCTGAGGATCAAACCCAGTGCCTCACGCATACTAGGCAAGCGCTCTACCACTGCGCTACAGCCCCAGCCCCTTAGGTAACACTCTTGTTGGGTCAATAAATGACTAGCATGCCTCATGTCTTCATTCAGCCTTCTTTATTCTCTTCCATTTTGATTTGAACTTCTTTATGAAATATTCTATACTCACTGTTTCCAATTTCTCATGTCCCATGAACTCTTCACACAGGCAGAGTTCAGTTATCTACTCTCATCTTACTGAGATTGCTCTTTCAGAGACCAATAAAATATCCAAAATCCAATAAATAGTTAACAAATTATAACATCGTTAATGGATACATTCACTGCTGTGGCCAAATTATGAGCTATTTGAGACCAGAAACTGTGTCTTATTTACTTCTGCATCCCAGGCACCCAGAATAGTGTATGATACATAATAATCACTAAATAAATATTTTCTGGATCACATATTCAAATTTGTTGACAAATAAAAAATCCTGATACTCTAGTGAAGAAGAAAAACAAAAGTGCAATTACTGTTTTAAATCCTCAACAAGTTCTGCGGAATAAGTACTATTATCTGTTAGGAAGTGAAGAAACATATTCAGAGTAATTTAATAGATCTTGAGTATATTTGTCCAGGCACTAGACTATAATATTTTCATACATTGCCTCGTTTATCCTCTCAACAATCCTGCATTGTTCCTAGCATTAAGATTTTCACTTTAGAGATTAGAAACCTGAGATTTGGAGCTTAAGTAACATGGTTAAGATCATGCAGGCTGTGAGCTGAACCCATAGTTTTCAAAACCATAACTGACTGCAATAGAGCTGATTTTTTTTGTACTGTACTTTTTAAAAATTGGTTCTTTTTAATTATACATGGCAGTAGAATTCATTTTGATATAATTGACAAGCATGGAATATATCTTATTCTAGGTAGGACTCCATGCTTATGGATGTACATGATGGTAGGATTCACTATGGTGTATTCCTATAAGTACATAGGAAAATTATTTCAGATTCATTTCACTGTCTTTCCTTTTCTTATGCTCCCTCCCTTCCCTTCATTCCCTTTGTCTAATCTACCAAACATCTATTCTTCCCCTCTCCCCTCTTATTGTGGGTTAGCTTCCACATGTTAGTGAAAACATTCGGCCTTTGGTTTTTGGGGACTGGCTTATTTCACTTAGCATAATAGTCTCCAGGTCCAAGCATTTACTGGCAAATGTCATAAACTCATTCTTCTTTTACAAAAACTATTTAGTATCACATGCCAGTTGCCTTCACACTTGGGCATCAGTTCTGGAGGCATCTGAAGACTTTCGAAGAGGCTCACTGGCATGAAGAGTTTTCAGGATTTATTTCTGGTCAGGGGTGTCAAAAGCCTCTTACCAGAAATATAATTCTTGTTTAATCCTTCTTGCACAGACCACTCAACATAACGATTCTGACGTGTATGTTCTTTTTCCTTACCAACCCAAGCAATTCTCCAGAAGACACCATCTGAATGTACTATAATTTAAAGGGATTCTGACACTATCTACCTGGAAATAGAATCAGATCCCACAGGTTGAGGGCTCAGTACCGCAAGACTGTTCCCCATTTCAGGTGCCAAATGCAAGCCCCAGGTTGTGAACTGTGTTTCTGACTTGCTATAAATCAAGGTTCCCACTATTTCCTTCTAAGGTTTGCAAATTTGCTAGAGCAGCCCTTATAGCATACGAAACACTTTATCTTATGCTTACTTATTACTATAAAGGATATTACAAAGATACAGATGAATGGTTGGATAGGAGAGATGTACAGATCAAGGTACAGGGAGAGGAGCATGGAGTTTTCATACTCTCTCCAAGAAATCAACCCTCCAAGAATCCACATGTATAGCAATCTCAAAGCTCTCTGAATCCTGTCCTTTTGACTTTCACGAAGGCTTTAATATGTAGGCATGAATTACTCAGTAGTCGTTGGTAAGCAAGCCAGTCTTTTGCCCCTCTCTACTCTGGAGGTTGGGGATGAGGCTGAAATCTTCAATATCATCTGCTGGATTCCCCGGGGTAACTAGATCCCAATCTGGGTCTATCCAGAAGCTCCTAACACACCATTCATCTCATTAGCATACAAAAGATAATTATCATTCCAGAAATTCTAAGGGGTGAGGTTTAAGTCAGGGACAAGAGGCAGAGACTAAATATGAATTTTTCTTTTATCACAACATCACATCTACCCTTAAAAAATGGTAGCATTCTCATTTTAAAACAGAGAGATCCCTATCTCTACAACATCATAGTGTCAGAATCAGTTTTAAAAATTTCAGTGTATGGGAAGTGTAATTTAACCAAGGTGCTGATTGTGTCTCAGTTAAATATTTTTCATGGAAGAGGAGCTAAAGTGTTTCACATTATACTCTAATGAATTTGTGTTAAACTGTAATTATAAGAAAAATCATTTAATTTACATCAGAAATTTATAAAAGTTAAGATTTATAATGTAGACTAATGTTCTATATTTTCTTCTATAGTTTTTCTTACTGGTAGGGAAAACTATTTCTTTACCATGTTTTTCTTAACATAGATCCAAATCTCCAGCCCACTGTCACTTCTGACCTCTTTTGTTGTCATTTATTGGTATGACTTAATGGTTGTGATTAATATACCTTTGGTAAATCACACCCTACAGTGACTAAAGATTTACTTCTTCTTGCCAAGTTCTGACTCATTCTAGCAAAAACTAATATTTATTCATAGCTATTTGAATCAGTTTAACAAAAAGTGACATCTATATCATTAAACTATATTTTCTTCCAGGCATGGTGGCACATTCATGTAATCCCAGTGACTGGGAAGGCTGAGGCAGGAGGGTTGAGAGTTCAAAGCCAGCCTCAGCAAAAGCCAGATGCTAAGCAGCTCAGTGAGACCCTTCTCTATACAAAACAGGGCTGGGGATGTGGCTTAGTGGTTGAGTATCCCTGAGTTCAGTCACCCCCCCCCCAAAACAAATAAATCAAAACTACATTTTCCTTATAAAATTCTACTTTTATGTGTAATAATTGTCAACATTTAGAGTCCACTTATCAATATTATTTTGGTCAATTTTATACAAATAATATTTGAAACAATGACTCAAGTCTGAAGAATTTTTTTTTAACTAAAACAGCCTGAAATGAAAGAAAGTTCAATAAAAAAGCATTCAAAATATTTTTGAATTTGCTTTATGTTTCTATTACAGCAACATATGCTAGAATGATTTTAAACATAAATATAATAGGATAAAAGAATGGGGGAGAAAGTGGAATAAAAATATGATTTAAAGAGAAAAAGCGAAGAGGTCAAACAATAACTTAAAAAATTGCTCATGCGTTTTTAAAATGAAGAATATTGGTATTAAAATGCTATAAGATGTAAATTCCATTGGATAAATTAGAAGTGATGAAAGAATTTTACTTTTAACTGTCTATATTTAAACTTCATAAGAAATCACAGCATTTATAACTATTGTAAACTTTGGAAAAATACAGATGTTAACTTATAAATGTGTCAAGGAATAGAAGTTTTTTCAGAATTCTTTCGGGAGATATATGAGTCAACATTTTAATACCAATTTTGTAAAAGTGGTAGAATATGGTGGGAAGTGTCTTGAATATACACAGAAAACTGCAGTCTCTGGCAGCTCCCTTCCCTGAGGACTAAATGTTGAACCCACAACGCAAAGAAAGGACCACCAACTCCAATTTTAAATCAATTAAGCAAGCTTATATTGTGCACACAAATTAGCTGTACAGTGGCTGTTTCCTTCAAACAGTTAGGGCAGCAGCCTTGTCCAAGAGCAGGGAAGTTTTTATAACACAGAGCATTAGAAAGGTAGGTATCTTAGGAATTTACAACTGACAGGGTTCTGGCAAATGCAATACAGAAGCAGATACCAAATCAATGATTGACATGGCTTAACATCTTTACATAAGGGAGTAAACTCAGGTTCCAGCATGGGGGCGCCACTTAGCTTTTAAGAAGGGCAATTACCTAATCAAAGTCAAACATGGTCCAAGCAAGTAAAAGAAAAAATAAACCTCTCGTTGAAATGTCTTTCAATCTTAAGATAGAATTAGGCTGGGTTCATCACTAACTAATCCTGTAAATTTGGGCAAGTTACCCAACTTGTTCCAGTCTCACCATCCTCATCTACACACTAGAGATATCAACATCCATCTCATGAATTATTGGAAGAAGGGAATTAATCTATGTAACTAGCACAGCCTTGATCCACAGAAACCTCTCACCAATAACCATACTAACATTCTTATTTTTATTGTCACAGTTTAATGGCCAGGCTCTGGCCCTACTATGCATTGGCCAGCACTTGGGAAGAGCAGACTTGTGTTAGCTCTCTGCATCACAGGCACAAATTTTCACATTTTGCCTGAGTGTGAATCTGCTACTTGTTTAAAATTCTTCTGGCCTTTCCTGTAAGTGCCTTTCTGGTGCTTTTCTTTCCCCTCCCCAAATATTGGCTATAGGCCCACTCCAAGATTTCTGTCTTCACTTTTATCCAGAACTGCCAGTCTCAGCATTTGTCTCTGAAGTTCTTTTTTTACGTCTCCCTACTATGAGCCCTTCTTCCTTCCAATGCAATTTATGTACTTCCAATCTTTCCTTTGGGACCATATAGCTCTCATTCCATTTTGAGCAAACTCCTAATTCTTGTGGAAAATTCCAGCAAAATTATTTAAAAATTAGATGTTAAACATTGTCACATTTTAATTTGTTAGCATGTTAAAATTGAAGAAAAGAAATGCTAGCAAACAAACCAAGTTATAAGGCAATTTCTCTCCAAAAATATATTATGTCAGTAAAAGAATAGGAAACCAAACAGATTGTTGTATGCTGAATTAATTTGAGGTACTTGAGTTCAGAGCTGGGTCTCACCCTAAGCCCAGTAACAAAGAAGTATACTTAAGAATTGATTATGAAAAAATCCTTGAATTCAGAGATAAAGGAAATTGCTAGCAACCTGCCACTCTTCTTTCACAGTTTGACTGATAATTTATTTGAAAATAAATTTTTCCCACAAGGATAATTGCAGACTGTCAACAGAGAAACAGTGGAGATAACTACACCCAGAAATATGGGATAAAAGTTTTGCTCAATAAACATAAATTTAGGCATCTTCCTTCTGCCTGGTGATTTGACACAGCAATCCTTCCTCTCTAGCCCTATCTCATTTGAAAAGTATTAATATTTGATATATACAAAATGCATAACATATGGACAAGTTATGAGTCAGCAGCAGCAGCAGCATGATAACACAACACTTGTGAATCCCCACCCAACTCTGAATGATAGGATATAATTTATTTTGTGTTAGCTCCCTATACCCCACTTAACCTTCCTACCTTCCCTCCCTGTCTTCTATCATCCTCCATTTGCTTGAGTCACAAAAGATTTGTATGACTCCTCCTCTAAATTCTTCTTCTCACTTTATTTTTCATTTATTTTGGTCTCTTCATATTTGTGTTGTTTATCTCTTCAAATTTTTCCTATTCCTCATGGGTGGCATCAAATCCTGACTCTTCCATTATAGCATCCTATGCCATACTTGCTCAGGGCAGTCATCTCTCTGTTTAGCAAATGTGACACTTATGTCTGTACC
Source organism: Xerus rutilus (assembly GCA_028644305.1). Lineage (NCBI taxonomy): Eukaryota > Metazoa > Chordata > Mammalia > Rodentia > Sciuridae > Xerus > Xerus rutilus. Next base: position 36,586,427 of record CM053406.1, read on the forward strand.
ACTTTACCTACCATTTTCCTTCCTAACATAATAATTCATCTTAGGATATAGTGGAGTGCTTTTTGTTCATTCATTAAACAACTTACTAAACACCCTCCAGGTAGTGGCACCAGTCCAGATGGTGGGGCAAGAGCTGGGCCATGCTCCTTGCAGATGCCATCTAAAACACTTTTAAGAGTCACCTGTGGGCCAATACCATCATCATTTCCAGTTCAAAACTAAACATAAAGAGGCTTGGCAAAACTAACGGTTACAAGGTGAATTAATAAGTTGAGAAGTTTAGACTGGCTCTGGAGCCCAAGTACTCCTAAGGATGTGATCCTCCTGCCCGACTCTTTATCTGCTCTATGACAATACTGTGACAGTCATGTTAAGTACACATTGCTATCCCTTGATCTTCAGATTACTCCTCATCCTCCTAGTATAATCTTTTCTTGTTCAGAGCTTTTTGAATCCTGCTTTCTCTAGCCAGGCAACACTTTTCTTCCCACTTGGCTAGTTTCAGTCTTTGGTTGAATGGCAATGCTTTAACATCCTCACATTTTCTTTGATTCCTCCAATCCAAAGGGCTGCATTTTATAGGTTTAGAGGCATTGTCTTTTAATAAAAAAGACAATAACCTGCAAATTTCCACTGCCTGTCTAAAATTATTTCCAGATTTCAGTTGCTAACCAAAATAAAGACCCTTCATTCAAATAAGAACAAAAGGAGTGATATATTATTTGCATAGCATTTCATTTTTTCTTTTTGCTTCCCTGCTTTTCGATGTCTGTTCTCTTATCTCCTGATGACACCAGCCTTGCCAGCTTTAGCCTTGTCTGTGCCAAGAGAAAAACTGAACTCTCTCCTGACATTTGCTTAAATTTCACCTACTCGGAGCTCCATTTATAAGAGACTGACCTTTCCATGCAGAAATGATGCTACGTTTATAGCTTAATCTGATTATAAGAATATTGCATTTAATTAAAGGACACTTGGAAAAAGTGAGAACTGCAGTTGCTTGCCTTCTTTTTATTTATTTTGATTTTACAAAATTAAGATAATATTATTTACAAGCTGTTAAACTTTAATATTCCAGCTTAACATTTTTGTGAGATTGAAAAAAAGGATATGAAAGGAAGGATCCTGTATAAAAATATCAATAAACTTGTTCATGTAAAATTAAAATTCTTTGGCAAAACTTTGTTATGAATGCATAAATAGAAAAGCCAACATCAGAAAACATCTTAAATGTTTAATACATAAAGGAGTTATAACCTAAACATCTAAAGATCTCAAACAAAGAAGGGAAGTTAAAAAAACCTAAGTAGAAATAAGCAAAGAATATAATCAACTCAAAATAAAATCATACCCTCACAACATTTCATATTTTCTATCTCTTAAATCAGTATCAATTAGAATATGTTATTATTTAATTTTTAATCTTTTTAATTATAGTATTAAGGAACTTTTTCACATAGCCTTTATAAAATGAGCTGTACTAGTAAATGTAATTTCAAAATAAAGGCAAAGAAACTATTAATGGGTAATAACCTTTCAACTCACGTGGGCAATAACTGCTGCTTACTAGTCTGAAAATTCCCTGATATTAAGGACCATTTCTTTTACTGTTTAGCTTCTGATGCATAGAGTGGGGATAATATATCTAGTACATGTTTTTGAAAGAAAATGCAGAAAACTGGTGTCATTCTTGCTTTTGGACTTTCTCTTTGGACAATTATTATATAAAGTGCACATTTTATAAAATTAATTTGTAATGATGTCACCATGGAAATAACTGCTGTTTTCCTCTTTGCCAAAGGGAATTTCACATTTCAACTTTAGCACATGAGTCATGGAGGCGTGACCAGCAAGATATGGAAGTAAAGAATGATGTTGCTTAGGGTTTATACAATCAAATCTTTTTGCTAACTCATTATAAGTGACCTGTAAGAAGACACTTGGGAATGAGAAAGTTATGAAATAAGGAAGAATAAGAAGAGTGGGAAGAGAATGACTAAACATTAATTTAAAAATGTGGAAAATTTTAGCAAATTAAACCAAAAATAAAAACTAAGGATGAGTGAGTGTAACTAATAACTTGTTCAATTTTGGCATCTATTCTGCTGTATAGACACAATCCACAGGTTCATGTCTCTGTGGGCCTCAGATCTTGGGGTCACAGCTGTTCTTAGTAGCTATGTGGGTGGGAGCTGGGAGAGCACCCAAAATATGACCGCACTGGCTGGCTGACGTGTTATCATCTCTATGTCAAAGGCGACGTCTATTGCTGAGGCTCCATCGTTATGCTGTGGCAGCTTGCCTAGGAAATTTGTGATTAGATTTTAGAGCAAGTTAAGAAACAAAGCCCAACTGCCCACTCCCTGAAGCACTGGCTGAGTATCTTGACTTCCTCTCAAAGCAGTATGAAAAAAGGAGACAAAAGAGCAATTATGTGAGGGAGAAACTTGAAAAACTCTACCTTGGCTCTCTAAGGAAGGTCAACACCAACAGGGACAAGTCACGTTGACAGTATGTATCCTTGATATGTTCTGATGAAAATGGCACTTATCCTCAGTGTTCTCCCTTTCCAAAACCCCTAATCCCAGTTTAACCATGGGTAAAACATCAGACAAATCGCATTTGAGGGACCTGTTACAAAGTATCTGACCAGAACTCCTCAAAACTGTCATGGTCATTAAAAACAATCTAAAACACAGTCACAGCCAAGAAGAGTCTGGTGATTAAAGGTAACGAGGTTTCTTGGATGAGATTGCAGAACCAAAAAACCACCTTGGGTAAAAACTAAGGACGTATGAATGAAAATGTCATCTTCAGTGAATTACAATAACAGAGAGGAAAGGTATATGGATTGTGTAAAAAAAAATAGGAGAAGCTTTGTAGTGGAGAGATGGAAATTTAGATCTTGTTGGATAGGCTGTCTTGTAGGGTGATGCCCTACCCCTGAACCCAGAGTTTCTACTACTTAGGAGCAGAAGCAGCAGATCCTGGAGTCGCCCATCACATCACATTGGTGCTAAAAATAAAAGGCAATAAGGACAGTGGGTTAAAATTAAATTTTGAGAAAATGCAAAAAAAAAAAAGTTTTAAAAAGATTTGAATACCTTTGACTTTCATAAATGTTGTGAAATTTCAACAGATGTTGCTAGCTATATTCTTGCTTTTTCTACCAGATGAGATTTGCTGAATTATATGATTCTGGAAGATCATATAAATTTTACCTAAACTGGTGATTCTTTTTTAACAAAATAAAGCATGAGTAGAAGTCTAATTTTCTCAGAGTAAGTTTTCTGTTAGTAAATATTAATCCAAGTTTAGTCAATAATTTTTTTAAAAAAAGAAACTTCTTGTACATATTACTCCTCTCACTGTGCCTCTGGGTGTACTAAAAACACTCCCTAATGAAAACTTGCAAAGTTTTCCTTTTTCATTCAGTAATGTTGTGTGGAGGAGCCATTAATCAGAGCACTGTTGATTTAGTTGCATGCACTGGCTGTGGTGTAATTTATCAATGCAGGCCTGTGCTGTGGTCCCCTTTCCTGTCATTTCCTGGATGTTTCCTTGCCTGTGACAGCATGATGATTGATTTTTACTTTCTTTAGTGTAAAAAAGGCAGACACACATTTTTGTTACATATGCTTTGATATTCCATGGATAATGTTGAGAATGAACATAAAATTAACAAAAGCTTGAAAAATCATTGTTTTGTTAAAAATGGTAAAAAATCAGAATAATTGGTGATAAAATTATGAATATATTTCATTATTGCTTTGAAATTAAACTCATCAATTAGACAGCTAAATCACTATTTGTATACTTCTATTATATGTGTATGTTTAACACAGAAGGAATATAAGATGAAAATTTTTCCTGTTCATTATACTAATTAATAATCAAAGATCATATTCTGTGGTTAATACTTTTTACCTTATGAGCTTTATATTTTAAAATGAACATTACAAAATTTAAATTCAGTGAGATCTTTTATTGAAAAAAATGAAAAAGAATTAATGTTATTTGATCAAATTACTAAAAATGTGAGAAAGATTAGAAAATTTTAAGTTTAAATTAAAACAAAATAATGTGACAAAAACAGAAAAACTCAATACTATCTTGTAATACAAAGTAATAATGAGTTTTAAAAGTATATGGTAGTATTTTACAAATAATAGCACAAATATGAAGCTAGCAGAATACACACAATATGTTCACCATGTTCATTATAGTAAGCAGGTTGATAAACCATGAATATGGTAAGGTCTCTAGGATCAAAAGCAGCAGAGTTCAACCAGTGCTTCAGTTCACACTTGCTTGAGACGAGGCCATCCACTCTGCTTAAGGTCTTCCAGTGAGAAGGTTGGTCAGTTGCTTACCAACTGGTTCTTTCATCTGGGAACAGAATGATAGAAATTTCTTGATTACATTGAATCAAAATCTATCTCCTTGTAATCTCCATCCGTTTTTCCTGGTTCTGCCCCTATTAACTAAATCCCATATCACAAGACGATGCCTGTGAGGATCATAGGGAGTAATTAGTAAATTCCTGAGTATTATTTCTATTTTCTTTCTCTCTTGAACACAGCTCTGATTATATCATTCCCAAATTCAGACATTTCCAATGTCTGTTCCATTGCCTACAAAATGAAGCCCAAATTCTTTGATTTTTAAAATCAATTGTGACCAATATCCCAAAGTGTCTACATTATTTTTTATTGCTATCTTTCCTGAGGCTTTTCTCTCTTTTGTTATTTAATATACATCAGTGTCCTCTTGCTCTGTCATGATACCTTTGGAAGCAGGATCTTTGCTTGATGTAATTTTGTATGCTTGCAATTTCAATTTCACATGACATGTTGTAGCTATTCAATAATAAATGATAAATCATGGCCCCTAAAATGGATGTGCTCCAGGTGACTTGGATCAGAACAGAGAAAAATAGAACTATCCTTCTCTTGTCCTTGACACTTAATTTCTATTAATGCAGCTCAAAATGTTCTACTACTTTACCAGCTAAGTCATGCTGCAAGTTCATTCTGACCTCGCCGTCAACTCTGCCAAAGCCTTTCACGTGAATTGCTGTTAATCCTGTACATGTGAGGTTAATTTTTTTTTTAAGAGAAATGTGGAACTTTATGTTTCTAGCTCTTAAATTTCTCTTTGTTTTTTCTGGCCCATACTGTCAGTCTGTTGAGAATATTTTGGTTCCAATATCTCTCTTATTAGTTCTCTCCTTTAGTCTTGTGTCATCTGAATTTTCAATTGTATGTCTCCTCTTTTTTCATCCAAGTGTTAACCAAGTGTTGAACACTTGCCTGGTCAAAGGTTGAGCCATGGACAACAGCAGAGAGACAGCCTTCCCAATGGCAGAGGCTTATTTGATGCATTCAATCAGATATGAGAACACAACTATTATGAGGTTCAGTCATTTTTCATTCTTTCAGCAAATATCAGGAGAGATTTCTTCAAATGTCTTGGAGAAGTCATAGTGTGATACAGAATAAATTATAATTTTTGAATACCTATTTATTAAATTTTTTGAAAGTATTAAATTGACTAAACAACTAAGGAGTTCCCAGATAGCTACTAGAAATGGCACAAAATTTACCTTTTTGAAAACTATCAATTCTAGTCATGATTATACTTACTTTAAAGATGAGAAAACAGAGCTTCAGAGTAGTAAAATATTTGTCAGAGATTTCAAAGCTATTGAGACTCAGGACCAGGCTTCCAAGGTGAGGTCCAGCTAACAGAATCCCAAGTCTATCCTTGACCCTTCTCTGCTTCATCCTCCCCCCTCAATCCACAGTAAATCCTGACTGTTGTCCATCTTCATCCCATCTCCAATCTCTCCTTTCATCTCCATACAGTATTCCAACCCTATTACCATTCTTTATCCCTGCAATAACTTCCTGTCCCCTGTATTTCCTTTATTGTCCTGGACATGGCCAATTCTCTACAGAATTTCAAAATCCTAAATCAGATTATGTTATTTCTCTAGTTCAAACCCTTTCAAGGGCTGCCCACAGCACTTGTACACACTGTAAACACATTGTTATGGATGATATGCCCCTAAATAAAGTTGTTCTTGGCCAGGAATACCTAAAATCCCAGTGGCCTGGGAGACTGAGGCAGGAGGATTGCAACTTTGAGGACAGCCTCAGCAATTTAGTGAGGCCCTGAGCAACTTAGTGAGAAACTGTCTCAAAAAAAAAAAGGGCTGAGGATGTGGCTCAGTGGGTTTAATCCTTGGTACCAAAAACAACAACAACAACAATAAAAACAAATTTAAAAAAACAATAAAAATATTCTCCTCTTGATTCCTCCAATACATCTCTATTTTGTTTCTTGTTTTTCTCCTCTATCACACTGTTGTAGCCACATTGGGTTTTGTTGAATTCAAATATATTACTAAACTTACTTCTTTCCAGAAGGTGACTATAACATATCTTTGTGCAGCTGGTTCCATCTTATATTAACATCTCAGTTCAAATATCTCTTTTTCAAAGAAGCCTTCTCTCGTCTCTTCGTCTATTACTGCCTTCTACCAATTGTTATTTTGGTCTGCATTATTTTGTTCACCTCTTATGTATTTAATCAAAATTGTTATATATATATTAGTGTCTTTTAATAAAAATATTTGTATAAAATGTTTCATTGCTAGATCCCCCAAATCTAGCTTAAGTTGACTAGGTTGAGTCAACTAGTAGATTCTTGAGAAGTCCTGGCCAAACCAATGAAATAGTTGTCTGATTGCATAATAAGCTAACTAAAATAAGAAATATTTCTTCTAAAGAAAAAAAAAGAATAAACACACATTTACTTAGATCCTAACCATGTATGTAGTAACTCAGGTTAGAAAGAAGGAGGAGAAAGGGAGGTTAGAATTTTTAGAACGCACATTTTCTATCAGTGACTAGGGAGTATGAGTTAAAATAAAAGCACATGGAGGAGGACTGTACCTTCACACATCCTGGCAATATTTTTAAATTCCAGTATGTATCACATTTTGTTACACAAACCTGAAGAAATAAGTGCAAATAGTGGAGATGAGGAGGAATGGTATGTAGGCAAATGGGACTAGAAACTTTGCTTTACTTCTCACAAGTCAACATTTTAAGTCTTTCTTTAATAGCTATTAAAATGGACCTATCCAAGGCTATATAATGACAGGCATTAACATCAGTGACAATAGCTCTCAAGTGATTTTCTATTATGCTGATTTAAAAAATAAAATAAAATCATATTCTGAAACTCTAGGAATCAAGGATAAAATTATTTTTATTATGGGCCTTAAAGGCTTAAGTATATGTAAATGTCCAGAAGTATTAAACATAATTCAATAGCTATTTATTAAACTTCTACAGATTATATTATTTATAGTTCAGGGTTTATTTGATGAAATTAACTTTAATTTGGAAGCTTTTAGGGGGAAATTTGAGCACTTTTATTCCAAGCATATATTGATTGTACAAAACATGCTATATATATGTGTGTGTGTGTGTGTTTGCCTCCAACATTTGCTCAGGCTGCTGTTCCTGGTATGTCCTTCCCCTTTGGGCAAAATTGTGTAAATACCTAAAGGTCCCAAGGTAATTGTCATCTTCTCTATGAAGATTTCTCTAGTCCCTTTCCCAATATACGTGCAAGGTCAGAATTAGTTGTTCTCTCTGATATTTTCAAAGTCCTCTTTACCGCTATTGTAACACACACACTTAATTTCCATTCCCAAAGTATTCAGTCTAGTGAGAGATGACAAACTTACAAAGTGTCCCGCCCATGCTGCATCCTCAGGACTTCTAACAGTCTCTGTGATGTGGTAAATTTTCAAAACCTACTCCTCCTTTCCTCCCTTTGTTTCTTTATTTCTTACTTCATATATTTACTCAGTGAATAATTATCAACTAACCATTATTCACCAGGCAATATTTTAGGGGTAACAAACAAAACAGCTGTGATTAAGATGAGCCTTCCTACTTTCCAGTGAGGAAAATAATAAAAATGTTGAATATAAATAAATAAGTCAGTAAAATATTTTAAAGGAACAGAACAGAATGACCGGGAGAGAGTCTACCACTATAAGGGTCCAGGGAAGACTCTTTGGGCAGAAGTCATTTGAGCTGGATCTGAAGGGCAAGATGAAACAATTATGTCAGTCCCCTGGGGAAGATTATTTCAACTGGACAGTGAGTGAAACTACCCAAATAAAAAACAAATTTAATTTGTTTTAAAGATGAAAGGAAGGCTGGTGGGATTCTATTGATTTTCATCAATGCAGATCTTGAGTAAGGAATATTTCCAGGGGTGGTGCAACTGAATTGTTTGCCTGGAACTTAGACAAGAAAGTATTCATCACGGTGAACAAGTGGGGGCAAAACAAAACAAAAACCTGCATGCCTCTTGAAATAAACAAATGGCTATAAAAACATCAATATATTGATTGGAATGTGCACGAATGTAATTATGATTATAAACTGATTGCCCCTCATTATTACTGTCATCTAATGCCTGAATGGGATGATATGATTTTTAAGTTTAGTGATTTTTGTTTCAGTGATTTTTGGCTCCTGATTCCCTGCCATTCTCCCCAGGGTTATCTCCACTTTAATTTTTGTCCACTTCTGTAAACATGATGGTAATCTCTTCAATGCCTTGCATCTTAAGTACCTGGGCCAGGGTTCGATGGATGTATCTTTGGGGGGAGAAGGGATAAATTGCCCCCAGGTGAGATCACTGATCTAAAAGATGATAAAGCCAGGACAAAAATGACATTTTAACTGTTCTATTAGTCAAAACTGAAGATCTTATAATACTATTTTCTGATCATGAAATAAAAGAAATCCGGGCATTTAAACATACAGACGTGGGCACTAAGAATTTCTTAGAAACATCCGTTTGATGCAGGTCTCTGAAAATACTGCTGGCATCATGCAGGAACTCAAGTGTTGATGCTCAATAACTTTGCTGGAGTCCTGAATCCAAACATGGGTCTATGTTGACTAAATAAACAGTAGAACAGCATCTTTCAAAAAAGTTTTTTAAGGCTTTGTATTCTCAGTCTAATGGTAAGTTATATTTCTCCTCAAAATTAAAAAATGTATTTCCTGTCTGTAGTAAAGTAGGAAGGAAAAGAATCGCCAGAGAAAATGCAATGACCTGACCATTCAGCCCAGCCCAAATAAACACTTTTATTTCCTCTCCTTTTCTAAAACAAACACAACTCAACCAAAGTTTATCTTTTCTTCATTTGGAATTCTATTTTGGGGCTCACATCACACAGAAAAAGTGAAATGTTAGTGAACAAGCGTGCCTCAGTAAGGGAAACATAAGGCATTTATTACAAACGAATTCCAAATAATTAGTGGAGGAGATCATAAAATGTTCAGAGGGGAAAAAAGGGCTGAATTTCAAACAGGAGGGGGTCTGAGCCATTAATGGGTAATCTGCACTACTTTTGTTAATCCCCTGGGGCTTCCATTACAGGTGGTTCATATTTCTAAGCAGTGAAGTATGCGAGATGAATGGAAAATTTCTCCTTAACATTTTCCACTACCCAGTCTTAGCATGAAAAACCCTATACCAGATCAGGCAGCTGGTTTATTATAACTTCTAATTCAGAGACATATCACCATTTACTTATGCCCAGCCCTTTCTACAGAGCTTTTCCTTTCTACATTTCCCTGGTATAGAATTTCCTTTAGAGAAAGTTTCTGGCTGTTTTTTAATATAGACTGGCAAGTGTTATTCAGATTTGAAAATACTGAGCACGTGAGCTAACGTTTATATCTATTAGATCTGAGGACATTTCATACTGTAAAAAAAGAAAAGTCACATGTATTTTACATGTAAAATGGCCCTAATCTCTGCAATAGTTGCCATAGAGAAGAATTAGAAAAATATGGGTTGTTTTTCTTATCAATATCATCTGAGTATAAAGTATGGTAGCAAAATGTTTTTAATTTATTCAAACAAAAAATTATCAAATAATTTAGATGAGGTAGAATGACAAAGATGTAAATATACAGAAAACCAAAAACTAAAACTAATCAAAGCACGAGTGGTGTTTTGCATAACCCTGAACTAGAGAAAGAAAGATTACCTGGCCATTTTATCTTTCATATTTAAGTTATGCTCATATGTGTTCCCAGGAGCCCCTAACACAGCTTTTGATTTTGGTAAAGCTGGTCTTACCATTGTACTAAATGCCAGGTTCTTGTCTTCTCTTGTGCCTTCCTACGTCTGGTTCTTCCCTTCCAGATGCCATGTCACTCTTTTCAGTGCAACTTGTCTTAAACATCTTTCTTGATATTAGTCAATTGAAAACTATTTCTGTCAGTTTCTAAACATATTTAAATCTACAACTCTACTTAGTTCTCTGGACATTTGGAAGAAGCATAGTCCTAGCCCTCAGCCTGGAGTCCTTAGGGAAGAACCCAAGGCGATGGAATGCAGGTAGAGCTGTAAAAATTCAAGGAGTATAATAGAAAGCAAGAATAAATGGTATTAATGTAATGATGTCTTACTGTTGTTGGCCTCTTCCTTCTTTTCTTCCTCCCTCCCTTCCTTCCTTCCACCCTTTCCTCCTTCTTTTTTTTTCCTTTTATTAGTTTGATAACATCGACTTTGAGTTTTGTAACCTCTTTATGAAAAATGTGGAAATTTCAGGCAGAACTTCTTTAAGTGCCAGCAATACCCCCATAGGGATAGCAATTTGTACATCTGAAATCCAATCTCTTTTCCTCTGATATCAATTCTCTCCATTACCACAGAATTATTTTGCTGATATGCAAATTTTTTCACATCACTCCTCTCCCTGCAGATTTCAATTACCTCTCCTTTGCCTCCAGGACCAAGTCGAAACACTTCAGCATGACAAATAATTGCTATGTTCCTTATTGACCCCCACTCACTCAATAACCTCATTTTCTACAAATCTCCACCTCTTTCTCTGTACTCTAGCACCCAAATACTTGTGATTTCTCAAATGCATCCTGATATTTCACATATTTCTATAACAATTGCTAATATTGTTGTAAATACTTTATGTACATTAATTTATTTCAGCCCCAAGCATCTCTATGAGTAAATATTTTTATAGTTATCCTTTGGAAATGAGGAAACTGAGGCACAGAGAAATCAAGTAACTTGCAGAAGATGATTCCAATAGTAGTAGGTATTGGCTAGAACTCAGGATTCAAATACATATCCCCGGCCCCAGGGTTTAGATCTTCCTTCTACTCATGTCTGTCTGATACAGTTCAATGCATTCAAGATCTAGCTTATGTTTCAATGTTTCCTTAAATCTGACTCTCTCAGATTGAGCTTACTAAGTCCTTTGGACCACTATTATCCTTTAAATATTCTTTTAATTCTGCATAGCACATATGTTGTAATTAATTATTTACATGATCTCTTTAATTCAGACTGGGTTCCAAGTCTTATTTAACTTTTTAACTTTTTAAACTCATCCCACAGTACTGTTTCGTTTAATGAATAAATTAATAAAGAGCTAAAGAGTTGAAGGTGGGTACATAGCCATCTGCTAAATTCTAAGTCACTATAAACTTTTCAGAAAATCTTGATAGTAAAATGACAGGTGATTTTTATTTACTTATTTACTTTTGTTGTTGTTTTGGTTTATTTGCATACAATCTTGCTTTTTCTTAGGGGGAAAAAAGCCTGCTATGGATTATTTATATTTTTTTAAAAAATTTTGAAGATGTAAAAATTAATAAATCTTTATTCATAATCTGAAATTTAGAAAGAAGTTTTATTCCTTTAAAAAAGTTTACATACCTTAACCAAGTTGTGTAAGATGCTAGAATATAAATTGAATATAGCAACATATTTAACCTCACTCTTATAATACTTAAAATATTATGCTATAAAAGAGTTATATTTTTATCTTCTACATTAGGCCATCCAGTCAGGAGTGGAGCAAAAGTGTATATGAATTTCCAGGTCATTTCTTGGTGGGCATGACCGAGAAAGGTACTAACTTTGAATTATATGCTAGCAGTTTCAACAATGGTTCACTGTTTCATCTTGCCCACAGTGGGTGATTTTAGGATAAATAGTTTCTGGCTTGAAATGTACACAGCTTCATAGATCAAAGTCAACCCTTTGAACAGATTCCAGAAACACCCTGGTAGCCAGTGCAAGCCATAGTGCACAGACGTTAATAGGATCCATCTGCCTAAGACCCTCAAGCAAGCAAGCTGCCACTATATTTTGTAGTAGCTGAATGATCTGGTGGTTTTCACAATAGCCCCACTGGATCACATTGTTGTAATGCTCTGGAAAACACAAAAATTATGGATGGTGCAATTCTGAATAAAAAGGGAAGTGTAACGTCTATGTGAATTGTTCAGGAAGAGATATTATGGGTTTCTTTGTTATTATATTGATTCAGAAAAAATGCAGGATTTAATATGGTGCATGTTAGATATGTGTATATGCACCGAAGGACTGTCCAGAAAATTGCATGTCTTTCTTGAGCAATATTTTTGATAAGATAGGTAAATAACATGTTCCAAGTGGCATCTCTGTCCTAACATAGGATTCCTAAATCTTCATTTCTTTCCTTCCTTTCCCCAGTGATGTGCGTTTTGAGCCAATTGCCTAAAAGGAGAATGAATATTTTCTGTTCCAAGCCCAAAATTTAGAATAGAACATTTTTTTAAAAGGGTGATCTCCAAAGGGAGGGTGGGAGAAACACTTGTCTCCAAGTCTGAGAATTTTAATATTTTTCCAGAAAATTTAGTAATAATTTCTCAAAATTAGAAGTCCCACTCTAGCTTTACATGTTAAATATGAACAAATCTAACTAAGCAATGATGTCATTATGTGACTTCTTAAATCTTAATAATGTTGTCCTTTTATCACTTTGATTAATGGTATTTATTGGTTCAACCTTCAGAATCTTCAGAGTTCATCTAAGGAAATCTGAGATGTTTGTCTCAAGGATTTTCCCAGTCATCCTGGTCCTGACTGCTTATTACTGACTTTTCTTTTTCCCAAAGCAATCTTTTCATTATTTGGGCAGCTAAGGACTGGATTCTATTTATCAACCCTGAAAACTCTCTCGTCTTCCACACCCAGCTAGGATACCCACTATGAATGACCACCTAGGCGGGTTTGGAATTGGTTCCAATGACTGCATGGCCTGTAAATGACATTAACATACTGAATTCACCTTGGCAAATTCTCAATGACCATGAATGTATCACCATAGAACAGGAGCAGCCTAGGGCTAACACCTGGGAAGAGTGCCTGATTGTTATTTTAGCCCCATGTAGGTGGTTGTTTTAATTTTTTATTTGCACTAGCACTATATTGTCAGCTGGATAGGAAACAGAGCTAATTAAGTAGCAAATACAAAGATTGTAGTATATTTTTCATAGAAAGGGAGCTGTGGAAACACAGAGGCAGGTTAAAGGAAGGGTAAGAGTTGGTCCTACCCTCAGATGGTTTTTAGATTACTTGCCAGACACATGTCCGCACTGATTTAGACATTTATTCTATGTGACTTGCTGTAGATCCCTTTTCTACCATGAACTTAAGCTGTTATTTTTCAGTAACGGTTTTTGCGATGTTTTTCTCTCCCCTTGTCACCAAAAAAAGTATAGGGTCTTCTCACTCAGAGTAAAACAGTAACAATGCAAGCAGGTCTTCACCAGAAGAGCCTCGCAGAAGGTGGACACCATCTTCCCTACACAAGAAACCAGGTCTATCTAGTCTTGTGGGGTGAAGTGGGGGAGATCAGGGAAGAAGGAGGTAAACCATGATTTGATTCAGCATCTCCAGGATTTTATATGAGATAAAGCTCAAAGGGAACAGCAAAATCAGAAAGAATCTAAGTCTGAGGCCTTTATTTATGAAATGTGAAGGAGACAAAATGTTCTGTTTAAAAACAAACGTCTTTGGCTGATAGTTAATCCAAATATCCAGCCAAAAATAGGGGGAAACCACCTTCTTGGATTGTGTGGTTGTCCCCCCACCTCCTGTTCCTATCATGCTGCCAACACACTCCATTTACTGCCACTGGGATGGGAGGGGTCAAGGGTGCTGGTGGAAAAGAGCTCATTTCTTTTGGTCCCCACATGGTTAATGAGATAAAATGTTGGCATGACAGCCCTTAACACATCTTTTTATGGCATTGGACTTGTTCTTGCATAGTTGAAAATTTTATTCAGAAAACAGACCCTTTTACGAATGATTCATAATGATATCTAGGCGCTCACATCTGTATCTCGAAAAAACCAGAACCAGTTTTTTTGGTTTTCAGTGATAAATGACCCTCTGTGGATGTCCTCAGTGGAAGCTGCAAACACTGCACTGCAGGTCTGGTGCAGAGCTGAGACTTTCTCATCCAGTCCTGCCTGAAGGAGGAAGTGACCGGACTCCAATGGGCTGGGTCAATGAGAGCATCCCTCGACTTCAATAATGGTTCTTGTAGTGCTGGAGCTGAAGGAATTTGTCTATGAGCAGCAGCTAAGCTGATTAATTTAGGGAAAGAATGAGAAGAAGATGGGGATGGGGAAGTAGGGAGGATCCAGAAAACCAGTGCTTTGCAACAGGGCTGGCTCTCTTTTGACCTCCCTTCTCTGTATGCTGGTGATGGAAGAGCTCAGCATCCTAGAGCTAAGCTCTTCCAGAAGATAAGCATTGTGGTAGAGTGCAAAAGCTCAACTGTGGAGCCTGGAGCCTCTCCAAAGCCCCTGCCATCACTTCCTGACCAGTTGATGGAAACAAGTCCTTTTTTGTTCCCAAACCTCAATTTTTGACCCACAGGATGGGAAAAATTTATTCAGATGAGCAAATGCTGTATTACTTACAAAACACTTCATAATGAAAGTATTGACCATATATAATTATGATAATAACATTTTAGGAATGATTCACATTGATTACTTTAATGTATTTGGCAAAAGCACTTTGAGGCTGTATTTGCTGAATCCTCAGAAGAATGTGAGCACATTGCCTTTCTGTGATCTATGACCTAAGAGACTTGGAGGCATTGCACAAGATAAAGAATAATTCTCTTCTCCACCTGAATAGATCCACAGGGTATAAACAGAAAGGCACTTTCCCCAAATTGCATCTGGTAGATACTGGGCAGAGAAATAGATTGATATCCTGTAATAACAATATTATAATTTAAGTACCAAAAGTTTTGAACATGAAATGTTTATGCTTTGAAATGCTTAATGATCGTTCCTGCCTAAAATGGAAAGGATATCAGTTTGGAAGAAAATAACAAGATGTCCAAAAAGGAATGTGTGAAATATCTTTGCAGGTGCACAGTTCATGATGCTTCCTGTCATTCATCCAAATATTTTCTCACTGAGAGATATTGAAGAAAAATAAGTGACAGTGAGATTCATGCTCATAGCTTACTGAGTCAGGAGAAATTTAAGTCTTTGTTACTTAAAGTCACATACTAAGAAAATAGTATAGGAGCTTTACAAAAGGTAAAAAAAAAAGGCTATGCTTTATTACAGAGCTTCACAAACAGGTCCAAGAGTCAGAGAGATAGTTACTACCAAAATCATATCCTTTTTTGGTTCAAATGACTTTAACGTTATCAAAAGTCTGACAGTACTGATTTGCTCATTTCCTACAGAGTATACTTTTCTGAAGATGTCCTAAGAACATTAGCTAAACTCTTTTCTTGAGAGTGTCAACCTAAAAAAAATTCTCCAGAAAATAATATTTATTTGGGAACAGCATTGCTGTGGGACATGCAGAACATTGCAATGGAGATACACATTCCAAAGTAAATTCTGGGTATATTCAAGGAGGTCATGGCAAGGGGAAAGTTTTAAGGACAAAAACCAGGAGGACAACATTGTATATTTTGAGCCAATAATCTTTGACCAGTGTGATTAATGAAAAGAGTGACATCAGCCTGAGGTTGAACAGACAGTTGCTGGGCAGATGTCCTTACAGAAGTACTTTTTTGTATAAGGTTGCAGTGGCCTTCATGCAAGCTTGTGGTCTGGCACACTCTTCTGTGAGAGTTATCATCAGACAATCTTGCATAAGAACCTTTCTCCATAACCTCCTGGCTTTATTTATTTATTTATTGTCAAGGTTGACACAATGACTCCATTTTGATTCTGACAACTTTCACATGTTTTTCAGCAAGGTTTTCTCTTGCCCTGAGAAAGGTTTATGCTGATCCTTCAAGCTTCACCCATTCACCCATTCTACTGTTGGCAGGGGGAGAGCTAGAAGGCTGTCAGGGTAGACTCAACCATTGAAGCAGGTGATCCTCCTTTGATCTTGTCTTTGCATCTTTCCTCAGACTTCTCAGAATCCTTCTCCCACACCTCTCAGACCCAGCAGCCATATTAATTTGGCTGTCTACTTCCTCCTACTCTCCCAGCATGATGACCTCCCCTTCCTCTATCTGGTTCTAGACTTTCATTCTTCTGGTCATCTAGACTATCTCCACCCCTTCAGACTCTCCCACTCACTAAACTAAAAAGATAATAATACCTTAATGTTTTATAATTAGGCAGGAGAGATGTGAAGAATTTCTTAATGTGTAGGAATGAATCCTACCTAAAAGAATATCAGGCAGTTTGAAAAAGAGGTAAGAGACCTCTCCAATGAAAACAACAGAACACTAAAGAAAGAAACTGAAAAAGGCCTTAGAAGATGGAAAGATCTCCCATGCTCTTGGATAGGCAGAATCCATATTGTCAAAATGGCCATACTACCCAAAGCACTATACAGATTCAATGTGATTCCAATTAAAATTCCAACATCATTCTTTATAGAAATAGAAAAGGCAATCATGAAATTCACTTGGAAAAATAAGAAACCCAGAATAGCCAAAACAATCCTTAACAAGAAGAGCAAAGCAGGAGGCATCACAATTCCAGACTTTAAATTATATTACAAAGCTATAATAACAAAAACAGCATGGCATTGGCATCAAAATAGACATGTATATCAATGGTATAGAATAGAAGTCACAGAGACAAACCCACATAAATACAGTTATCTCATACTAGACAAAGGTGCCAAAAACATACACTGGAGAAAAGATAGCCTCTTCAGTAAATAGAGCTGGGAAAACTGGAAATCCATATGCAGCAAAATGAAACTAAACCCCTATCTCTCATCATGCACAAAACTCAACTCAAAGTCGATCAAGGACCTAGGAATTAGAACAGAGACCCTACACCTAATTGAGGAGAAAGTACACCCAAATCTTCATCATGTTGGATTAGAATCTTACTTCCTTAACAAGACTCCTAAAGCACAAGAAATAAAAACAAGAATCAATAAATGAGATGAATTCAAATTAAAAAGGTTCTCAGTAAAAGAAACAATCAATGAGGTGAACAGAGAGCAAATTCTGGGAGCAAATTTTTGCCACACGCACACCAGATAGAGCACTGATCTCCAGGATATATAAAGAACTCAAAAAACTTAACACCAAAAAAACAAACAATCCAATCAATAAATGGTTTAAGGAGATGAATAGAAACTTCTCAGAAGATATACAATTAGTCAATAAATAGATGAAGAAATGTTCAATATCTCTAGCAATTAGAGAAATACAAATCAAAACTACTCTAAGGTTTCATCTCACCCCAGTCAGAATGGCAGTTATCAAGAATACAAACAACAAAATAAGTGCTGGCGAGGATGTGGTGAAAACGGCACACTCAAACATTGCTGGTGGGACTGCAAATTGGTGCAACCTATCTGGAAAGCAGTGTGGAGACTGCTTAGAAAACTTGGAATAGAACCACTATCTGACCCAGGTATCCCACTCCTTGGTCTATATACCCTAAAGACTTAAAAACAGCATACTATAGTGATGCAGCCACTTCAATGTTTTTAGCAGCACAATTCACAATTGCTAAACTGTGGAAGCAACCTAGATGCCCTTCAATAGAAGAATGGATAAACAAACTGTGGTATATATACACAATGGAATATTACTCAGCAATAAAAGTGAATAAAATTATGGTATTTGCAGGTAAATGGATGGAATTGGAGAACATCATGCTAAGTGAGGTAAGCCAGTCCCAAAAAGCCAAAGGCCGAATGTTCTCTCTGATTAGTGGATGCTGATACATAAAGTGGGTAGGGGTGGGGAGCATGGGAGGAATGGAGGAACTTTGGATGGGGCAGGAAGGAGGTGGGGGAGGGGAGGGGGAATGGGAGTAGCAAAAATGGTGGAATGAGATGGACATCACTACCCTAGGTACATGTATGAAGACACAAATGGTGTGATTCTATCTTGTATGCAACCAGAGAGATGAAAAATTGTGTTCTTTATGTGTACTATGACTTGAAATGCATTCTTCTGTTTTAAAAATAAATTTAAAAAATTTAAAAAGAAAAAAATATCAGGCAGTTTGAGAAGTGAAGGAGGTACTACAGAAGTACAGGAAGGTCCTAGTGAGCAAGAGAGTTGGAGGTCGGCAGTGCATGTTGGTTGCTGAACTGTGAATATTCTGGTCTGTGTTGTCTTGGCCAATTTTAAAGGAAACTCTTCCTGGCATGGGGACATCTAAAAAACAAGGAAGGAAAAAAATATGGATTTCATTCCAAATTTTGGCTCCTATTTCTAGTCCTAGTTCACATGTGATGTGAGAAGTAGTGACTGAAACATACCTCCTACACAGAGGGCTTGAAAAATGAGGGTATAACAAATCTAATCCTACTCCAGACAATTGACTTAACCAAGGTGATTCTTAAAGGTGATCCCCAGATCAGCAGCAGCAACAGCATCATCTGGGGACTGCAGAAAGTTGCAAATTCTTTGGTTCCACCCTGGTCCTCTTGAATCAGAATCTTTACTGGTGGGGTCCAGCGATCTGTGTTCTAACAAGACCTACAGGTTAGTCTTATATCTCTACTCAAGTTAAAGAACCACTAATCGAGAGTTAAAGCCTTGGGCTTTGCATAAGAAGATAGAATTAAAATCACACCTAGACCACTATTGATACTACAAATTGTTTCTGAAAAGTTTTAAGATGCCTCTGCAGTTTCAACTACCTGTGTGACCTTAGGCACTCTACGTAAACAATCTGAATCTATTTAGCTATAAAATAGAACTCATGATATTGAATTCAAAGTTGTGAGGAAATGTGAAACAATATAACTGAAAAGTTTAGGAAATACAGAGTAATATATACAAAAAGTTTGTTTGAAATTGTAAAGCAATGTGAAAATATCAGATCAATAATTCCTCCTTTTTTCCCTCCTTTTCTTTCCTTCCTGTCTTTCCCCCCTTTCTGTAACTTGCTCTATTTTTTTCATTCCATTTTTCTTTCCTCTTCTCCCTCCTTGCCTACATGTCTAGTGGGTTTTAAATTTAACCCTAAATGCTCTACGTACATTGAATATCCTGTTTGTGAAAAAAATTAAATGCGTTATTCAATTCCCAGAAATAGTTTTATTAATCACTGCCCTTACCAAAAAAATGTTATGAATCTGATTATAAATGAATTGGAAATATTTGGATTAAATTTCCATATTACCATTTTACAAAAAAAATGTTTTTAAATTGTGGGAAAAATTCTTTGGCATAATAATTTTCAAATTTTGGAAATAATGTAGAAATTCCAATCCCAAATACTGCTGAATTTATATCTCTGTTGATATAAAATGCTTAGTGGCTTATCAATTTCAGGATGCAAGAATGTATGTCCACAAACTTTATGAAATAAGCAATGCCTATTTGAGGACTTAAAATTCTACTATTAAGTCCAACTGAAAAGGAATAGACAAAACACTAATAATAAATGACTTTGAGAAATAATTTTAGCTGTACATGCTAAACAAAATACTACAATTTGACAAGTAATATCTTATACTTCCTTTTGGAAAGACTATATATGGAAAGAATATGTGACTTGGAATTTAATAGGCAAATTATTTTACTTTGATGATGACCAGTTTTCTCATAAGTAATAAGAATGGTAATATAACTATAAAACTGTAGGAAAGATTAAATTTTTATTTTTAAAAAATGGATAAAATTTATGCTTTCTCCTTAGTAGAAGGAATAGACATAGGTTCAGATAAAATCTCAATATCTTTCATATCAGGGGAGCCACACATATGAATGTTTGTTTCTATGAAACATTATTAAATATTTACAGGTTAGTTTGAATTCCTAGATAACATAAAAAATTCTGATAGAAAAATGAAAATTCTGATGAGAAAATAGGGATTTGGTGAGTCTATAAAATTCCAGAAATCCACTACTCTGAAAAAGCAAATTATTTCATAGAGTAAAATACCACTTACATTCATTTCAAAAGTGAAACAGAATGTTTTATTGGACTATTGCTTTAACAATTAGTTTATACTTTAAATTATTACATATGTAGATAATAAAATGTTCATAAAGCAATAAAATCACTTCAAAGTAATATCACCAAATTGTATTGACATTGAATGCTCTGTTAAACTGAGTTAAAGAGCTTTATTCAATCATCTGAAAGGGATTTCATTTTTAATTGTTAATAAGTGGTTCTTACCATGACCATCTTGCTCATGGTTTAATTGACTCAAGTCTTGCTTGAAAAATGAGGGTATAACAAATCTAATCCTACTTCTTATCCCTAGTCTACCATTAAATTCGTACTCCCTGGGTTTCCTGGCTTCTCAACTTCTCTGCATTGTCTCTATCACTTGCAATCCTGTATATCTTTGAAAAGTTCCTCCAAGAACTTTTCTACTTTGCCCTCATTCCCTTAAATTGGTGCAGTATCTTTCTACTTGTGTTTCCTGTCTTGTGAGCCCTCTAGGTATGTTTTACCTTGGCATCATCTGCAGTGTCTACAGTGTCTAAATCAGAACTTAGCACAGCATATCAAGGCACACAGAGTTAAATTGTTCTCGCGGAGTTGGGAGGTGTAGTGGGCAGTAGAACACAGGCGCCAGGAGCCAGGTTCGGCTCACATGCTTGACTGAGTAAGCCATTTTGGCCACAAAGATAAAGCCACACATGAAAACAATTTGCTTCATCACAGATCGGTTTCCTTTGCCACAAGTGTATTTATGCAAAATCTATTGTATTTCTTCCCCTATTTGATTTTTTATGTGAAGAGCTAAGGAAACATATCTTCCATTCGATTTTGATTTTTTTTTCTATAATGAACATATGGACACTGATATATTACAAAAAAAGGCAATCAATAATATATAAACTATGAAGTAGAGCATTTAAAAAATACTGAAATGGAGCAATATCACTTTAAAAATGTTTACCCTTCTCATTTTAGGGGTTTGTGTTTTTTTGGTCCTCCTTTACTTGTGAGACATTCTAAAATGTAATGTTTGATGTGTTAATTTAATAGTTTTCACAATAATCACTGAGGTGTTATTTAATTATAACATGGACATGAAATATCTCATGACCCTCTTCACAGAACAAATTGTTGATTCCAAATTTTTCTACTTCTTATCTGAATAATTAACTGTTAGTTGCTTTTAACCATGAAACAAGTGATGAATAAAATTCTTAGCTAATAGCTATGAGTTCCTCAAAAACATCATAAAATAAATCCCCTAAACTGATGCAAGTATATAGTTTTGGTATTACTTAATTAACCACTTATGAAAGCAATCAAATTTTAAAAAGAAAGAAAGAAGGAAGATGTCGACAGGGACGAGGAGAGGAAGAAACAAATAAACAAAAAAAACTTCCAGAAACTATTCCAGTTTCCTACTTAAATCAGTATTTGAGTTCTTGCATCTATTTACTCAAAAGTAGTGAGATGAGATAAGTAGACACACATTAGAAATCAAGCCTCACGGGACTGGGGTGGTGGCTCAGTGGTAGAGCGCTTGCCTCGCATGTGTGAGGCACCGGGTTCGATCCTCAGCACCACATATAAATACATAAAATAAAAATTAAAAGATATTTAAAAAAAAGAAAAAGAAATCAAGCCTCCCTATGGTTCTGCTCAGGTTACTGCACGTGCTCCAGGGACACAGCCATAGTGGGAATAGGGAGCACTGTCAAGAGCTGTTCAGAAGAAAACAAGGGGCATAGTTGCCCAAAGGACAAAAGGGCAAGAGAAAGAAAGCAAAACACATCACACTGCCTGTTATTTGTCCAATATTGCTTACAGAATTTTTTAGTTTTGTGTGCTTTTTCCCAAAATTATCAGGAAATATTCCAATAATATTTGATTGTGTTTCATTAGTTCTGCACAGGAAAATCCACATTCATGGCAGAAAACACATGAAAAAAATTAGTCAATCTTATATACCAGTCTCAAAAAAAAAAAAATCATGAAAGAAGATGAATAGGAAATTACTTGCAAAAATGAATTAAATTTGTAAAATGAAACTACCGGAAAACCATCTTAAAAATCTTTTTTTTTTCTTCTTTCGTTTTTAAACATTTTTTGCTGACTCGTTTTTGTACTCTTGCTTGTCCTGAAGGCTTAAGCATTGTGACTTAACTCTAGGAAGACATTGTACAATTTTAGAGGAGATGATCTTTTAAAAAGTCCTAGCAGAGAGACAATTCTCTGAGCAATAAAGGGCAGGGTTGTAATCCTGGGTTTTTATGTTACAGAAATATGGTTTGTTGCTGAGAGATTTATGAGAGAGTGAGAGTTCAAAGATTCCTTCTGAAAGTTTGAGATTCAGTAAATACCAAACTCTTACTTTCCAAACAAACTTCTATTTAAAAAAAAAAAAAAGATCCTTAAGATTAGAAAGTGAAATTTAATTTGTTTGAATTATTGTTTTCTGTATCAGCAAAACATTTTGCAAAGATAGATGATGCCTTTGAAGCAATTTGAGTAGTAGCATGGGGAAAGGAGAAAGGATGAGAGGAAAGACTTAATTCTTACATTTAAAAAATAACGTGTGATCTCACTTTAACAAATGAATACCAAAGTAATAATAAAATAACAACAATAATAATAATAATTTGGTATATTTATTAATGTAATGTCTTTAGTATATAAATACAAGTGATATTAACTATAACCTAATTAATTTTATAGGATGTAAATTTATTAATTGAAAAAATCTTTTTAAATATATTCTTTTTCTAATTTAAAATTATGGTAAAATGGTAGTTACTTAGAATAATCTAAGAAATCAGTTTTTATGACTTTTAAATGTTTGAGAGAATTATCATGATTTTAAACAATAAAATTTAGTTTTTGGTATTGGGAAACATTGATTACCATTTTTTTCTCTCCTCATGAACAGCTATGTCTATTTATCTAATGACTGCAGAGATGTGGTATTGGACTAGCAACACATGTGGTTAGATTTTTATACAGCCTAAACAGTGAAGAACATCATTTTTATCATTTGATTTTTCCTAACTTTATTGAAACTAAACAAGACGCTGTAGTTAGAAGTACCCAAACTACTCAGTGAATCAGTGCTTCAGTTAAATTAAAACTGGTGATGGATGTCTTCGCATGCCCTCTCTCTTTACGTCTGTTCCTGTTACACATTATTCTAAGACACATGTATTATACACCTATATTCCTCTACACATCTAAAGTGAAACTTTTTCATAAGAACCATTTTGTTTTTCTTTTCTAGAGCTTCTTTTATTGCCAGGAATACTAGCTAGTTCTTTCTGAATAGATGCTTTTCTACGATGACCCTGACCTTGGAAGTACAGCACTAAAAGTAAATATATAATCATTTCATTTATGATCTCTTCTATTTGTACCTTATTTCTCAGAATATTTCCAGGACTGCTATGTTCTTTGGTTCACTTTGTAGGTGATTAGTTTTCAAGGACCACAGAGAGCATCAACTATAGAACTGGGATTAGAAGCACTCCATTTCTTGGTTACAGGTCTAGCACTCAGACCACATTATGTTCCAAATAAATTAGTGGAAACAAAAGAGACTCATTTTATGAAAGTTCAGACTGAAACCAATAAAAGCAAGGAAATGCCAATTACATCAGTGGGTGATGTAGCACTTGTGTCACATAACACACAACTTGTCCTGAAGATGCTTTCCACAGAATGGGCTGCCTGTCTCATTTCCAGTCACAGACTTGCCCTAAATTGTATTCTCATGTAATGCTTTCAAATTAGTACTTAACTATCATGAATTTAAGCTTCCAGTTTAGTATAAGTAGAACCCAAATTATAACTCTATATTCTACTAATTAAATATTCATGTGTTAGAGGGGGAAAGCAGTAGTTCATAAGCATGGAGGAAATAGCATATTCCGGCAAGACACAGATTTTTACTATTCATCTATATCATAGTTTGTAAATAATACTGGTGTCTCAGCATTAGTAATAGCAACTAGCATATATTGAGCTCCCACCATGTTGCATATGTATCTTCTTTAATCTTCACAAAAGCACAGTGAGGTGGTTGCCATTATGTCCATAAAACTTACTAATTTTAAAGACAGCATGTGAATTCTGATCAGAATAAGTTTGAGTATGATAATAAAGGCAACACTTCACATTGTTTTTATTAGTTGTTTAACCCTTTTAGACAATGACTCTTTAAAATTGTATGAATTATTTTTAATTGTGTTAAAAATAAGTCCCCTTTAAAAGTCAAATGATAACAAGAAGTAATTGCTTTTGTTTCTATTGTGGCAAACCTAATCCCCTCCCCAGATGTATATCCTCAGAAGCCCTCCTATAATTTCTTTGTATATATGTAATTTTGTTTTTTCTTATCTTTACATGAATTACATAATATGTTGTATGTTCTGCAGCTAGTTGTTTTTCACTCAATAGCATTTTTTGACAATACAGATAGAGCTGCCTCAGTTTTAACTGCTGCATAGTATTACACATATGCATAAACCATAGTTTACTTAAGCACTAATTGATGAACATGTTTGTTGTTCTTGTGGATTATAATTCTTAGCAAAAACTAGTAATGAGAATGGTAAAAGTGTAAATAAATTTTGCTTATAAAAAAGTAATAATGGGTAAAAAGTGAAATGAAAACAGAATTCAACTATTTTTCTTAAAATAGGATAAATCTTGTACCATAGTTGTATGAATCTATTAGTATATAACTAATAAAATAAAACTTTTAAAAGTTCTATATATAGAGAACAATGTAGTATTTATTCAGTCATAAAGAAAAATGAAATCTTATTATTTGTGGGAAAATGGGTAGAAGTGAAGATCATCACATTAAGTGGAATAAGCCAGACACAGCATCACATATTTTTCTTTTATATGGAAGGCAGGAAATGTGATCAAGGGATAGGGCAGAGAATAGTGGGGAGGAGAGCAGGGAAGGTAGATATGATGAAAGCATGCTATATGCAGGAATGGAGACGTGACAGTCCAGCCCATTAGTTTGTACAATTAATGTGCACACTAATACATTAATAATTATAGTTTAAAAGTCCTTCAGTAGAAAAGTAAAATAAAATAAATTTCTAGTCCAGGATGGAGTGACTGTGGGCACTAGAATTCACTCGTGGCTTTCAATGAGGAATTTGCAAATGTATCCCATGTGTTTTCTGCCTTTGAGGAGAACTGAAGATGGGCTTCCTTTTCAATTAACTCTGTAGGAATGGAAAAATATCTTTACTAAATGACCAGTTTTTTGCCATTAATCCAGTTGAAGTATTAAATTTGGGATTGTAAAACATGTGAAAGGGGAAAAAGACATACAGACTATGTAATTAAACAGTATTACCAGGATAAGTTTCAAGAGAATTTTCCACAACATAAAGCCATACTCAGTATTCTGTTTCAAAGAGCAATGGATATATCATTTATTTTCTGTTTCATAGATATGTTCCAGGAATTTACAGTAGTTCCGTGAGTTACAAACCTGACATTTTTTGCAATTCTTGACATTTTCAATTACTTTTTTTCTCTCTTTCTCTCTCCAATTTTTGTTGTTGTTATCATGACAGAAAACATGAACACTGTCAGTTTCCAAATTATAATAAACCCATTTGGTTTTGGTCTTCCTTTGGTACTCCTTCCTTTGGTATTCCTTCCTTTGGATGCATGTCTAACCCTCTCTCATTTCACATGGTTTTGTTAGGATGCCAATTGTGGGATCCCCCTTCACTCCCTATCCCTCATCTCACCCCAAAGTGGTTGAGAAGTGATACAAGCTAGGTAAATCATACTTTCTCTGAAGAAATGTACATCCTAAGCAAAAAGAATGGGAAAAAACGTGATTGAATCAGGGCATTCCATTTGCAGCACTCTAAAGAGGTGATCTCTGAAATCTTAATATGAGATTCTGATTCAGGTTCTTGTGCTTCCCAAAGTTGATTCATCGGTTCTTATGATTTTGTTATGTCCCCAATATTCTATATCATAATAAATTTCTTCTTTGCTTAATAGAACTATTTCAGAGAATTCTTGATGATGCATGAGTTCTACATTTTGTAGTCCAAAAACCAAAAGAAGATCCTTGTTTATTTTTGTCTGCATTCGCATTCCAAACTTTTAGTGTAAGATCAGTCCCTGTCAAAGAAGTAGGAAATCATTGGATCTAGCCGCTAGAACTGGAAAGTTATATTACATTGAAGTTTGAAAAGGGATAATTATACAGAGAAGGAGATAAGGACATATAGAGACAAAGTTGACATCTACATAAGACTCCTGGGAACAACCATAGCCCCTGTATAGCCCCATCCTCTTTCACCAGCCTCCAGTTTTTGCCAGATACACACTATTTGTGAGTAAAACTTTCAATGTATACTGCACACTCTTAAGTTCTTTCTTCTGGCCACCATACACGTTGTCTTTCTACCTACCCAATTCACTTCTACTTTGGGCCCTACCTCTCCAGGCCATATCAGTATCTCATTTCTTTGTATTATCTTGTTAACATCAGATGTTAGAGGCAAGATAAGATTTAGAAGTCATTCTCAAGTGCAAATTTAAAAAAAAAAAAAAAAAAAAAAAAACCACACAAGCATGGAAAGCAAGAGAAATAAAAATTTGGAATTTCTGAGACCTCATTGGACTGTTGTTTTGGTGACATGACCTGAACTTTTAGTTTAGTTTGAGTGCCTTTTAATACTTTCTTGGTACCACTCATTTCTTAGATGGTTGGAGAATATTATTACTACCCTATATTCCTCTTCCTGATAAAAGAGAAAATAAAATGTGTCAAATGCCAAGGCTACTTGCTAGAAGGCTACTTGCAATGTAGATGATGAAGAATTTTCTGTCATTATGGGGACTCTGAAGATTCCTAGCCCATATCTAGCCCATATCAAGAAGTGCTTACTCTGCCTTCAAAGGAAGATGGGTTTTCTATTCTTCCCTTTATGGGAGATCCATGAGAGGGCATAGAATCCCAGTGTACACTTTTGCCCACTTGCAAGGAGAAGATCAATCTAGTTTGTAAGAAAAGATTCTGCGGATTTTAATTTCCGTTCAATCCTGTGCAATATTTCCCTTCATTTCAACTACTTTCCTTATCTCTAGTTAAATGAGAGTAATTCTAAACTTCCTTTGGCATAGCTGCAAATTCTGAGGCCCCAAGCAAAGTACGAGAAATCATCCTTGCTCCCAGAACCATCCTCCTGAGGACTGTGCAGACACACTGAGAATATAATAAATTGTAAACTCAGATTCTGGAAAAACTGCTCCAACTGGGGTTGGCTGAAGTTTGTTCTTTGTTGTGCAATAGTAACTTTAGAGGAATAGGTGTTCGACTCTGCAATTCAGTGAATTAGCTCCCTCTGGGCCCTGTGGATGGATGATCCCACCTCATCTTCTGTCCTTGCTTCTCTTGATTGATACCAGTTGAAGATTTGAACTTTGGTCTTGTTTGCCTGTCTCCTTTGTGATGCATAATGGCTTACATATGTTAAGTAGAACATTTATGATAAAACCACCTGGTTCTTCTAAAGAATTCTGAGAGGAATGACTCATTTTCCCCCTTGATTAGAGTGCATTGCATTACCTTTTAATTGTTGTTTCTGTATAGCATAAGTTCTATTTTGACAAATTTTGTATCAAGAAGTGCCTCATAGGCTTAATCTTGCATCTCCGTTCCTCCTGCTACATAGGGTACTATGCATCAGGAAAGATGTGATAGCCACCTCAAAAAACCAATACTAACAATGTAAGGGAAAAGTAATTAAAAATAAAAATTCTCAAAAGAATAGAAATTCTCCAAGGAAAGGAAAATGAGATGTAACATATTAATTCTGCAAGCAGATGCTTTTAAAACCCTCTCGGAATAGTGGAAAACAGAGCAAACATCTGGGAGATTTCAGCTGCGAAGTAAAATTACAGTCATTGGTTACAGAGACTTTTCTTGCCCCTTGCTTGTAAACAGCCAAATAAGTCCATGGAAAAGTATAAAATAGGAGGAATCATCAAATCCCAAACTAAATATCCCTTTCAGGATAAAAGAGTAACTTTTGGAAAGAAATTCAAGAAACTAGTGGGGCTGGGGAACAACTCCATGTTTCCAAAAGTTAAACTTTAGAATAAAATCTCCTAAGTCAGCCCCCAACTACCTCACTGACCTCATAGCCATGGGCTTCCTCCTGCATGAGCCCCTCCTGCTGCATGGGGCTTCTGAATTGCTGGACCTACCGCCTCGTGTGTTCTTTGTCTATATTAAACATGGCTTTCTCACTCACATTCTGCAAATGTCAGCTAAAATATTACTTCCTCATCTTATTCCAGGAGAATTTTTCTTCACAACTCTATTTCTTGACTTGTATGAGTGTGTGCTCATTACTTATCTTACCATTCTAGAATATTAGCTCCTTGAGGGCAAGAGCTTTGTTGTGATCAGTGTTAAATTCCCAGAACTTGCTACTGTTTGGTGGACATGAAGAAGAACCCCAAGATCCCTCCACAGGGACAGAGAAGTTCTTGCCTCACTTCCTGTAGCTGTTGGCCCCAGGATTCCCTCAGTTGCAGAGAGCCCCCTTGCCAATTTCCACCCTTTTGTGGGTGCTCCATACACAAGGACTGATTGAGGCATAGGTGTATAGTTAAAGCTATTGGATTCAACATGGGAAAACTCTGATGAGCCATTTCAGCTCCAGAGTTTCCCAAGGGGGTGAGGCTACTGGACCTCATTAAACATAGTTTCTCCCTTGATTGATCTCACATTTTCTCTCTCTTTCCACAGGTACTGATTCCAAGGATATATCAAACTACTTTCTGGCAAACCCAGAGGGTGAAAAAAAAAAAAAGGGAACTATTTCCTTTTTATAATTTACTGCTCTATTTCACAAGACATTATCTTCATCCAAATATAAATTTCTTTACTTGGCAGGTATTTGGGGAGAAACTAGTATGTTCCTGGGAATTTTTAGAGTACTGATATGATTAAAATTAAAATACCAATTATTTTCCTAAACCTTATATTCTAGTAGAAAGGGTAAAATAACTAGAAAAGAGAGAAACAAAGATAATCTGTGGATGAGATAAGAAATGTGAGGAAAATGAACTATATAGTGGGATGAAACGGGGATTGATCTGCTGTTCTAAACAGCATGGTCCCTGAAGGGGCTCTAAGGCAATGATGAGAGGTTCCGGCCATGCCTAAGTCTTGGAAAGGGTAGTCCATGTATGTTTATCAAGTGCAGACCATAGCAGGCACTGTAGATAATAGGGTTGTAAAGACTGGTTTTATGCAACTCTTGCTTCTAAGAAAATACTTTTCTTACAGTCATAAATAATTGGGATATTTACTGGAAGGAAATCTGGATATTTTAGTTACTTCCCCTGATAAGACTATTTACAAAAATTGATACCTTTATTGAGCACTTTGTGCCAGATCTTCTTCTAAACAATTTTCATATACTAATAGACATCCTATAAGGCAGATGTTGTTGTTATTATTATTATTATCATTTTGTTATTATTATCTAATAGTTTATAAAACCAAGGCACAGAGTAGTTAATCTTCCAGCATCACAGTTAGCAAAGATGAGAGGTAGAAGTTAAACCCCAACAGTCTAATGCCAGTCCAATATATATTATATATATTATCATATATATATGATAATCTCTTCATTTTGCAGCAATAAATATTTCTATGCCCTTATTCAGTTCAACTATTTTGCAAAATGAAAGGCAATATATTCTTCATTAAAGCAATTGATAACTTGATGGTATCACTATGTGCCTTACACATTGTTTTTATTAGTAATTTCAGGAACCTGAAAGTACCATAATCGGTTATTTCTGAGGATACAATGGAGATTGTACCTGACTATTCCAACACTAATACTTGGGAAAGAAACAAAAATTAAATAGTATTTGCTGATATAAAACCGAATCACAGAAAATCATAAAATTAATCGCTTTAAAATTTAAAATGCACAACAAATAATGAAAGAAAGCATAAATGTTCACTCAATCCACAGAGAACTTTTTTTTTTTTTGGTACTGCAGATTGAACTCAGGGGCACTTGACCACTGAGCCACATCCTCAGCTCTATTTTTGTGTTTTATGTAGAGACAGGGTCTCACTGAGTTGCTTAGTGCCTCGCCATTGCTGAGGCTGGCTTTGAACTCGCGATTCTCCTGTCTCAGCCTCCCTAAGTGCTGAGATTACAGGCTTGCACCACTGCACCCGGCTCCACAGAGAATTTAAACGTTTTCATGGCCCTGGTTCATGGCTTTGAATGTCAAAGTAACTGGTATAATTTTCCATTGAATGAAATACTGTATCCTTTGCAACTTAACAAGTACTTTTCAGATTTTCAAACTCATTCATCACTGGTAGAGTCACAAGGCAACTCCAATACTAAAGTTTACTCTCATAAGAAGATATTTGTGCTTCTTTCCCTATGTCTGCCTAAAATTTGTTGTTAGAGGAAAGATAACCTCAAGCTTCAACTGTATCTAATTTTTAAAAAGTAGAAGGAAAAAGAGAAGTAATAAAACCAGAAAGTGGGGATATTTATAAAAGAACTTGTATATAATATTTATAAATTATTGGATACTGAAAGCATTTCTGTTTATCCTACAGCAACTTATAAAGTGCATATTATTTTAGAAATGTGGAGAGTGATGCTTAGGGAGATGAAGTACGTTGCTTCGTGTCCCATGGCTATTAAGTAACAGATGATTCAAGTCCAAGCTGTTCTGAATTCCAAATCTTACACTTGTTAGCATTATCTTAACTTGGGGAAAAACTAAGTACACATGTGACTATCCATTACCAGTCATTATATTTTTCAACTACTATTTATGCCTGTTGGCTTCTTGGACAGATCTTCTTCAGTAGGGTCTTCCCAGTTGTGATAATCCATCTCCACAACTCTGACAATTTGTCTATATAGCACTAAGTAACTGAGAGATTTTAATGTCCAAGGACTTGGACCATTCTTTCTGTGTAGGTCTTTCAGAAATAACCTCTCACTGAGTTAGCTGTGTTTCATGATTTAACTAGCCATTGCCTACACTGCTTATGCATTTCTCTGTTGTTTTTGTGTGTGCCAATCTCTTAATTGTTAATGTGTCTTTGACCTATTGTTCTAAAAAAAAAATTCTTGTCATCTTTCAGCTTCATTGAGATACAACTTTGTAGGCATTTAATTTATTCCTTTAAATTGTACAGCTCACTAACTTAGTATATTCATGGAACTGAACATCCATCAGCACAATACATTTTAGAACATTTTCATTAACCCCCAAAAAAACCCTGTACTTCTTAGCTAACCTCTTCTAACTTCCCCAAATCCTTAGGGTTAAGCAGTGATGAGTTTGCTTTCTGTCCTCATAGATTTGCCCATTATAAATGGAATAATATGTGTGTGTGTGTGTGTTGTGATTGGTTTCTTTCATTTAGCATAATGTTCTCAAGGTTCATCCATGTTATAGTGCATGCCAGTCTTTCATTTATTTTTATTATGAACAACATTCCTGTATGATATATCACATTTGATTTATCTATTCATTAGTTGATGGATATTTGTTTGTTTTTCGCTCTTACAAATAATGCTGCTATGAATGTTCTTGTATAAATTGAAGTATAATTTGAATTAATTTCTCTTGGTTATATACTAGGAGTAGAGTTAGTGAACCAAAAAGTAACTCTATATTTAGCTATTTGAAAAACTGCCAGATAATTTTCCAAAGTTGCTGCCTCATTTTCTATTTCCACCAGCAAGCAGCAATGTAAGACAGTTCTGATTTTTCCACATCCTGGTAAGCACTCATTATCTTTTTTATTTTGGCCATCTTAATGAGTGTAAAGTGGCATATCATTGTGGTTTTGATTCACATTTATTTTCTTAACATAGCTTCTAAGAATAGTAAAAGTACTTTGAAGTTCAAAATATCTATAAAGGATATACCGCAACTAACCATTAGAAACTAAAGGGAAAAAAACATCACACAAACATGCCTTTTAAAAATTTAGAAAGTGAAACTTGGTAGAGTTGAAAATTAATATTTGAAATACACTCATGACAAAATTTTAAAAATCTATATGATAAACTGTGTGATAACAATGCTGGTTCTATAAATAAATGATATGCTGACCATTCCTTAGTTTGTATAAGACACTTTAGCAGAGTGAACACAAGGAACACTGTCAAGTTATAATAAACAGTTGCCCACAAACTTTAGGTAAATATTTTTCTGAAGATCAATATTTTAAACACTTATGTCTTTAACAAACCAGCACTATTACTCAGTTGCTCATTCATTCCTACGAAGTCTTCCTCCTGTGTGTAAGACAGTGTGTGCACAATATACTTGTGGTCAATGTTAGATGCATTGATTGCAAAACAGAGATGGATCAAACAGATGATCCCTTTGTCAGGGAGCATTTGAAATGAAAGACAAGAAACAATAAAAAAGAAAAAGGGTTTGGGTCTTGAGAAAGTGTTTATCAAGGATCATTGGACCCAACTATTGTCTTCTTTTCTTTGCTAAAACCCTAGAGGCTCATAACTGATGCGTTTATATATCCTAATTTTCTCATGCAGTCATGATTTATGCCTGTTGTCCTGATGTCATTATAAAAAACTTTCCTTTTTACTCTCAAAAGTTGTCTGAAAAGATATTAAATAGTATTTTCATCCTATTTATAAAAGACTTTCCATTATAAGGACAAATATATGAAACAGAGCCCCAGAAGAAAGGGAAATGTCAGGAATCAGGCAACTCTTCATTTTGATAGGAAAGTTAAGAAATTAGGGAGATAAAACTTAAGCTGATGCCCCATCCTGAAGAGCATCATCTCTTTATCCTTTATATAGGTTTCCTTAGTATGCCTCTAATTTCTCTTTATCTCAGATGTACTTGGAAACACAGATGAGTCCACATGAACTGTAACATGTTGGAGCACAATTCTGAACAGGTCACTGGAGTCTATGGATTGAAAATTGACTTGCTTCCAAGCTCTGCTTAGCAGGATTTAAGAAGCTGCTAATTAATTTGTGCCTATCTCTGTCGAGATCTGTTCAGTAGTGGGTGGACCATGGATTGGACAGATTAAGAAAGGTGGTTAATTAGGAGAAGGTACCAGTGGGCAGGACAGAGGTTTTTCCTGTCACAAATCCATGTGATTTAAAATTAATCCAAGGTTTACAGGCCTGGTTTGTGATCATAGTTAGGTGTAGGTTCTTGTTGGTGATTTTTAATGACTGTCAAGATTTTCTCCAAAAAATGGAGAAAATATATGAATCAAGTAGAGAATATGGTTTTTAGAGTTTTGCTATCTTCTACTTAGCTAATTGGATAGATCTCAATATATGACACACAAAAATAACTAGTAAATAATTGATGTGCATATTTGAACTTCTCTTTGAATTACCTTCATGAAGTGTATTTGTTAACTTGAGGAATAACCTAAGGAATAACCCTGGACAATTATAGAGAATTTGTTTAGTAAGGAAGTTATTTCATAAGGGAAAGGAAGTATATTTAGATTCCTATCTTTCATTCTTAGAGAATTTTCACATATATGAAGTTAAATCAGACTTCTCAATAGATTTGACTTTGAATTCACCTTTTATGGATAATAGAATGAAACAGGGGTAATATGATTTTTCTCTCTTAATATTATTTTAAACCTGAAGCAATTGTGATCTACAGAAATGGGCAGTTGGTATTATTATTCTCCATACAATGACATAGGTACACTCTTCAATATGAATTTCACTAAAAGGATCAGGATTTTTCCTAACATTTTCTAAGTTTTCATTCAGTATTAATACAAAACAACTTTGAGTTTCAATAGTGGAAAAACTTTTCTGTCCATATATAGACTCTATTAGTTGAGTTTAAAAATGGACTTCTGTGGAAAACTGTATGAATAAATAAAGCTGTGGTGTTTCTCTTTGTCTGTAAAATTTGTACTTCAAATTCCCTTACAACTCACTTATGCTTAAA
The DNA here is from genome assembly GCA_028644305.1 of Xerus rutilus. NCBI lineage: Eukaryota > Metazoa > Chordata > Mammalia > Rodentia > Sciuridae > Xerus > Xerus rutilus. Next base: position 36,620,734 of record CM053406.1, read on the forward strand.
ATGAAAACAATAAGTTAATAGGTTGAATTTTGTATACCTTCTCACAGCAAATATTCTTCATTAGTTGTTACAATTGTATCTATAAAGGTGTATATGCTTGTCTCACTTTCTCTTTTTTCTTCTCTTCTATTCATACATACTCACACACACACATGCATCCTTTAATAAATAAAGCATAAAATTAATCCTGACATAAATAAGAAAGTAAAGTAGAAACAGTCATGCTTTCCAAATCTTCTGATCAAAACAAGGGGAAAAGATGGGGTCATCAAATAAGATCTTGGAAACAGAAGATGTGGAATGTGAATTATTTTGAAATCCTATCCAAACTCCAATATACATGTATAGAGAACAAGTATCTGTGTGTTCTGTCAAATGGCCCTGTGGGCTGGGGATTTGCTCCAGTGTTGCGTCAGCAATTCTAAGCTCTATCATGATCCTGTGCCAAGAGGACATCTTTGTAACAACTTGCAATGTGCCCTCAGCTGGAGTCCCTTTCTTTGGTTCCAAAACCACTTTCAATGCCATGGACCTCCTGCAAGGCAGTGTGACCCTTATGAAAGCACACTTCCCCAGTGCCTTTGTTGTTATTACAATTGGCATCTTAGTTCTGGTGGATTCTGGTTCTTCAGAAGACTCTAGTTTGACTCAGTGGAAGGTGTTGAGGATATGGGGAGCAAAGAATGTGGCTTTCTGAAACCCTATATGCTTGCATAGTCTCAAATTATGGTTAAACCTGGGTTTTCAGTGTTTTTAGTTTCTTCTAAGTTTAAAAGATGGGAAATATGATAAAATTTGAGTATTATCCTTGGAAATATTTCTCTAACATGATTCATTTGGTTCTTGGTTAACCCCGAGTTTCTTAATTTGGTATATATTTTCTAAAATGACAATATGTGTTACATAAACTTGCAGAGGCCTAAAAACAATAGCAGCAACAACAAAATCAAAATTCTGGGCCTATTAAAATAAACAACTTAACAATTTATTACCTTAAATGAAAAGGTACAGTAACCTTTTACCAATATTCTATTCCACATATATTTGTTAAGTTTCTTACAGAAACAAGGCCCTGTGCTAAAATGCTGTAATGATACAACTATGAACCTACTTGAATGTAATATTGAGATGTGATCTACCATTCAGACAAATAAGTCATGTCTTGGATGCAAATAGAAACTAAACATGGCTTAATTTTTTAATTTTTGATACTTCAAATATAGGAACATATTGATGAGTACTCTTTGATCTGTCAAATAGCATTAATTTGGTGATAATATAATATGGTATGCTTGTTTTAGTTTTCATGATGTAAGCTGGTATTGACATGATGCCTCTTAAAACAGAATAAATCCATTTTATAGCTGATGTTTTTGTGAGGAAAAATCTGGCTTCCAAAACAATCATAAATAGTTCCAATCTTCTGTTGCTAAAAAGGAAAGAGCAAAATTGCCTTATTATTTCCTTTTTCATTTTTTTTCTTAAGACTGATATGAGCATTTCCTTTTCCTCAACTTTCGATTAGCAGCTTGCCAACTTGCTTTGCTATATGGATTTCATACTTTTTTCATTAATCATCTCTGTCAGATTTTTTCCTCAATGGTTGGATAACTTTGAAGATTGATTTCCATCTCCTAAGTGTTAAATTTTCTTCCATTCCCAGGGTTCAGTTCACAATGGTACTCACTGAAAAATACTATGTCAAAATTTGGGGCAAATTGATTCATCTTTTTGGATCTCAATTGCTTCATCTGTTAAAAAACCAAGAAGATTAAAACAGATCATAGCTATATTCCCTATAGCTTTGAGTAAGCATGACACATGACTCTGGTTAACCTGTAACAAATACCAATGTAGAATTTACTATCTCATCAATATTTACTCCTGAGATATAGTCCACAGTGTAAGTTAGTCAGTAGATGGCACTGTTTATTATGGTATTACCATTAAAGAAGAATCCCATAGTATGCCAATTATCTCACCTGATCAGGATAGGGTAGGAGAACACACAGATTTTTGAGGTTAGAATGACCTTGAGAAAAAATCCAGTTCATCTTCCTTGCTCTTTAACAGGAAAATTCTATTTTAGATATTTTTCAAGGAAGTGGGTATTTTTAACACACTTCATTTGCCCCTTTCAAATTTGAAACACTCATGAAATCTTCTATCCAAATCACATCTTTTCTTCATGTTCTTGTATTCAGACCTGAGTGAAATTCAAAACAATTCTTTTCATTCCTTCCCTGTAAAATCTCTCCAGGATTTTAGAGAGCATTATTATTTTACACAAGCATTTTTTCTTCCTTGGGACTTGAGAAAGACATCAGGTTATGGGGAGATGACTCTCTACCATGACTTTCTGAATTTTAATATACTATTCATATCAGACCCACACTACAATCTAGTAACTATAAATACAGTTAGTTATTAAGTAACAAAGATATGCAAATGCATACAGTACCCAACAGATACAAGCATTTTCATTAGCCAAAAGCACATTGCCTCATTTGGAGAAATAGATACAGCAAAATGAACAAATGGTAGTTAGTAACTATTATGTATAGATTGTTGCTTTCAACTACTATCTTTTCACCTTTCTTTTACTTTTCTGTTTTTATTCATGAATTTGAATCATCATCAAGAAAATATGTAGACTAGTTCAGAGAGTTAACCATCCTGAACTGTAAGATATAATTCTTTTTCTTTAAAATTTTCAAGGAAACATTACTACATGTAAACTTTTTATAATTTTGTCTCTCTCTACTATACTTTAAATATCTTAAGAGCATCAAATATATTTTATGTGTCATGGATCCCAACAGTCTTACACAGTGCTAGCTTAGTAAAGATACACGAGTATTTAGTAAATATTGGCTGGATAAATTAATGAATAATTTCATGCAAGTCAGTCATTGAGGAGAATTATCAGTTGCTTTCAAAATACAGTTTTAATTACTGTCATGTCAACATTTGATTCCCCTGTACTAAGTTTACTTATATTGTATTTTGAGTCAGCAGTTTTGTATTATGAACAAAAAGTAAAAAGGAGAATAAAAGAAAGCCACTTGAACAATTAATCATATATGTAGAAATGTGCTTAGTTATCTTTTCTTATTTTCTGATTATTATAAGCATATTTATTACATGATATTATTCTGTACAGATTTTTCCCAGAAAAAATATTATAAGCCTTTCCATTGTTTTCTATTACAATTATAATCTTATTGTTTTAAATTATTTGAAAACATTGTGTTTAATTTTTTTCTTTCATTTTATTTATTTGAGGAGTTTATATTATTTGTACCTTTTGCTACTTGAAAGTGTTTCTTTAAATTTACTCATAATCATTAACTATAAATAGTATATGCATTGTAATTTTATTCTATACAATCCTAGGGTTATCTTGCTAAAGACCCTCTGTAGGAAAACTAATATTCGATTAATAAATATTCTTACTATTTGAAGAAATCACTTGGTGTTCTGTAATATCACTTAGTACCTATGAATATAGTTAAAATAAGATGACATAGTCTTTTTGAAGACAATATAAAGATGACAATAAGTACCTGAAAATATGTTGGAAATCATTAGCATTGGAGAGATGCAATCTGAGACCATCTTGAGGCATTATCATGCTTAATAGACCAACCAAAGACAACCAAAGTGGTGGTACCAGATCCAGGTGAGGACGCAGAGAAACTGGATCTCTTACCCCTAGCTGCTGAATCCTGAGAATGGTACAGCCACTCTGAAAACAAGTCAGTGGATTCTTAAAAAAGTAAACCTACCCTTATCAAATGGCCCAGCCCTGACTCTGCTGGATGTTTTTTTCCAATAAAAAGGAATGAAATGTCCACACATGCAGCAACTTAGATGAATCTCAAGGGCATCATGCTGCATGAAAAAAGGCCGGAATCATATACTGTATGATTCCTTTTATAAAACATTCTTGAGATGACAAAATTACAGAGAGGGAGAAAAAATTAGTGGTTCCAGAAGTTACAGATGGTGATGGGGGTGGTGCTGGCAGTGAGGCTCTGAAAGGGTAACAAGAGGGAAGAGAACTGGAGGACATTACATTAAGCAAAACAAGTCAGGCACAGAAAGACAAATACTGCCTGTTCACACTTACATGTGGAAACTGAAGCTGATCTCAAAGAAGCAGAGGAAAGAATAGTGGTTTCAGAGCCTGGGAGATGTGTGGGGGTGGGTAGAGAGGGGATGATTAATGGGTGCAGGAGCGCAGATGGATGAATAACTTCTAATCTTTTATAACATGTAGGATAACTATGGTTGACAACAATTAGTATTTCAAAATAGGTAATAAAGAAACTTTTGAATGTTCCCAACACAAAGAAATGACATATGTCTTCTGGGAGGGGATATGCCAATGATGTGATCATTATACCTTGTATCTATACATTGAAATGCCATTATATACATAAGTTAAAATGCTATAATTACCATATGTACATTATACACACACATACACACAACTGAAAAGAAAAGTGGAAAGAGATTTTAGTGGTAATAAAATAGTTCTGTATCTTTATTGTGTTGGTCATTAAGGAATCTACACAGATGATGCAATGTCATAGAACTACAACACATTGTGCTAACGTTGGTCTTCTTGGTTTCGATATTGCATTACAGTTGTACAAGAAGAAACCTTTGGGGGAAACTAAGTGGAAGGCACTTACTACTGTTCTATACGACCTTTACCACTTCCTGTGAGGCTATAATTTTGCAAAACAACAAAAATTTTTCATTTATTTCTTCCCATCTTGCATTGAATTTTAAAACAGACAATACATTATTTTTCTCTTCTTTCCTCGAGGCAATTTTTCATTATCTTATGTTACAATTGTTCTGTCCTGGTGGTAGGTTTCAAGCCACAATAGATTAATCTTTCTCAGCAACCTTTTCTGCTTTTGTAATAGTAAAATATAAGGGAAGAAAGAAAAAAATTTTGCAATTTCTGTACTCAATCATAATACACAGAACATAGTATGTTCACTTAGGAAAGAGATATCCTTATGTAGAAGGAGTATTTGTTTTTAAGATAAACATTCAAAATATTATATCAACTAGCAGAAGTAGTGATGGCTGTCTATTTTTACAAATATAAATCATTGATTTTGACGAGTTGGTGATGATCAAGACACTATCAAACTGGAACTTTCTTCCACATTCTATATCACATATTTAAATGTGAACATAAAAATAAACTATTAGGAATAAATTTTCAATTTATTCCCCAATCAAATGAATCACTATACGATGAAATGCTTTGCATTTTCATTTGGCACACAGATGTGTCTGAAAGCAACTTGACTTGAAATCTGGGATGTCTAGCCATAAATTATTCTCAGTGTGATACAGAAGACATGAATTTTAACTACTACTTTTACTGCTAAAGGATCCTTGAATGCACTATTCTGGAATGATTTGGGGAAATTTTTGAAATAAACAGTGAGATATTTATCCATTCAAGATACTTGGCTTATGTCACCAGTTTAGAAAATAAACTATCAACTATATGCCAAGAAATCTAATGAATTTATGATTTTTCCCTATCAGCCTTTTTGGATCACCTCTTTGGTCAAAATTATCCTTTAAGTCACTCACAAAAGCTAAAAAAAATCAACATCTTCAGAATTCTAATAGAATACTTAATTTGTTAAACATTTTTGTATATGAACATTTGCTCTGAAAGTATTTTTATATTTATCTATCTATATATATATGTTGAATGTCTTTATGAGCTAAGAGATAAAAAGTGTCTCCTTAAGAATTTTTTCAAAACAATAATTATTAAGGCCCCTGTCTATATACTAGAATGATTTTTATATTATTATTTTTATCATCTTCATTTATTGACTATACATATATCCAGAAGTATATAATTTAGCAAAACTATTTCAATAAATACTTTTCCTTTCAGCTTCAGGTCTGTTATATACTTTGTGTGGGGCTAAAAGTGCTGTATTTTTTGTAGCTGTGTCTCAGTCTTTATTTTCATCATGTTCTATGCCCTTTAATAAGCTCCATGAGAACAAGCTCCAGAGTCCATAATCCTGAGGACAAAGTGACCTGAATGGTGCGTATTCAAGATGAAGTTGGTAGTAATAATTCTGTACGAAAACCATTAAATTCCTTTAGAAGCACTAGTCCAGAATATGAAAGAAGTAACATGTTGCCATGTGACAATACTTGACTGGTAGCCAAAGTGAGCTATGGTGCAAAGCCAAATGACTACTGTGGTTTGGCCTGCCTTGGTGTGGCTCAGCCTTGCTCACTGTAACTGCCACCTACCAGCTTCATATTCTTTGACTTCCTGTGCTCAGCACTGGTGCACTCTTGTCGAGTAAATTATATCTGCATTTAGCTGTAAGCCTTACATAAAATAAGAAATGTATTTCTTAACTTAGTGACCCAGATTCTCTTTCAATGGGAAGGAGAATCTCATCTTTTTCTTACTGGTTAATTGAAATAGCCAGGTAAATTAAGTATGATCACCTGAAAATCCTAAAGTAATTAACCTACTGAATGAACATTCCACACCTGTCCACCACCACTACTCATTAATCCTCATGCACACACACACATTGGCATAAAAATTTTTTAGCTCACATCTTTATATAACTAGTCCTAGCTAACAGCTGATATTGGTAGTGTAAAATAGATAGGAATATTGGTTTGAAGTCCTGTTGCTTTGGCATTTTCCAGAATATCTTAAAATGTCAGTGGTGAATATATATTCAAATATTGTTATCTGGCAAGTGCTCCAAGGCTCCAAAAATGAGATAGAATGTGTCCAAATTTGACTAGTGATATGAAAATGCCATAAAGCTTACTATTTGGTTCTTGAGTCCCATTAGTTAAAGGCACTTAACTAGTTTTGCACGTAGACAGCTTTACCATTGTCTTCTCCTAGGCTATACCCTGAAGCCCACAAGATTTGTCAACATAGATGGACCAAAGAATTCAATGAAGCACTCCTTCAGTTTGTCAATGAGAGGAACTCTATAGAATATTTTTCTGTCCCTTCCCCACACACCTTCTGGTGGATGGGCACTCCAAGATTCTGCATCCTCATTTGCTTATTCATCTTGATCTGATTTTGGTCTGTATACATACAAATTTTACTTGGAAACTCTCAGCATGCCTGCTAGGGAAGTATAAATCAAAGGGCATCCTATGCCTGAATCCAACTTCGGTCTTTAAAAACAACAGTTGAACCTTTTTCTCTTGCTCTACCAGGGGTGGAAGAACATAGCACTATTTCCAACCAGTTCCCTAACTAAACTCCCTGCAGAGTTGCCATTGCTTTTTAAACTTAGTTAATAAACTGCATACATGAAATTATATATTCTCAGCATCTCTAGGAAACCATAACAGGTTGAAAATGAAGTTAGTTGGTGGGTTAGAAATTGACTAAAGTGTTGTTATTTTTAGCACACAGACTACAGTATGAGATTAGCACTTTTGAAATTAGATTGTAGAGAAATTGACTCATGAGGTTACTGAAATTCTTCATAGACCTGAAGATAACACAAATCTCTACACACTTATGGATATGCACAAAAGCACATACACAGATGCAGGTCACACATCCTTCATTAGGACAGTCATTTGGGCCATGATTCATTGGTATTTAAAACTCAAGTTCAAATTCATTATGAATTTGTGCTATTAGTGACTTGAAGTCATGGTTGTATAGTCAATCTCAAATGCTTAGGTTAAAAAAAACGGTTTACAAGATTTTTTTGTTTGTTTGTTTGTTTTAGTACTGGGAATTAAAACCAGGGATGTTTAACGACTGAGCCACATCCCCAGCCCTTTTTGTTTTATTTTCCTACAGGGTCTCTCTAAATTGCTGAGGCTGGCCTCGAACCACTGGAATTACAGGCATGAGTTGCCACACCCAATTTGGTTTAAAAGATTTCTTTTTTAAAAGGAATACATGGATTCATAAGACAAAAACTAGAGGAATAGGTAAAAAGTATGATATGTAGGCGTAAACTATTTTTAAAATGCCTTTCCTGAAGCTTCAGGTTATTTGAAGTTTCAGAAGTCGCTTATCTTTTTTTTCTTTCTTTTTTTTAAGATCATTTTTTATTGGTGGATTATAGCTGTACATAATAGTGGCCTTCATTGTTACATACTGGCATGTTCACAGAACCTAATTTGGTCTATTTGATTTCCCAGTACATTCCCTTTCCTTTCTTTCCTCCTGTCTGGAAATCACTTATAATGATCCATGAGATGGACAAGCGAAAAAGAAAGGAATAGTTGGATGACAGTTCTTCAATGCTAAGGATCATTCAAGGTATCACTCACAGAGCACCACTTAAAAACTGGGGGCAAGGAGGGGAGAGCTATTCTGGTTAACTGTTGTAGAGTTTGGTCAGTCTGATGGATCTGGGTCTTGGCAGATTTTGCCTGTCTTAAATAAAAGTTTTTCAAATGGACAAGCAACCAGCCCAGCTGCACTGGCTCCTTCTGTTCAGTCTAATATTTCTTACTCTAAGCAAATCATCCTAATTTTTCTCTCCTGAAACTAAAGGAAAAAAGGACTTCTTATAGACATGAAAGAAAACTCCACTTCTGATATCATTTGATACTCTCTCCATGCCCATAAATTGCTAAAGGTTTATGATAAATTATCTCAAATAATATTTCATCTGTGCTCATAAAAAGTATAAAGATTTTAATGTGAGACCAATAAAATTCAGTGAAAGACATTAACAACATATCTCAAATAAATATTTAATAAAAAGGCTAGCAAATTCAGGGTCTTTAATGAAAGTTTAATAAAATAAAATTTATGAGACAAGGAAACTGAAAGCAGAATATTTCCTTAGGAACCGTTCTGTTTTGTTTTATCTTGTTTACAATATAGAAGCTTTTTATAAGAATGTGGGGAGTATGGAATCTTCTAAGACTATGTTGGTGTTTTCTACATTAAGTCCCTTGTCTTAAAAAAAATCTTGAGTCTATATTAATCTTCGTAATTTTCTGAGTACATGTATAACATATTTTTCTCAAGAATTCAGTGAGGTTGTTGTTTCCAAGAGCTCTTAAATTCTGACATATAAGAAGTATGTTTCCCAACATTGAAACCCAAAGCCACCTAGACACAATGTGGTGAGCAGAACATATAAAAATCTCTCATGACAAATCTGAAATCTGCTTTTCCCAGCCATATGAAGCCTATTGGCAGAAGATTCCAAGCAATTTGGCAACATGAAGCAAAATATATGCTTTGATATTGCACCATTCTTCTTAAAAATAAGCCATGTGATGTTGCAGGAAGGTAGATTTTAGTGCTGAATTTCTGATTATACCCCCCCAAAAAGTTATTCCATGCATATCATGCAAGAATGTAACCTCAAAAAATAAATAAGTAAAAAAGAAAGAAAGAAATTTGCCTTAAGAAGGCTGGATAATATTTGCATGTTCATGTATTTGTACCACATACCATACCTTATTTCTTCCTTGCTCTGATTTGGAGCATGTGCTTTCATTATTCATTTTGGCTTCATATTTTATTACTTGATAATAATTCAGTAAATTTACTTAGAACAAGAAATTCATCTAATGACTCATGTCTTAGGGATGCTTTCAAAAAAGTAACTGTGCATTTTGTACCATCTGAGTATTTCCAGAGTTTTTTTTTAGAATTGTTGCAACTGATGCTGGAAACTTTGAAAGAAAGCAGAAGACAGAAGTTCTGTGGTTTGTGACCCTTTCCAAAGCACATAAAAGTTTATAGTCATTGAATGCAAATAAATAACTACAGATCATTGAATTTTTTCCTGTCACTAAAATTCTAATACAGCCCAAAGAATTGTGAGCCCCTTTTTCGATAATATGGAAAAATAAGAAATTTAAAGACTTGAGTTGCATGTAATTTCTGATAGTGTGTCTTAGCTCTTAAAAGGTTCTTGACTTAAAAAAACAAGAATAGAAATGTTATCATCTTCCCTAGCATTTGGAAATTTTCTATGGGTTGGGAACTTTACTATCAAAGCCCATCAGTTCTCAGACATTTATATACTTTTAATATTTAACAAATCTGAGATTGGGAGATGTCTTATAGTTGTTGTCTCAGTGATTTTGTTCATGCCTAACAACTGATAGCATCTTAATTTTGGTGAAATAATGTAATTGTTAAGGTGAAAAAAAACTGATCTATTGTTCATTTGCATTTATGTTTCTAGTGGTCTTCGTTTGCATTCTTCCTTGTGTTGTCTCCCAGATCCAGTCCATGGAAACTTCCAGGGTGTGATTTTTCTGC
>CM053406.1:36631536-36686449 GCA_028644305.1 Xerus rutilus
TTTTTGTTTCAATATCCAGCCACAGAAACTAAACAAACAACACCCCTCTAGGGATGATAGGAATGTAACACACACAATGCTTATGTCCCTGTGAGACACATTTAGATTATTAGGCAGGTGAAGAAAGGTCTTAAAGGGAAATGTTGATTTTCCCATTTCTGTCTTGCACAGTGAGGCAATGATAGCTATTTGTGTGATTTTATAGTGCACAAACGTTCCAGTGGATTAGTCACAGATTTAATCAATCATCCAGATGTTTGATCAAACATCCAGATGTTTTTGTCAGCTTTGTGTGAAATAATTGAATGCCCAAAAGTGACTTGAATTATTATTGTAATGTATAGCAGAATTCGGACTGAAGAAACTGTCATTCACACACCCATCAATTCCTGTGGTCATTCTTATTTACAATGATAATTTGAGCTCAATAAAATTTGTTCTGTCCACAGAATCTAAGGATTTTGTATAAGGTGGTATTTTAAGTATTTCTTTATTTGTATAAATTGGAAAAATAATGTGAATTGGTAATTAGATGTTATGTTTGTCTTACTTTCAATCAAGTTCAAAGCTGGAAATGTCACTTTAATTCCTTAAAACAAATTACCTGCAAAATAAAATTAATAGTATGTCTTTGATCACCAAATGCTGCATATGATGCAGGATAGTAGCATAAAGAAAGAAGAGGTTTTGGAAACAAACACGTCTGGTTTTGAATCTTGACTAAGTTACTATTAATAACTTGATCTTGGGTAAATTTCTTGACTTCCTGAGTTAATTCATCTTTTATGTAAAGTTCAGTGTTATTGTAAAGATTAACTATAATGAATATAAAATGCCTAGCACTTTATAGCTTGTAGCTCTTAAGATTTTTCTAAATTCTCAGAATAGGTACAACTCTTTAAAATCAATGTCATGTTTTTCTGGATTTTTTTTAAACATTTATTTTTTAGTTGTAGGCGGACAGAATATCTTTATTTTATTTTTATGTGGTGCTGAGGATCGAACCCAGTGACTCACGCGTGCCAGGCCAGCATGCTACCACTACGCCATAACCCCAGCCCCATGGAATTTTAGCCTCATAGTGTTCCTTGGATCTCTTAATCTAGACATAGAATGTGCAACTATATAGGGCCCTACTTAAAATGTACTTTTAACACTATGTTCTCTGTACTGTCTTGGCAATAAGGACACAGTGAGGAACAAGCAGACATAGGCTCTGCCTAATTAGGAAACTAATTTGGAAGAAAGAATAAATAACTAGATGAATGAATAAGTATACGATTATAAAAACCTACAAATATTGCAAGAAAGCAGAACTGAAATGCCTGGTTTGCATTAGATTGTCCAAAAGGAGGCTGAGTAAATGAAATATAATCTAATTCCTACAGGGTAAGTGTGATTAACAGGTAAATCATGAAGAAACTGGCAGTTCGAGGCAGAAAAAAACTGATGTGTGAACTGTGTTAGGAAGAGCTTTCTGCATTGAGAAACTGAAACAAGACTGGTGGGTTCCGATGTCAGGATAAGGGGAGGCAGAACTGAGATCAGAGGGGAGGCTGGGGGAGTGGAAGAAAAAGGCCATCAAAGACACTGAGAGTAACTCAAGTTTAATTTTTTTTTTTCTGGTACCAGGGATTGAACTCAGGGGTGCTTAGCCACTGGGTTACATTTGCAACTCATTTTTTACTTTTTCTTTTGAGACAGAGTCTTGCCAAGTTGCTTAGAGACCCACTAAATTGCTGAGGCTGGCTTTGAACTTGTGATCCTCCTGCCTCAGCCTGCCGAGCCACTGGAATTACATGCATGCACCATTGCGCCCGGCTCAAGTTTAATTTTAAAGGCTAGAAATGAGCATGTTTCACCTTTCTTTCCCCTTCTACCACTAATTCCTCATAGAAATTAGAAAAGAACACTCTAAAGGCTCAGGGCTCTAAAACAAGAATGAGAATTCTGAGAGGACTAAACACAAAAAGAAATTTTGAAAGAGTAGATCCAGATGAAAAAACAAAAGCAAATACAAAATGTGCAAGAGAAAGTTCACTTGCAGAAGCTGAGAGGTAACTAGCTACTTCATACTTTCAGTAGTAGACACTAGGGATCTCAGAGCCCAGGAAAACAATGAGGTTAACTGGGGCAACACACAGGGCGCTATGTAGAGAAAACATGGGAAATCCTGCAGAATAAAATGTATAAGCTGAACATCTTTCTCTCAGAAACCAACCAAGAAACCACTGACAAGTAGAGAGGCATATAGAAGAGTTGTGTAACGCACTTAATAAGCCTGACTAAGTAGCTATACCAAGAAGTTGTATCACGCACACAAAACTACATATCATTTTCAAGCACACAGGCTACAACCACAAAAATTTACCATGCCCCAGACCACAATGAAAACGTCAGCAAATTCCATAAAGGTGATATTATACAGGCTACAACTTCTTATGCATTGAAAATTACAAGAAATTTGACTGTTCAAAAAACAAAATTCCCTATAGAAGGAAATTAGTCACCTGCAAACAATTCCAAATAATTATTAAAGCAAAAATCAAAAACGTGAAATGTATTTGCAAATACATTCTGTATTTGCTTTTGTTTTTTCATTCATGTATATGGAATTAAATTAAAATACTATAAAACACAACTTTTGGATATGGGTAAAGCAGGACTGAGAAGAAAACATGAATTTAGATATAGCTATTTGAAAAGACGATTGAAACTAAATGATGTGCTTTTAAGATAAAAATATAAGAAAATATCTGAACATTAGCACATACCTGTAATTCCAACTGCCAGGGAGGCTGAGACAGGAGGATAGCAAGATAACAAGGATAACCTCAGCAATTTAGTGAGACTCTGTTTCAAAATTAAAAAATGAAAAGAACTGGGGATGTAGCTCAGTTTTGGATTCAATCCCCAATACTACAAACAAAAACAAGAAGAAAACATGAAATATATAATAGAAGAAATATGTAAGAGTTTGAGTTTAAACAACAAATAAAACCCAATAAAAAGTATCAGGGGACAAGTGAATAAAAACAAAACCTGTACTTAAAAGATTAATAAGATATTTTAGCAAGTATGATCAAGATAAAAAGGTTCAAATAATTGCCAGAAATGAAATGTGAAACATCAACAATGAAGAGAAGCCTAAAGAATTATAGGAAATTCAGCTTTAGAGCAATGCATTGCTTTAGTAAATCTAGATTAACTGGATCATTAATTTCAAAAGAATAAGTTGTGAATGTATATACTTTCTTGATGTCTACAATAGCTCACAAAAGGATTTAAAATTAATAATTAAAATATATTCCTCAGGAGAATTTTTAAAAGGTGAAAAAAATAATTCAGGTCTAACAGGTGAGTAAAGAAAGTGGCCAGAATAATTGGTTCCTATTTGGCATGTTAGCAACCTGTCATGTTCTATACCACGGAGAGAGAGGGCAGAGGCTGGAAGTCCTGTCAAAGTAAAGGCAGGAGAAGCAGTAGTTATTCATGAGGAAAAAGGGCACTCGATGCGGGAAAAACAAGTAACTTAGTATTATTTACCAGTATTTGTCATCATTGATACCTCTAAAACCCAAATGGTCATTTGGCGCTTTCTGTTCAGGCTTGAATTTCCAAATCTAAGCTATGAGATTTTTTAATTCAAAACATGTAAAAGTTCAACCAGACCTGCATGAGTAAAAAGAAGAGTAATTTCTAATTGTTCTTTTTCCCAATAGGTGCCTAGAATTTAAAAATAATTCTAATAATAACTTACACAATTTTTGAGACTATACACACGTTCTAAATGTATTAAAGTTTCTGGACCAGGCCACACTTACAGCTAATATTAATTCTTCCAAAAAGATCATACAGTCTCAAAAATTGTATAAATAATCATTTACAATTACGAGTTAGAAAAGAGTGGAAGACGTCTGCTTCAAGGGGCACAGTGGTGCATGCCTGTAATCCCAGCGGCTGAGGTAGGAGAATTGCAAGTTCAAAGCCAGCTCCAGCAAAAGTGAGGCACTAAGCAACTCAGTGAGACCCTGTCTCTAAATAAAATACAAAATAGGGCTGGGGATGTGGCTCAGTGGTAGAGTGTCCCTGAGTTCAATACCTGGTGCCCCCTCAACCCCCGCAAAAAAAGAGATCTGCTCTCTTATCTGTTATGTAAATGTTTATTATAGTGATGTAAATGCTATCTATTTGTTGTTTAAACTTTATAAATGTTTAATAAGTTTCTGCTTCTATCTCAGAGCTGAGAGTGTTAATCTGTGATCCAAATACAAAAGTGGACAAAGGACAGGGGAAGGGCCTGTGAAGTTGATGGCCCAGGTAGTGCAATCAAGGGACGTGTTTTTTCAACACTTTCTGTTTAACTTTTAGAGACTATGTCCTTTTGAAAAAGGGTTATTTTTAAAACAAAGATGATAAACAAAATAGAAGTAAACATGATGGAAAACCCTGTAAGGAAGCTGAGCGGGTAGGATGAACTGTCAGGCTTGCCGTCAGCTCTGGAAGCTGTAGGGCGGGGCGTTGCCAAGACTGACTCATTGTGAAGCCAGGCTCCTTGGCTTGGTGATGTCCATCTTCTCCTAGTGTCTTTAAATGGTCCTTCCCTTGTACCCCTCTATGTCCAAATATCACCTTCTTATAAGGATTCCAAACTTATCAAATTAGGACTCATCTTAATCACTTTTTTTAATTTATTCAACTCTTTAAAATGCTCTCTCCAAGTACAAACACTTTTTTGCAGCCTTGGGCTTTAGAACTTCAAAATATGAGTTTGAGGTGGGGACCCTCTTCAGCCCATCATTTTGTAATTTTTCTAATTATAAAATCATAAAGGAGGAATGAAAAATGTACCATAAAAGTAACTGATAAAACCATTGAGTGAGGAAATAAAAGAAAGTTGATTTAGCTGGCCTCAGTGGCACACATCCGTAATCCTATCTACTCAGTGGGGTGAGGCAGGAAGATCACTAGTTCAAGGCCAGTTTAGCAACTTAGTGAGACTCTGCCTTAAACAGACAAATGAAAGATTTGAAAGTACTTAAAATACTGTTCTCGTAAGCTTGACTGAATACTATTCAAACCATTGAAACCAATTTCTAAGCCCCTACTGTAACTCCATAAGAGCTTGTCATTTTTCATGGTTTGTGATATTAACCAAGTGAACTGTGTGAAAAATTTTTAGAAAACTCCTTGCACCCTCTGAGAACTCAGTACTAGCTCCTGCCCTCATCATCATCATTGTCCCTGTCACTCTCTTGGTGCCAGGACACACTCTGTACACGTAGAATGTGCTTAACCAGTGTTAAACTCAATGGGAAAAATAAAAACAAAACAGGATTCTCCACCTCTTCATTTCTTACTTAAAAGCTTGGACAATACTAATACGTGATGAAAGAGATATAGACAATATTTATTTATTTAAATATGGAAATAATTTTTTTTGGAAACAAATAAAAGAGAAAATGTGTAGTAAGGTATGTTAGAGGCTCATAGGAAAAACAAGAGGGAGCTCATTTTAAACCACTAGAGAATTCCAGTTTGGTAGTGTTTGTAAAATGCTTTGAAGATGCAGAGTGATGCATGTGCATTTTTTAACACTTGGAAAAGAGGAAAAAGACATGCATAAAACCAAATGGAGTATAGCAAACATGAAAAAAAGTGAAAAATAAATCAGTTAGAATATAGTTTTTCAGGAATAGTTGATATTATTTTTGTCATCTAGAATGACCAAAGCTTCAACTTTAGAAAAAGACAATAAAATTTTTAAAGTGCCCAACTTGTGAATGTATTTTGAAAGAAACATATTTTAATTAGAAGGATAATAATGGTTTTATTATTATACTTTCTCCCCTAAAGTAAGAATGAGGGTGTCTTTGCAAACATGGGCAGAACAGAACAGCTCTGCTTGGCCAAAATTCCTCATCCTTCTGAGTATGGAAAACTGGTACTTTGGTGTGGCCTAAGGCCATGTAGGAGCTTCTTCATGTGATACTATTTCTTTTGGTGCTCCCAGATTTCATTTTGCTACCTCATGAAACTCCATTACATAAAACCTACCTCTCTTTGCATACTGGTTTTTGCGTACTGGTCCCTCTGATAGTGTTGTTATCTCACTTTTATCATCTTGCAATTATTGGATGTAATTCCAAAGTATCTATTTTAGAAGGAGATTGGCATGGCTTAAAGAACTCTGAATTAAAACCTAGCTGGCATTACTGTTCTGCTTGGCTAGGCATTCAATGTAGGATAATAGGTAAGTGATTCGGTTTCTCTAATCCTCTACTTTCCTATTTGGAAGATGAGGGAGATAATATCTATTCTTGGTATATAGTGTAGTTGTAATGAGGGTTGGATGAGAAAATAGACATGAAGTGCTTCTTAAATGAAGTGTGACTGAACTTATTCTTATTTATTTAATCAAACACATAATTAATTTTCCTCAGATCACCAGCTCCCACCCTTCAGATTGTGTCAATGGAGAGAGATGCTTATTCTCTTCATATGTGGCTCAGAGACATTGGAGCAAACAGCTTTTATTGTTGGGAATTTTAATTGTATATGAGAAGACAATCAAAAGTGAGAGTTAGGAAACACTGAAGGATATCTAATTAGGTCTCCTTGTGAATTTGTCCACCAGGAGATTGAAGCCCTGCGATGGTTTCTAACTTGCTTAACATTAGTGTACTCTGGTATTTAACCCAATGTTTGCTGTGTCCTCTGTGTGGGGCAACTGGAATGAATTACTGGACTGCATTTGCCTACGTTCAGGGCCTTTTCTCAACATTTTAGACCAGGGTTGCCAAACTATGACCCAGGGGCCAAATCTGATTTTCCACCTGTTTTTGTAAATACTTTTTCTTTTGTAACACAGCCACATGCACTTATTCAGTCATTATCAGTGATTGCTTTTACACCACAGTGGCAGAATTACCACCATATGTGGCAATATATGGTCACTGTGACTATAAGGCCCACAGAGCCTATACTATCCGGCTCTATAAAGAAGAGGTCTGCTGGCCTCTTTTAGAATATTTTTTAAAAACTAATTCTTTGCAACATCTTTAAAAAGTGACAGCTTTAGGAAAGAATTCAAATAGTTTAAAAGTATACAAAGTAAAATGTAAAAGAGAAAACTTGTCATTCATTTTAATTTTCTCAAGCCTAGCAGAATTACCTGGCACAGAGTCAGTGGCCATCAATAAATTTTTGTGGAGAAAAGGAAGGAAGGAAGGAGAAAGTCAGGGAGGTCGAAAGGGAGAGGCAGGAGCAAGGGGGCAAGGTGACAGGCAGAAAAGGTCAAGAGGCAGAATTCAAAGATGTGCAGTCATGAAGATGAGAAAGGCAGTGATTTTTCAGAACTTTGCTGTTTTTTAAAACTTGATGGCCATTTCTTTCTCACTGTCAGTGAGCACTGTGAATAGGAGAATAGATTTTATCTTCAATTGCTACTTTTTTCTTTCATTCTAATCTTGGAGACATGTAACCTAACAAGAGGACTTGGTGAGATGTGTTGTTCTAGACTACTAATTATACATAAAATGAAAACCATCAAAACTAACTTTCTTGGCAGAAATAAAATATTTTATTTCCCTGCTTGTAGAGAAAGAAAAAAAAATAAGCCACATGATTTTTTTCTTAGAATAATTCTTCTGGAACAAAAAAACAAAAATATTACATTAAAAATAGATATTTCCTAAGAAGCAAAACAAAGAAATGAATACTTCCGTAATACTCTCAGTGCTTGTTTTTAAAACTATGGTAGCCTGGGACTAGCAAGGACTTACCTACATCATCTTACCTGATTGCTCTCAGGTCAGTGACTCTGATGTGCAGGCTTCTATCACATTAATTGTAAAGTAGTAAGACAATGCTAGTTTTTGAATTTTCTAGAGATTTGTGTCATGAAAAAGTAACCGTAGGAAGTTTACCTGTTTCTTTATTATATCTTTCTCATTTCTTCTCATCCCTTTTGCCCAGTGAGGTAATAAAGAATTTTCATCTTAATTTTAAGAGTTTATTTAGCCCACTATAGGTACCTGAGTAGTGAATGGCTCTTAGTAGATCTTAGAATTGTAATCTTATTACTCAAGAATGAGGGCCTGTGGAATGAAGGGTGTGTGTGTATGTGTGTGTGTGTGTGTGTGTGTGTGTGTGTGTGTGTGTGCGTGTGTGTTTAATTTTCTTCTTCACTGCAGTCTGTCTCCACCACATAACAATGTGATACAGAATGAAACTGGCTTACATCTGTGTATGTGATATTAACTTGGAACTGCTTTTTGGCTGTCATCATGGACCATGTCACCACTTTGTCACCTGACTCCTAGATTTTGTCAACTGTAGCTAGGTGTCTGAGATCATTTCCATCCCTGTGGAATGTGCCTGCTGTGTTTGCATGAGGTCCAGTCTACTCAACTCCCACACAGATGACTGCTGATGGAGTTGGTTTACTTGTATCTCTTGTATTTGTGAGATTAAATAAAGCCCTTCAAGGAGGAAAAGGAGGAGGAGGACTCCAAGAATATCAAGAAAGGAAGCATCCCCTCTAGCCATTTGATCATAAGCTTGCTTGATGAAATAAAATAAGCAATGACCATTTACCTACAGTTTTTTTTTATCTCATCCAAAGTTGTGATTAAGCATTCCTCATCCAGTTTGTTTTTCTTTTTTCACTGAAATAAGGAGAAAAAAATTAAGTTTCATCAAACCCTAGCAGTCAGTCTCCCAGCATCTGTTTACACTTCATAGAGTGACTGAGTATGTGTGAAAAGAGAATGGCAGAAAGTAATGGCTTCATTGCTAAACTCCTGAGGACATTCAGTTTCTTTCCTCTTATAGCCCCTGGCTCATCAACCCTTCCTCCCCAAACACCTTCATTCTGTGTTACACAAATTTGCCATTTGGTGCTTGAGGTTAATTTTAATTCTTGAATGTTTTAGCCCTTGGTTCTTCAGTAGCCTGCATGATTCCCCCTGCACTTAGGTGACTGTGGTAGGTGCAGCATAAACAACAGCATTCATTGTCATCTATTTTCACAGATTGTTTTTATTTGCTCTGAAGTGGTAGCTCTCAAAAATGGAAACTCTTTCAAGTTTTATTGCAGCTCTTAAAGTGTATCACAAAACATGACAGAACAAAGAAATACAAAGAGAAGATGTTGGGAAAGAAGGGACTCAAAATCCTGATGGAGGATCAATAAGATAGAATGAAAATAATCATCTTGATGTCTTATACATTTGCCTTTTGTATTTATGAGAAAATCACAATAAGCATGCTAGCTCATAACATCACTCTTCTGAGCTTCTTGTTCAGTTCTTGTTTAACTACATTAAAAACCTGTCTGTAAGAGCCCCACTGGGAGAGGGAAAACATTCTCTTTGCTGGCAGGTGGTCTTTTTGTAAACACTCTCCAATTGAAAGCATATGTTCCTGGGTGTGAGGAGGATCCTAGTAAGTTCCAGGGGAGTCCATGCCAGGGAACGATTGAATTTCATAGGCAAATGCAAGATAATCATGCTTAGCTCTCCCTTCCAAAATATAGGTGGAGGTTTTTAGTGTCACAAAGCAGCTGTCTATCCTGCTCTTCTTCACCTCCAAGTTGAAAGTCTTCCTTAACAGTCCTACAACGTGATTCAACATGGAGAGCCTTTCTTACCAATGTTAACCTAAGACCCTCTTGTTTCTTCTCCCTTTGCTAGATCTTTTCCACCAAGAAGGAGTAGGCTACTAAATATATAGGCTTTATCTTCTGGGATAAAGTCTCCCCCTCAAACCTCAGATTTCTTCACAGTTAATTAAAGAGAGGAAAGTTGCCAAAGCAAATGTCTTTCTAATGAAAAACCAAAAGAAAAGAAAAAGATCTTTTTGTAAAGATCTTTTATTTAAATGATTTTCTTTAATGTAGGAAGAGTAATATATAAATGATCATTGAAAAACAAGTAGATAAAAATGTGCAAAAAATCATAATAAAGTAGATTTCATGAATGCACTTTTTACTAAACTTCAGACACTTATTGTGCACCTTTCCCTATCTAAACATATCTTAATGAATACTCTACGTGGCTAATACTGTGATGACTTTCTATTACATTGCTTGGAAAGAAGAGTGAGTTTGTTTCATGGTAGAACCTAATTAAATTTGGGGAAGTACAAAAGCCATGAAGACATTTCCCCTAATATCCCAAACATTAAAAATAATCAAAGCTAGATGCAGAGGTGCACACCTGTAATCCCAACTATGGAAGTACAGACTGAAGGATTGCAAGTTCAAAACCAGCCTCAGCAACTTGGTTAGCCTCTAAGCAACTTAGGGAGACACTGTCTCAAAATAAAAAAAGTAAAAGGGCTGCGGATGTGACTCAGTGGTTAAGTGCTCCTGGGTTCAATCCCTAGTGCCAAAAATAAATGAATAAATAAATAAATAAATAAATAAATAAATAGGGATTTCACAGAGGCAGTAATTGCCTAAAAATGGGGAAATTTATTGTACTCCAAGTCTCAAAATATTTTATAAATAAACTGTACCTCACAAATACCAGTGAAAAAAGATCAGATTGTTTTAAGCAACTTGTCATTTAATTAAGATTTTCTGCATCAACACCCAAGTACCCAAAATACCAATGATCTATGATGCAGCTTCACTTGAAATTGCAAAGGTTTTATACTGACTGGGAGAAAAGTGGTATCACATTTTTGCTCTCTCTCAACAACTGATTTTTGAACATTTACTACAGAAAGTGAATATAAAGAGGAAAGTTACATTGCTTAGATTGGAAAATATGGAAAATGAAGCAAGTTCCTCTTTTCTTCTTAATAGAAATGACTTGCATTATACTTGTATTCTGCTGCTTTATGCATAAAATAGCTTACAATTATGGAGTGTTAAACATGCACATTAGCATTCCCAGAAGCTGCTTGAGTAACCCCCCAAAAAAAGAGTAAAGAAAATATTAGATCATCCTACAGTTAATATAAACTAGTTAGAAACTGTGGGAAACATGCTAATTCTAACCAAAAAAAATCATAATCATACTTTGTTTTTATACAGTGCTTTTCAGACATGACTTCATTATTTATCAGGACATTCTTCTGAGCATAGGTAGCAAGAGTTTTCTCCAGTTTATAGAGGCATAAACTTGGGCATAGAAAGATTAATTGATTTCTGCTGGGCAGAGAAAATTCATGCTTAACGAAGAGAGAGACCAACTTCTACAAAGGACTACAGAGCTTGCTATTTCTCCAAAATATGGAACCCATATTATCATGCACCTTTGCAACATGTTCTTAGTCTTTTCCACAACACTAATACTAACCATTTTTGTAATGTTGATTTAAAATGCTTGGATTTGTCTATTTATTGCTTTATACTAATAACTAGGCACACATAAACTATAGTCATTGAATAGCATGTCACTTACAAATAACAAAGAAAAGATGAAAATCTGTCAATGGTCAAGTTTTAATTCAAGAGAGCACAAAGGGTTCAGCTTAAAATTGTCATTACTTTCTCCCAGCAAGTCCTATTTAAGATAAGAAAGAAACATAATTACAGAAACTCTAGAAGCCCATGGTTTCAAGAAAAATTGCTAATATAATTATAGTATCTTTATGAAAAATACCTTTGGGAGATTGCTTTACTTATGAAATTTTCCCTGATGAAAGTACCTTCTCTGCTGTCACCAGGTTTTCCTCAATTCATGCACTCAGTAACTCATTCATTGAATGAATATTCATCTGTGGAATTACTTACAATTAAATGCTTTTAAAATTATGCTTGCCATATTGTATTCTCTTATAGACATCATAGGAGTTAAGAGAAGATCTTCTGCCCTCAAATACTGATTTTGCACTTCCAGGATATGTGAAATTGGAAAAATTATTTAGTATCCTCAGCTATAAAACAAAATCATCAGGAGTTTGTCTATTGAATAGGTTTGTTTATGTATTGATTTAGAGAAGATCCTGGTACACAGCAGTCGCTCAATTAATGTTTATTTTTATTATATTTTGGGGGAAAGATGTGATTAAAGAAGCTACTACTGTAACAAATAAAAGGACTCTGACAGGAGAGTTCAGGGCACAGTGAAATGCAAAGCAGGATCCTTGACTTCAGTCCCTGGAGTATGGTAGGAGGCCAAACAAGGAAGTCAGAGGTACCTTCCCTGAGGAAATTATACATCAAGGAACAGTAGAATCCAAACTGACACATTGTAGCTTATAAAGCTGTTCAGTTTTATGTACAAATAGCCTGCAAGAAAAAGTATGGAGAGGGCTGGGGCTGGAAAGATAGGGGTTAGGTCAACTTTAAGAAGAAGGGGAAGCTGGGCGCAGTGGCTCAAGCTTGTAATCCCAGCACTTAGGGAGGCTGAGACAGGAGAATCACGAGTTCAAAGCCAGCCTCAGCAATGGCGAGGGGCTAAGCAACTCAGTGAGACCCTGTCTCTACATAAAACACAAAATAGGGCTAGGGATGTGGCTCAGTGGTCAAGTACCCCTCAGTTCAATCTCCAGTACCAAAAAAGAAAAAAAAAGAAAAAAAGAACAAGGAGAAAGCAACAGAGGAGCAACATACTTTGCATTTTCAAAAGTTCACTTTGGTTGTTACCTGGAGAACATGGACATTCAAGAGATGGTAGATAGATGGCATAGTTGGACATTTTGATGGGAATCTAGGTTTAAAAAAATGGTGGTATTAGAGTAGTGTTCGTGGTGATAGAAAGGATTAGGAGGACTTACAAATATTTACTGGGATAAATTGATGTTTAGATGGTTTCTTGGGCTGAAAGGAAGAAAGGCATTAAAGATGATTCCCAGTTTTCTGGATCTGGTTTGGTTTAGTTTGAAAAATTAAGTGGATGCTGGTGCCATTCAATGAGAGTAGGATTCTCAAAGGTCCATAGATTTTGTCTAGAAGAGATGAAGGGGCAGGTTTGACAGGATGGGTTTGAGATGGCTAGGAGATATCCAGGTAGAAATATGGGCAGGTGGATAAGTGACTTCAGAGTTCAACTTTAATGTTTGTTCTCCATAAAATCATCCATGATCACCTCAGCCCTCTTTCAACTCTGGATGACTCTTCATATGTAGGAATTTGAAGAGCTTATCTCATGGTGTCACAATTTACAGTTTAAGAGACAACACAACCTAAATTTTGGGTTGCTTGCACTTAGAAGCTCAAGTTTATAAAACAAATATAAAAGCAAAGATCTTTTCTGAATGTTAGGGATTATTTCCTTAATCCTGCTTTGGCCAGATAGCCCATTTGTTTGCTTAGAACCAACATATATTTTGAAATTCAGTATTTCCCTCATATTATGAAATAAGACTTTTGTTTTTATAAGCAACAGGTGTTTGACTGGAGAGATGATTCCTGTGCTATTAATACCAGAGAGCTAATAAATGCTCTGTTTACAGATATGGACTTATGACTTGTAATTCTTTCATTTAGTGAGCGCTGAGAGATTAGAAGTTTGACAATGAATCTCAGATAAAAACCTCTTTCCTCATAGAGATTACAACCAACAGAGAAGATAGATAGGGAAGAAAAGAGTACAGAATATTATTTATCAGATGGTCATGATTTATTGGGAGAAAAATTAAAACAGAGAGGGTGGAAAGGAAACACGTGGAGAAAGGGTACTTTCAATTTTCAGTGGAGTATCTTCACAATGAAGATGACATTTGAGAATTGGCCAAAGGAGTTGCAGGAAGAGACTAAGCCACTACATAGGAGAAGAGTATCGGGCAAAGGGAACAGAAAATGCAAACGTCCTATTCTGGACATGACAGTCACAGTAAGCAGAGTGAGAAAGTTGTTCCAGATGAAGATGGAAAAGAAAGAGGCAGAGGTTTCAGATTGTTCTGGCCATTTAAGCCATGATAGAAAAGAATTCACTGAGAATTTTGTGCAGAGCAGTGACATGTTCTGACTTGTATTTTTCAAATATCACAAAATATCACTCCGGTGGTTATCTTTTAAGAATAAGCTGTCAAGTATCAAAATGGAAGCAGAGAAAATTGCAATAATTCATGCAAGAGCAGATGAGGCCTCTGCTATAATGGTTAATTCCAGCAGGGCTTGGTTTGGCCTGGGCCATTTTGCTACTATAGGACGTGTGTCCAAATGACACTGACCACTAGTCATAGCATGAAACACACAAAACAATCACATTACTTGATAACATGAGTCCACAACAAGTTCCAGGATAGTTTTTATCAGCTTGTCAGCATTGTTTTGCTTATTGGTAATAGTGAGATTGATGATTTGAAACTGGTCTTAGTGAGACTTCCACAGAGCTCTGACACTGGGGCTGGTGAGTTAGCATAACATATGCCTACATCACCAGCAAGATATAAAAGTCCATTTTAGGCAACTTCATTCCAAGGATGACTCCCAATTTCTTCCACCTTGGCAGCCTATAGGATAGAATTAGGCATGATGGCTGAGGTTAAGCCTAATTAGCATAATAAAAAAAGGAAAGAAATTGAAGACATTGAGCACAGACAATTCTTCTGCAGAGATTTGACATAAACAGAAGCAGAGAAAAGAGAGCTTTGTTGAGAGAAGCACAGAATTACAAATATTTAGGAGAGTGGTGATGTAAAAAAGCGAATTTTTTAAAAAAGGTCTTGAAAACTTATTTAAAAAATTATTTTCTTCTGCCCACAGTAGCCATATAGATTTTAACTAACACAAACAAAAAGCAAAAAGTGTATACCAGTATAGATTTAATTCTATTATGGGGCTACCCTATAAACTAGGCCATTCTAACTCCAAGATATTTTCATTCCAAAGTGATATATCACTTAACAACTAAAATAAAAATAATAATAAAATCAACAGTTGAAACCCGGAAAAATTTAAAATATGAGTCAGTTTGCAGGAATATTTTATTTAAATGAAATACTATTCCCTGTGATTCTGGATCCAATATTAATCCTAGAATCATGTAATTGTTATATGTGCCCAAAGAAAAAACATGATTTCTAAGCTAAATGAATTAAACCTATTATTGTTAATATTCCTGTGGGCTTTTAACATTTATTCAGTTTAGTATTTGCATCATCATCCAAAAGTCTTTTGCAGAAAATCTGGAATGATTTTCACTTGGTTGGAAAGTGAGAAGCTTTGGAAACTATTCAACCTCTGTGTAGTAGGTGCTGAATAAATGTTAGTTAAGTGGATGAATGCATGAATTAATAAATATGTGAGTGAATGAAGAGTCCTATGAATGGTTTATGAATAAATACATATATTTATTGTGAAATATGTAGTGCAAAAAACATTTTGTCTAAACAGAGA
Organism: Xerus rutilus; assembly: GCA_028644305.1. Classification (NCBI taxonomy): domain Eukaryota; kingdom Metazoa; phylum Chordata; class Mammalia; order Rodentia; family Sciuridae; genus Xerus; species Xerus rutilus. Next base: position 36,646,835 of record CM053406.1, read on the forward strand.
GGAAATCACAAGTCCCTCTTTATGATTTCTTTTATTTGTTAATAGGAACAACATTGAAAGACACAGAACCAGAGCAGTGAAAAAAATCATCATCACTGAACATTATAGAACAAAGAGGATGGATAGAATATAGGAAAGAATGACAGGCAGGGTTTGTGTCTAACCCAGGTGATTTTCATGCACACTGATTATATATTTAGGAGGCTTCTTTTCCCTTACAGTGAGGATTAAAGTTAGGATTAGAGCAAAGGAAGCTTCCCAAGAGAGAAGGTGTCACTCCTGGGGTATAATTGCCTCACCTAAAAAGAGAGTAAAGGTTAATTTCTTCTCTTTTGAGTTAGGAACTGGTGATCTCCCTCCTTCCCCTTCCTACTTTTCCCCTGCCCCTGCCACACACGCAACTCCCAAGGCATCCATGAATTGAAAGATTTATGTGAACTCTTACAAAGGAGGTGACTGTTTTCATGGGTGTTTTTATACAAGCAGTTTCTCTACCCACTCATCTCCCAAGGAAGTTCCTTAACTAGGTAGCAAATTGAGGCATGGGATTGAGACTAATACTGAAATGGCATTTCAGAGAGGCTAACCTCAAAATGTTTTAGGAAGGAAAAAAATTTCTATTTCTATATTTCTAGATGTATACACACACACACACTCACATACATACACACAAACAGATGATTGATAGATTGATAGAAAGAAAGAATGAACATTCTACTATAGAAAAGACTTTCAATTTTTTTTCTTTTTTTTTTTTTTACTTTTAGGCTAGTTAAAATATTTCCTTCTGCTTTCTCTTTTCCCAATTTGGTGGTAAATGTGGGTCAATTCTCACAGGATTCTGTTTAAAAACAAAACAAAACAGATAAAGTGCCTCTAGTAGTACAATTGTGTAGAAATTAATCAAAGAACCCAGCTCTTCTGAGCCAAGCTGCCACACCGCCCACTAAGCCCCAAAGTGGGGATTTCCATTTAAATAGTTGCAAAATAGTCTTTGAGACTTTATATTCTTCATTGATGGTAGCCTTGTTTCTTCAAACAGAAAAATCCTGTCTTCTCTAATGAAAAGAAAATTAAATTTAAAAGAAGGCAGTTTGTTGTCATTAGACAATAGACATTAGAAACTAGGAGGGTAATGAAATAAATGCAGAAAGGAAAGATGTAGGCTAGATTTTCCCAAATTTTTCCCACAGAACTCTATTAAGCCAGATGCTCCAAGAAAAGTGTGTTCCACAATGGAACACAGCTCTGTAGTCCTCCACAGACAGTCCTCTCATGGGACACAAGATGCTCATTAAAATTGTAAAGGCCACAAAATACGAAAGCAAAGAAATCTACTGAACCCAGTTTTTCCAAAATTTATGAGTCCACAAAGCCTTTTTAAATGTAATACATGTGATAATCCTGCAGAATTAGTGATATGGCATATACCTGGAGCATTCTTGGACAGACAGTGCAAACATATAAGTGTGTACACAGCCAGGCCCCAGGGAAATGGCATCACTTAGAGGTAATCAAAGCCTTTGGTATAAAAACATAACCTTTTGATGCTCAGAGCATGGAAAAAAGAAATTACATAGGCTGGGAACCATGCACCACACCACTTAGGGGATAGATGAGATTAGAAAGAATTAAAACAAAGACAAGAGACTGAAAACAAAGCTTAATTATTAAATCCACTGGACTGTATTGTAAATTAAGCTTTCTGATGGTATCAGATACAAGTTGTCTAGGATAAAAGTATTTAGATCACAGTAATTTTTTACTAAACTCTGAAAATTGAGATCCATCTGTCTTTGCAAAACTACTTCAACGGAATTCTAATGGTGAAGGTAGCAGGCTCACAAAGCCTTCTTGGACATTAAATTTCTTTTACAAAACAATAATTTGTCAAATTAAGTGCCAATGGAACAGATGGATTACATTTCCCTCAAAATGAGCACAAATTAAAAAATTAAAGAGAAAAAATACTTGGTAAAACCAGCTTTGTATTTTGCTGGAGCTAAAACATTTAGGAAAATGGTTTGAGATGTTTGGCTAAAGCCCAGTGCCACCAAGCCTGCCTGGCTCCAGACACAGGCCCCATTGACTGAGGATTTCTATTAAGCAAACAGATGGGTGGGTGGTTTCTTAAGGACTTCTCCACAAAAGTGAAGTTTGAATTCCTGGAAGGACAAAAGCAGTGCTTGTACAAAGGTGGGCTGAGATCTTTGAAAATAATGTAAGCTCAGGGTATTAATCTTTTAAAGACATTAATCCTATCAGTAAAAGATAATAGAGAAAAGATAACTAAAAAAACGTTGAAAAAAATGAGAGCATGTTTCATGAATAAAAATACAAATTTCTGTAGCTATTACCGTGAATGCAATTATTGAGGTGCTATTTAGAATAACATGTAATTTCATGAAACATTTAAAAATAAAACAAAGATTTTGTTAATGTGTGCTTTTTAAAAAAAATTATGAGCAGTTGTAGTTTCACAAAAAAACTGAGTGCAAAGTACAAAGTTCCTGTACAGAAATGTCCTGTTCCCACTACCCAGCCACCCCATTATCAACACCCCTCTCAGAGCAGTGCATTTCTTATTATTGATCAACCTACATTGGCACGTTATTATCACCACAAGCTTGTAGTTTACATAAAGTCCAGTTTGTGTGTGCTTTTAACAAAGAGGTAACTTGGTGTTATATATTATTTAACAAATAACTAACAATGATGCTAAGTGTATTGTTAGTGGGTATGTGACAATAAAGGAGACTGAAATTAATTTTTGTGCTTGTTTTGAAAGCAATAATTTGTAATCACCATTAATTTATTCATTTCATGAAAAAATAAATTGCAGGAGAACATAAGTTTTACATAACTAACTCTGATATTCATCCCAAGAAGCAGACAAACCTCATACATTATTGAATACCATTCCTAATTTGAAGTTCTCCAATATGTTGAACTCTTAAGTGTGTCAAACCCATGCCCCCTCTTTCATTAGGGAGATATACATGTGGCAAGAACCTTGATGCTGAGATTCTGAGTCCAGACACTGAACTTCAGTTTCTTGAATTACAGTGCCCCTCTTGATACTTATACTGGACAGAACAAAATATCTAAGGGAGAGCTTAAAAACCATGACCTATTTATATTCTGAGCATGCTCTTGCTGAAGGCTTGGTATACACAGTGGCCAGTGCATTCCCATTAAAACCCAAAGAATCACTATAGTATTCAGCAATGGCCCACAAACCCTGGACATACAGGATTTTTAGTAAGTAGAGAGAGTTAAGAATCCACTCACACATGTCATCTTTTCCAGAGTACAAGCTTTCTGCATATGACAATTATTTGGGTTTTATTATTTCTGTATTATTTTTGCACATCATAATAAGGGTAACTGCAAATATTTTTTATTTTTTCAAATCAGACAATATAGATTAAAAAAACAGAACAACAAAATATTCAACTTCAATTCCCAACAACCAATGAAAATCTCATTCCCTTCTGTCTCCCTTTCTGTCTCTCTCCTTCTCCTTCTCACTCTTTTTTATTGTTACTTTTCCAAATTCATGTTCTCTCATCCTTGAAATAACCTTCAGCCTCAATTTTGGCTCCCATTGTCACATTGGTCATAATTTGGTTGACATTCCAGGGTGAGAGCACTTGGTTCAGGTTTGGCCAATCTAGCACCTGAACATCTCCCTTTTATCCTCCCTCCTCAAATTGTGGTAGTGAGTGAAATGGCATGTGACCAAATCTTTTCCAAACTGGATTTTCTGCTACACAAACCAACACATTATCTTTTTAGCTTAAGTTTATTTGAGTTGGTCTTCTTTTCATTTGAAAAAATACTCTTGGTACAATCTTTCAGACATTTTCTTGTTGCTATTCATACACATATGCTTATTTAATGCAATTACTTCTATGAATTAAGTTTTCCAACAACTGAGAAAGCTTATCCTTGGTGATCTTAATTTTGTCATAAAATTCATAGACTTAGAATGAAAGTTAATACTGTATTAAGAACATAGAAAGATCTTGATAGCTTCCTTAGACTGTTTTGTTTTTCTAAAATACCTGCAACCTTGGAAGACTTTTATTAAATTTTCTACTTTGATGTACAATATTGCAATGCAGAGAACATCACTGGCTCTTTAAAAAATCTTGTTCTATGTTCTCTTAATTGCTTTTCATATTTGAATAGTATTTATTTGGAATACAACCCATCAGTTTTAGCTTCAACTTCTCATTAAGATCATCTTGGCTTGGACAAACATACATAGACTGAAAAAAAAAAGTCCATGTCTGTTTTAAATATATTTAGTCTATAAATTCACAATGTCTTCCTGATTGTGTCTGAGAACTACAGTTTCCTTGTTTCTCTTTCAACTACAGAGGTGAGCAACCTAATCAAACTATTGCAGGTGTGGAATACAATCATATTTAGAGAGTAGCTTATAGATACAAAGGTTGACATAAACATGAACTCTAAGAATTCCAAACTTACCTTCACTCTCCTTTACCCACCTCACCCATGTTGGCATAGAGGGTAAGTGGCCTGAGGAAAGAACTAAGATATCATTTATGGCCTTTCCTCATGTTATTCTACTTAATATTTATTATTTGACAACTTTTAATCTTTGGCAAGAAAGAGGGAAACAAAAGCAGTTCTTGTACACTTTGAGGAGATGAGAATAACTTAATCAGAAGAATCCACATGGAGATCATGAGGAGAAACAGAAAGAACCAGAGTCTTCTATAGTTAAAAATTCTGATATGACTGAAATGTTTTCAAAGATTCTTGATTTGAAAATATATTTTAATATGAAAACAACATTGATTGTAATGTGAGAGAACATATGAATAAATATTATTTATACATGAGTAGATCAAGACAACTAGTAACAAACTGAGTTCTGATTTTATATCAGCTTTAATAGTATTATATCCTCTGAAGAGAAAAATTGTCATCATCATTTGGCATCCACAAATAGAATTTGTAATCAAAGTTGTTTTTGGCAGACTCTAGTGCAAACACAGGAGGCCAGTGGACTGGGCCAAATATTTTAGTAGGCTGAGTAAAATTTCCCCAAATCTATTAACAATTGAGAAACAAGTTTTATTAAAGTGAAGTGAACATCCTCAAATGCACCAGAATTTGAAAGCTGCATCAGTGGGGGGTCTAAAGAACTAAGCTTAAAGCCTCTGGTGAGAATCCAGTCTCCTGATTAAGGTTCTCATTTAGTAACAGCCATTCTTTAATGAGCGCTGACAAATTCAAGAAAGATTGTGTCTTACTGTAACTACAATATGGTGCTGACCCTTCTATTAAAATAATCAAGCTCTCACTTTATCTACCCAATAAGTAAATGGGGCTAACTAGCAGGTAGAAATACTTTTGGTGACCAGAATTCTTTAACACACATACAGTTGCATGTTTCTAGACATGCAATCAGAAAAAGTGACTGATTATAAAAAGAAAAACAGAAACAAATGTACTAACATACAATCCAGATATTTTGGAAGCAGTGAGTTTTAAATAGATATGAGTGATATGTTAATATAGAGAACAACTAATCTAAAAAGTACAAGGAGATGGAGAATTTCAGAGAAATAAGAGCACTCTATATAAAACCATTACTCGTCAATATGTCATTGGATGAACTCAGTAAGAGAATGTGTCACAGCAGAAGACAAGAATAATGAACTTAAATAGAAGTCAATAGAACATAGGCAAAGAAGAGCACAAGAAGAAAATTTTAAAAAGGAAAGGAGAATTTGGAGCATAGCAAAAGGGTAAAAACAGTCATTGATGTCTCAGAAAAAATGAGAGAACTAGACGAAAGCAAGCGAAGAATTACTTAAAAACACCAACTATTCAATTTATGGAGGTCCCTAAATCTCAAGTTGGATAAATATGAAGAAGACCACACTATGCATATTTTAGTTACACCGATGGAAACCAGAAGAGAAAATCTTAAATCAGCAAGAGAAGGCCAAAAAGAAATATTAATCTCAAAGAAGAAATAATAAAATTAACAGTTGACTATTCAGCAGAAACTATAAAAACCAGAAGAGAGTAGAATGACATCCTTAAAGTAAAATATTCTTCAAAAATGAAAACTAGATGATTGCAGTTAATAAAGGCTGAAAAACTTTGATGCAAGCAGAGTGGCTTTGCAAAAAACCTTAAGATGAAATTATTCAGGTTAAAGGAAAAAAATTCAGAAAATTCAAGAAGGATATAGAACAACGACAAGAGTAAATGTGTATGTAAATAGATTTTTGAAAAATCAGTATCTAATACAGCAGTAATATCTTAGGATGTTTCTATCACCCTATGACAATTAAACAGAGAAGTTTCACAATCCTAGAGTTAAGTGCCTCTCATAACATAGCTTAAAATATGTAAAGAAAAATTGAGATAACTTTAAAAATAAATATAGAAATCATAACTGGAGATTTTTATGTAATACACCTGTCTATGTGACTGATAGAAGTAGTAGATAAAATGTACATGGAATATAGAAGATTTTGAGCAACATGCTCAATAACTTTATTTAATTGATATTTACAGAATGCTGCACTGAACAATGGCATTTTTTTTGCATTATTTTGAAGTGCACATAGGATATTTGTCAAAATAGACTATACACTGGCCTATAAAGTGAGTCTCAACAGTTTCAAAATACTTAATAACACAATATATTTTCTGATTATAAGGGAAATAAACTAAAAATAAATAATAAAAATTTAACTAGAAAATTCTCCAATATATGGAAATCTAGTAGCACAATTTTAAATAAACATGATCAAAGAAGAAATCACAATGAAAGAAGAAAATATTTTGTACTGAAAGCTAATGAAAACAGAACCTAAACACTATGGTATGCAGATAAAGCAGTACTCATTGTGAAGTTTATAGATCTAAATTCAAATAAAAAAGAAGATTATAAATCAACAATCTAAGCTTCTATCTGAGTAAATTAGGAGAATTTCAAAGTAAATAAAAACAAACAAGAAAAAATAAAAGAGCAAATTTTAATGAAATGCAAATATGTTTCTAATAATCAACCAAATTGACCTTTTGAAAAGATTAATAAAATTGATAAACTCTTTTTAAGAAAATGGTCCAGAAAACAAGAGAGAAAAGACAATTTACTAATATCAGGAATGAACGTAAAAATATCAGTGAAAGTTTTTAGACATTGAAAAGATAATGAGATGCTATGCACCACTTTATGCCAGCAAATTTGATAATTTAAAATAAAAAAATAAAAATTCCTTTCAAAATGCTTCTGCATAATAGTGACAAAAGAAATTCTGAATTAGAATCTATAATTAAAATATTTTCTATAAAAAAATATTTGTCCCAGAAAGCCTTACTGATTAAATTCTTCCAAACATTTAAGAAAGAATATCATTTGTGGGCTGGGATTGTGGCTCAGTGGCAGAGCATTAGCCTCGCACGTGTGAGGCACTGGGTTCGATCCTCAGCACCACATAGAAATAAATAAACAAAATAAAGATATCACATCTATAAAAAAAAAGAAAGAATATCATTTGTAAATAATATTTTTTAAAGAATACAAAAAACAGGAAATATTTTCTTTTCTAATTTATAAGACCAGCCTGACCTCAAACTGAAAACTAATTTTAATTTAAGAGAAGGCGAAAGTTTTCCTCAAGTGCTTCGCTAAATGATTTAAATGGACTTCAACATTTTAATAATTTTTCTGAGTGAAAAGTTTATGACTCCTTCCAAAGATTGTTCTAGTATTTGTTACAGCCTCTACATAAATAAAAACCTTTGACAGTTGTCCAAATGTTAGACACCAATAAAATGACAAAATTCAACCCATTTTCACATTAATGAAATGTATTCTTGTTTAGCATTGAAAAGTGACTCATTTTGTTTTCCTTTCTTTGCCTCAATGTTGTTTGCTGACATAAAATGGATAGCTACCTGTGAGTCAAATTCTGCCTTAACATTTTTTAGTTGGATAGAGTAATAAAAGTTGAAGAACATGAGATTAGAATATCTTTACTATGTGCTAGTCATCAAAGGGAAAAGTTTTAGATCCAGGTCAAGTAAAGTAATAAGTTTGTTTAAAACTTTTTCACCTATATATTTACATAATAAGTCTTTATGTTTTTCATTTACTAATTGAAAACTGCCTCATTTAAATAACAGACATTACCATCAACAATTGGTTCTTTTTTTTCTATTTAGGTGGGGTTTTTTCCTTTTAATTGACTTGAAGTTTTGTTCTATTTAATACTGGATGATTAGATAGCCATAAATATGCTATTATCATAGTAGAAGCAAAAGAGGCAATAAAACATTTGATGATGTGAGTCCAAGAAAGCATATTATCATTGTAACTAAATAATTTCTTTAAAATATGGAAAAGTTTCTACTAATAGGGAATTAAAAATGGCAATATCTTTGTATAGAAAGGAAAGTAGAAATACAAATAACAGCTTTTCAGTATGTGGTGTACACAAACACAAATGACATCAAAGAGGATTTCTTTGTGTCATGAACATATTTCAAATGTTCAAATGAGTTAAACAGATTCTATGGTGGAAAAGTTTTCAACAAAGTACTTCTTTTTTTCCTTGATAAAAGTGTAATCCAGTGTACTTTCTCTAAGTTGCTCTAGATTACTATAAATATCTTTCAATTCAATATATTTATACATATACACACCAACATACTTGTGGTTGATACATATATGTCCTAGTATTGGTGAGGCATAAATTAATTTATCTAACTAATTCTGTATTTTAGGAGATTTATGCTTTTCTAATTTTTTTGGTAAACTGTGAATTATATGTAGTTAATATATTTACAATGAAATATTTTCGTAGATCCATGATGATTTTAGGGCAAATTACTCAGAATTTTGGGTACATATATTTCAATGAATAAGTTGTTTTTTAAAACATATCTAGATTAAGCAAAATAAGTATACCTGATACTGTAACCAACAAAGAATATCAAACTTCATATATATGATTTTTTTGTTAACTTATTTTCTTTTTAAATTTAACATTGGTTTTTAATTTCCAAAAGTCTAGTTTTACTTTGAGGGAGATAGGAAATGAAAATGAAATCTTTTCATCTTTTTCTTTATGATTTTTACCCTTGATAGTATACTTAGATAGGTCTATAATATACATATTCCCTAAATTTTATTTTGGTACTTACGTGATATTATTTCTAACAAATAATTTATATTCAAGATCATGGTATCTGTTATCATTTGAATCTTGAAGGTCCCACAGAGGACCAGATATTAAAGTCTGAGTTCCCAAGGTGCATCATTGGGAGGCAGTGAAACCTTTGAGAAATGGAGCCTTGTGAAAGGTCCTTTGCTCATGCAGGAAGTGCGCTTGAAACACATTGTGGGAACCCAGTCTTTGCCTCTTCTTCTCTTTGTTTCTTGGCCATGAGGAGAGCAATTTTACAGTGTCATGTGCTCTGGCCACGATATGCTGCCTTGCCACAAGTTCAAAGCAAGGAGCCAACCGATAATGGGCTGGAACCTCCAAAACTGAGCCAAAATAGAACTTTTCTCCTGAAAGTTTGACTATATCAAATATTTTGTTACGTAACAGAAAGCTAACAGCACATATACCCCATTTTTAGATAGCCTTTTTTGGCACTTTATAAGGATTTGTATGTACATCCTACAATATTTATGGTCTCTTATATGGCCATGTATGCCTTTCATTGCTATTATGAATGGAATATATTCATCATTATTTCTGAAATTTGAGAAATACACAGATATTTTTGTGTATTTCTCTTTCTCTCCATTGACCATTATCAAACATTTCATTGGCTGTAAGAATTTCAAAACAGATTTCCTTGAGATTCTCTGGAGTTTCTCTTGAGGTACTAAAATTTATATTAGGCTCATAGATTTCACCTAGTATATAAAGTGCCTGATGGATGTTGTAGAACACCATCCTAGGTAAAACTAGAAATTGACTAAAATATGGTACACAGTCATTCAAAGCCTAGAAATGCTTAATGTCATTCAGCAAGGAACAATCAAATGCCATTTTCAAAGTACACACATAGAATATGTGGCAATGAAGATCAAAAAATCTGAGAGTGATGAGATAAACTATTCCTGTCAGGCACAGGTCAGATGAGGTTAATTATAGAATGTTTACACAAGGAGATCAACTTTTGGTCAGAGTCACAGGCTAACAAGAATAGTAGGGCCAGAGGGATTCTGTGAAGCAGAAGCTCATAATTTAATAACTCTGAATCCCTATATAAAAAACAGACAAAGCAACTGAATATAAACTGAAAACTTCTGTACAATATTAACAACCAAACTAGTTTATAAGATATTTCTATGAACCACAAAACACAAAGTTCAAGGTACAAATTCCCAAGAGCGAAAAGATCTGGATTGTATTAGCATCTATATGAAAAGAAGCAGAAAGAGGCAATATAACATTTGATGATGTGAGTCCAAGAGTATCTCCAAATAGCTAATAACGTTAATTTTAAAGGACAACGATCTAATTTGAGAACAGCAAAGTAAATAAGCAGTGTAACATATGAATTCTGTATAAGTTTTCTTTGCTGCTATAACATCACAAACATAGTGGTTTAAAATAGTAAAAAATTTATTATCCCACAGAGCTGTAAGTCAAAGTCCTGTAGGCTCAGATGTTTCTCTATCCAAGTCCCATATGATCCAAATCAAGGTGTCTGAAGAACTGACTTCCTTTCTGGAGGCTCTGAAGGGTGACTCTACTTCCTATCTCATTTAGTTTACTGGCAGAATCTCATGTGATTGTTGGAAAGAATTCCCTGTTTCCTCATTAGCTTCTGATCATGAGTCATTCTCAGCTTCCAGAAACTGCTCACTTCCTTGGTTCTATCTCCTTCCTCCATCTTCAAAGACAGCAATAGCAGATCAGATCTCATATTTCAAATATAGCTAAATTCTCCCCTATTGACTCTCTGTTGGTTCAAATTTGAGAAGTTTTTGTGCTTTTAAGAGGGTTGTGATTAGATTTGAGTTCACCTTAATAATTCAGGATAATCTTCCTATTTTTAAAGTCAGTTCATTAGAAACCTTAACTCCATCTTTGAGGTTACTTTACAAGAGTATTTAGATTAGTGTTTGATTACATAACCACTAGACAGAAATCTTGTGGTTCATCTCTGAAATTCTGCCTGTCACAAGATACATGGTAATTCTGAAAGGACTAGAGTAGTCTGAGCCACCTGAATTTGCAAAACCAATCAGGTAAAGTTCTTTTCCAGAAAAGTCCCCCAATGAGGAAAAAATACTGAATGGAGACAAAAATTGAGTAAGATTCAGGCAAAAGATATAAATAAAAGAGAAATTTTAGATTAAAGTGCGAGAGGATAAAGAGACACAGTATACAGTGTGCATAAACATATATACATACATTTCTTGGTACTGTTCAATAAAAAGACTCAGAGGGGAAAAAAATTCACAAGTTATGGGCAGTTAGATTTTGATTTTAAAATATCATTTGCCACTTACAGAAACCAGGGCTTTAATGAGAAATAGAGAATTCCAGGTGCGAAGGGGAAAATAAAGAGGGTAAATCTGGAACACTTGAAGAATACTAAGGTCATGTCAGAAAGGTTTAGACCAATTAGATAAGTTTCCATGGAGTAATTTAATTTTCAAAAGCATAATGCTTTTAATTCATTATTTTGGAAACTGGTACATAAAAGGAAAATAATCAAGTAATTATCTTGACTTTCCTATCAAACTATGCCATGGAGTGAACAAACAACATAAGAGAGAAGCCATCTTATTATGAAATTATTTCAGCTAGTACATAAGAAGGAAATGATAGAATTTGAATATGACCGTTTTGCAATCTCTGGTAACCTAAAAGATCCAGGAATTGACCATCAATGGCTGGTAATATCTAGGTGAGACAATCAACGCTGATAAACCCAGCAGTAATCCTAAATTTGCCAAATTGATGAATATTTTTGGATTCCGCTGCCAATTAGCAGGAAATACAATGGACAGACAAATCATGCTATGCTTGAGCACAACGTCACCAAAATCCAGATTGTGGGAAACTTCCAGTGTGAACTGTAAGGACTCTTCAAACAAACTGGAAAAAAAAAGAGAAAGGAATGGAGGAACTAGTCAATTAATAAAGGATTAAAAGACAGTTCTTTGAAACAAAAATAGGTAATACTCAACTATTGTGCTTAGTGATGCACACCTGGGAGATGAAATTATTTTAAAAGGAAGAAAATAATCACCTTAAAAATCAGAGTAATGCTTGCTTACTTTTGAGTGATTGCTATGGTTATGACTGGTATGGAGCACAAAGAGGAGCTTTCTTGTTTTATTATTTGTTCTTTTTAGACATACACAACAGCAGAGTGTACTTTGACATATTATATATACATGGAATATAACTTATTCAACTGAGATCTCATTCTTGTGGTTGTACGTGATGTGGAGTTACACTGGTCATATATTCATATGATGAACATAGGAAAGTTATGTCCAATTCATTCTGCCATCTTTCTTACTCCTATCCCTCTTCCCTTCCTTTCATTTCCCATGTCTAATCCAATGAATTGTGTGTTAGCATCTGTATATCAGAGAGGACATTCAGCCTTTGGTTTTTTTGGGATTTTCTTATTTCACTTAGCATGATAGTCTTCAGTTTTATCCATTTACTGGCAAATGCATAATTTTATTCTTATTTGTGGCTAAGTAATATTCCATTGTGCATATATCCCACATTTTCTTTATCCATTCATCAATGAGGAGCTTTCTGAGACTACTGGCAATGTTCTATTTCTTGACCCAAGTGATGTTTATAAGGGTATTCACTTTATCATCATGCATTGAGTTACACATTCATTTTGGGATGATTTTTATGTTTTTGCTTTATTTTAAAGTGAAAAAATAGGAGATGATGGTAGGGTATTGGAATCATTTGCTATCTATCTGAGTGCAGATATACAGATCTTACATAGCAGGGCTTCCCATTTTTGGTACTTCACAGTTTACAAATCACAGTCATATAATATTTTCATAATAATCTGCTGACATTTAGAAAGAAATTGTTATTTTTCCTCTTTAAAACATAAATAAATTGCAATTAAGGGTCTAGACTGCAGAATACTAGCAATCAACCTACATGCTTATATGGACACCCACTCACAACACACATGCACATACTCTCACACTCTTACAAACAGCTATTCACAAGCAAATAGGAGATTCAACAACCACTTTCACCTTACCACCCACCCCAAAGGCTGTACTGATAGTGAAGAAGTAAGATCTGCCTTTTCCCCTACTTTAGAGACATCACATGTTCTCCTTGGGTGATTAGTGTTCTTAAAGGATGTTTCCATGGGTTCTTTCACAATACAAACTACGTGCTCCAAGGCTGCGTCCTTCACTGCACTTCACGTAATCCTTCTTGCACAACTTCATACAAGCTAACTTCATTTTAAAGTCAAAGATAAGGACAAAAGATAACTGATACTTTTTAAAAATATACTCAGCTCTGTCTTTTGGATGAAGAAAGGAACTTGTCCTTATAGCAAAATATTTCAGAATAGAATTTTAACCTGGGATTGTATAATGAGAAATCTCGACTTTCATCTTGGTGACAGCCCTTGGGCCTTCAATCTTTGGTAACTAATAGAAAATAAAGGCAGTGCTGTGAATACGAAGAATGTAAGAATGCTATAATCTTTTTAGAAAGTTGCACAAAAGCAATGATCATCAAAAATGTAATTACAGAAAGAAAGAAGCATCCAAAGAATTAATGTGATTTATGTTACAGGAATTCCAAATTTAAGCCTTATATGAACTTTGATAACAATAACTGTTTTGTATTTAGGAGCTACGGGAAGATACACAGAACTCTCAGGAGCATGCAGTAGTCCTTGACTAGCCAGTTTCAGCAAGTTCAATTTACATAATGTGCCTGCAATAGTATTGCTAAATCAAGGAGTGAGGACCCTAACTTAGAAGCTTCCACCAGGCAGAAAACAACAGAAGTGGGGTCATTGCAATTATTGCTGTGCATAATTCATAATGAGTAAGCAGGCATAAGATCCAGGCAAAAATTCATTGCAATATATACATATGCATATACATGAAATTCTTATTCTAGAAAGTAGTCAATGAAACAACACATCAAGTCTTTAAAATTCTACTTTTTTTCTTTATGGTGTTTTTTTTTTTTTCCTGGACAAGAATTTCTGCTACAATCCTTTGAAAGAAATGTTACATCGAAGTCAAACACTGGTGATTTTTAATTTGCAAAAACTTTTATTTTGACTTGAATAATGTATCATCTTATGACTTACATTATTGATCAGCCTTTAAAATTCTGCATATGAACAAATAAAAGCAATTATACTAGCAGTTTACTGAGACCATATAGTATTATTGTTGGAAACGCAAATCTTAATATTCTCTCAGTGAGGCCATATTTATATGAGGCAAGTGTTTCTCAATCAAATTGTATTTTTTTTAGCCTTAAATATCTTTCCCACACCCTATTAAAACTTGTCTTGGCAAACAGAAAGTAAAACAAGTAGGTTAAATGGGACATCATAATACCCTAAGTAGAAACAAACAAACCCTAAGACTTTGAAGGACAATGTCATTTTTTTTTTTGGTACTGGAGATTAAACTCAGGGGCACTCAACCACTGAGCCACATCTCCAGCCCTATTTTGTGTTTTATGTAGAGACAGAGTCTCACTGAGTTGCTTAGCGCCTCACCGTTGCTGAGGCTGGCTTTGAACTCGCGATTCTCCTGTCTCAGCCTCCCTAAGTGCTGGGATTACAGGCTTGAACCACCACGCCTGGCTGACAATGTCATTTGTATTTGCAAATCTGGAAGACAACATTTATTTTTCATTATTGTGTGAGTTTTTAAACCCCTAATTAAGCATAATTTAAGTTCTCCTAGTTGAAAAATTAATGATAATCTTATTTTTTATAAACTTACATAATGGTAAACAGGTAGGACTAACTGCACATATCATTGCATATAAAATCACACATAATTATAAACAAAACTGAATCCATATTTTAGTTGCTCATTTTAGTTATACATAACAGTAGAATATATTTTGATATATCATACATATACAGAGAATAACTTCCCATTCTTGTGGTTGAACATGATGTGGAGTTACACTTGTTGTGCATTCATATATGAACACAGGAAAATTATGTCCTATTCATTCTACTGTCTTTCCTGTTCTTATTGCCCCTTGCTTCCCTTCATTGCCCTCTGTCCAATCTGGTGAACCTCCATTCACCCTCCCCCCCAATTGTGAGTCAGCATCTACAAATCAGAGACAACATTCTGCCTTTGGTTTTTTTAGAACTGGCTTATTTCACTTAGCATGATAGTCTCCAGTTCCACCCATTTATCAGCAATTGCCATAATTTCATTCTTCTTTATGGCTGTGTAATGTTCCATTGTGTATATGTACTACATTTTCTTTATCCATTCGTTATTGAAGGGCATGTAGGTCAGTTCCATAGCTTAGCTATTGTGAATTGAGCTGCTATGAACATTGAACATTGATGTGGCCTCATCACTATAGTATACTAAGTCCTTTGGGTATAAACCAAGGAGTGAGATAAATGGATCAAATGGTGGTTCCATTCCAAGTATTCTGAGGAATCTCCATATTGCTTTGCAGAGTGGTTGCACCAATTTTCATTCCCACCAATAATGTATGAGTGTACATTTTTCCCCACATCCTCACCAACATTTATTGCTACTTGTATTCTTGATAATTGACATTCTGACTTGAGTGAGATGAAATTTCAATGTAGTTTTCATTTGTATTCCTCTAATTGCTTGAGATGTTGAACATTTGTTCATGTATTTGTTGACAGATGGTATTTCTTCTCCTGTGGACTGTCTGTTCAGTTCCTTTGCCCATTTATTAAATAGGTTATTTATTTATATTTTATCCTCATACCTCTGTTTCCCCCATCACACTGCGCTTGGCTAGATGCCTTTCCTCTACAGCTATTCCTGTGAGTTTTTTCCTACTTTTTAAATTTATTTATTCTAGTTAGGTATACAAGATAGCAGAATGCAATTTGCTTCATTGTACACCAATTGACACAACTTTTCATTTCTCTGGTTGTACACAATATAGTTACACCATATATGCAGTCATACATGTACCTAGGGTAATGTCCATCTCATTTCACCATCTTTCCAGCCCCCGGTCCCCCCTGTCCCCTCCCTCCCCTTTGAACAAATTTCTCCACTCTTCCTGTGCCCCTTCTCCCATTATAAATCAGCATCCACTTATCAGAGAGAACATTTGGCTTTTGGTTTTTTGGGATAGGCTTACTTTGCTTAGCATGATATTCTCCAGCTCCATCCATTTACCTGCAAATGCCATAATTTTATTCTCTTTTAATGCTGAATAATATTCCATTGTGTATATATACAACAATTTCTTTATCCACTCATCTATTGAAGGACATCTAGGTTGGTTCCACAGTTTAGCTATTGTGAATTGAGCTGCCATAAACATTAAAGTGGCTGTGTCACTATAGTATGCTGTTTTGGGGTATAGGCCAAGGAGTGGGAGAGCTGGGTCAAATGGTAGTTCCATTCCAAGTTTTCTAAGGAATCTCCATACTGCTTTCCAGATTGGTTGCACCAATTTGCAGTCCCACTAGCAATGTATAAGTGTACCTTTGCCCTCACATCCTTGCCAACACTTATTGTTGTTTGTATTCTTGATAACTGCCATTCTGACTGATATGAAATGAGATCCTAGTTTTGATTTGCATTTCTCTAATTGTTTGAAATGTTGAACATTTTTTCAGATATTTTTTGATTGATTGTATATCTTCTTCTGAGAAGTGTCTATTCAGCTCATTAGCTCATTTATTGATTAAGTTGTTTGGTTTTTTGGTATTAAGTTTTTGAGTTCTAAAACTCAAAACTCTTATATATCCTGGAGATTAGTGCTCTATCTGATATGAGTGTGCCATAAATTTGCTCCCAGAATATAGGCTCTCTGCTCACCTCATTGATTGTTTCTTTTTCTGAGAAGAAGCTTTTTAGTTTGAATCCATCCTATTTATTGATTCTTGATTTTATTTCTTGAGGTTTAGGAGTCTTGTTAAGGATGTCAGGGCCTAATCCAATGTGATGAAATTTGAGCATACTTTTTCCTCAGTTAGGCGCAGGGTCTCTGTTCTAATACCTAGATCCTTGATCCACTTTGAATTGAGTTTTGTGCATGGTGAGAGATAGGGGTTTAATTTCATTTTGCCGCATATGGATTTCCAGTTTTCCCCAGCACCATTTGTTGAAGAGGCTATCTTTTCTCCACTGTATGTTTTTGATGCTTTTGTCTAGTATGAGATAACTGAATTTAAGTGGGTTCAACATACAGAAATCAATAAATGTAATTCATTACTCAATAGATTTAAAGATAAGAATCATATGATTATCCCAATAGATGCTGAGAAAGCACTTAACAAAATATAGAAGCCCTTCATGTTCAAAACACTAGAAAAACTAGGGATAGTAGCTATATACCTCAACTTTGTAAAAGCTATCTATGCTGAACCCAAGGCCAACATCATCCTAAATGGAGAAAAATTGGAAGCATTCCCTCTAAAAACTGGAACAAGACAGGGATGCCCTCTTTCACCACTCTTATTCAATATTTTCCTTGAAACTCTAACCAGAGCAATTATACAGATGAAAGAAATTAAAGGAATACAAATAGGAAAAGAAAAACTCAAAATATCATTATTTTCAGATGACATAATATTATACTTGGAGGATCCAAAAAATTCTACCAGAAAACTTCTAGAATTAATAAATGAATTCAGCAAAGTAGCAGGATATAAAATCAATGCCCATAAATCAATTGCATTTCTATACATCAGTGCTGAATCCTCTGAAAGAGAAATTAGGAAAACTACCCCATTCACAATAGCCTCACAAAATAAAATAAAATACTTGGGAATCAATTTAACAAAAATGGTGAAAGACCTCTGCAATGAAAACTACAGAACACTAAAGAAAGAAATTGAGGAAGATCTTAGAAGATGGAAAGATCTCCCATGCTCTTGGATAGGCAGAATAAATGTTGTCAAAATGGTCATACTACCCAAAGCCCTATACAGGTTCAATGAGATTCCAATTAAAATCCCAACATCATTCCTTATAGAAATAGAAAAAGCAATCATGAAATTCATTTGGAAAAATAAGAGATCCAGAATAGTCAAAGCAATCCTTAGCAAGAAGAATGAACCAGTCCTTAAACTATACTACAAAGCTATATTAACAAAAAATGGCATGGTATTGGCACCAAAAAGACATGTAGACCAATGGTTATTTATTTTTTTGGTGTTAAGTTTTTTAAATTCTTTATATACCCTGGAGATTAATGCTTTATCTGAAGTGCAAGTGGCAAAGATTTTCTCCCATTCTGTAGGCTCTCTCTTCATGTTCTTGATTGTTTTCTTTGCTGTAAAGAAGCTTTTTAGTTTAATTCCACCCCATTTATTGATTCCTGATTTTACTTCTTGTACTTTAGAAGTCTTGTTGAGGAAGTCAGTTCCTAAGCTGACATAATGTAGATTTGAGCCTACTTTTTTTTCTATTAGGCACAGGGTCTCTGTTCTAATACCTGTCTTTGATTCTTGAGTTGAGTCTTGTGCAGAGTGAGAGATAGGGGTTTAATTTCCTTTTGCTTCATTTGGATTTCCAGTTTTGGATTTCCAGCACCATTTGTTGAAGAGATTATCTTTTGAACCCATTTTTTTATGATAAAAATTTCCCGATATGTCAATTTTATTTAATTTACTCATATATTAAAAAATATAAATTAAATCTCAATATCAAGTCACCACTGTTAAATTCCTTAACCTTCCTTAACTTTTAAAATAACTGTTCATATTTCCATTCTATTTCTAATGCTACCCAATCATTGTTTAGCCTGTGTGGGATGCTGGATCTAGAACCCCAGCAGAAGCCCAAATCCTTAAATGTTCATGTCCTTTATATAAAATAGCATACTATTTGCATATAACTATACATGTACTCCTGTATACTTCAAATCTTCTCTATATTTATACAATGTCAATAATGTGCAAATAATTGTCATATTGTATTATTCAGGGAATAATGACAAGAAGAAAATGTGTTTATATATACAATATTTTTCCAAACATTTTTGATCTGTAAATTGGCTGAGTCCAGGGATACAGAATTCATGGATGTCGAGGAGTAACTGTATTTTTACTATGACTTAGAAAGAAAAGACTAGAAACTACTGTGGACCCCAATGAACCATGACATAATCCTCAAACCTTTACTCAAAAGATGATAATATGACCTGAGGTTGTGGCTCAGTGGTAGAGTGCTTGCCTAGCATGTGTGAGGCACTGGGTTTGAGTCTCAGCATAGTATATAAATAAATGAATAAAATAAAGGTCCATCAACATCTAAAAAAAATAAAAATAAAAAAAGCTGATAAAATACATAAAGAAATGTATAATTTGTTGTCTTTTTGGCAATCAAGAAGAGTTACTGATTTAATACAGTAGAAAAACTATTTAAATAAAGTAGCATTTCATTATAGCTATAAATATCTTCTTGTGACTTTCATCATCAAATTGTTCATTACACAAACTTTATAGAGTACTGGAAAATAGCACAATAAAGCAAAATGGGAATAGAGTATAAACAAAGCTGTTATTTCTCATTTTCCTTTTTAAAGAAAAAAAAATCAAACTTCAAATAAATGAGAGTTAAATACAGTGCACATGCAAGAGTCCTTAAAGGAACTCTGGATTTTCTTGCACACAGGTTTCTCACAGTTTCCCTGATCACTCAAACTCTCCTCTTCTAATTTTTTGGGTACACTTTTCACTTTGTGGAAAATGATGTTCTTCCTGCATTACATTTCTCAGCTACTAAGTGATACATATAGTTATGATTTTAAAGTAAAATATTTTGCAAACAAATTAGTTTATCATAAAATAAATGACAAACTGAGGAATCGTTTATGCAGGATTATTTTAAAGATGGTCTAATTTAAGTAATGGGTACAAATCATAATTATAAAAACAGACTACTTGTACCTAATGCTATAAATTTTTCAAATAGACTTGGACAAAGAATTACCATTTGACAATAATTTCAATAGTTTGAAATAACATATAAGAAACTTTAATTCAATTGATAATCTGTATTCTTTCATGAAAAATAAAACAAAAAGCCAAAAACTGGAAAGTAATAAGGAGTTAGTGATAATTACTACAAAAATAATCAAAATATTCTTTGAAATACATAAAATATTCTCTATTTTTGTATAATTACTATGTCATTAACATTATGAACATTTAGTTTCTAAATTCTCATGACCAATAAATGGCTGGTTAAAAACTAGCTTCTAATTCTGTTTCCTTTTTCCCTAAGAAAATAAAAATTATGTAAATACATAAAAATCAGGATTTCAATTTTTACAGGTGTGTAGGTAATAAACGTTTGTATCAGAAAAAGTATAGGATGAGTGACATCAGTCAGTAGAGTTCAAGGTATCTGAATTTAATATTATGGTGACAATTACTATTTCCTGAAAGCATGCCAATGTCTCAATCATATGGAATCTTTGTAGAGCACAAATCTGAGCTAATGAGTATTGAAATTACTATGCTTTTTTCTTTACCTTTTTTTTTTTAATATTTTTTTAGTTGTAGATGGACATGATGTCTTTATTTTATTGCTTTGTATGTGGAGCTGAGGATCGAACCCAGGGCCTCACGCATGTGAGGCAAGCGCTCTACTGCTGAGCTACAATCCCAGCCCTTTACCTTTTTTATTTAATTAAGATCCCAAACATTTTTATATTATAAAATAAAGACAGCTTTATTGATTTTTAAATTTTGAAACATAGCAATTGTTGTATGAACTCTGGCTGGAAGGTTCAAACATGCCTCATCTAGTGGCAGATGAAGCTGCAAAAACTATAGTTGAACAATTAGCTCTGAGAGAAAAAAGAGTTATTACCCAGTCACATATGTGGTTTCACATATCCTAATAATCATTAGAGGGTTCCTCTTATAATTAACACAAATGGAAGTCTCTACATGGACTACTCATTGTTACTTAATTTTGATAAGATGGAATTCCACATGGCAAACAGATGCATTGGAATTAGCCCTAACTCCAAATTCAGTTATCTTGAAAAACATTCATATATTCTTGTTCTACATCTTTCTATAACCCAACATAAGCATAAGCAGACAGTGAGAGGCCTCTCCAAACATTCTCCCCATAAAGAGAGATTTGGGAAAGATTACTAAATCAGTTAATATGAAACAAAGGATGTTATTTTGTGTTCATTGACATTTTCCTGAATGATTTACTGCACTAGTGGTGATTAGGCTGAATGTCAAGTGTGCCATATTGTTTTTTTTTAGAGTCAGAGGTAAATGGGAAATTTCAGATTTTGACATTTTCATTTTGGAATGGTCTGACTAAATGACAGAGAGAACCAGCACTGGAGATAATAATATTATTCATACAGACTGCAAAATGAGTACACCAACCAACAACTCTCTAATGTTTCACAAAAACTTTAGTTTTTCTTTGACTAATAACATTGACACAACTGCAAAATAGAAATCAAAAGCAAGAAAATTTTTATTATGTGGTCTCACATGGGGAAAGAGTAGAAAGCTAAAAATGTTGTCCAGCCTTTCTGGGTTCTACTATTTTGAGTGCCATCAAGAACAACTTGAAGTTTGTAAGTCTGTTTATGATGCTTCAGTTACAGGCTATCATTAAGTAATAAGAAATTCTTTCAAATGATATCATTGTTTTTATATTGGACATTAGTGTGTTAATCACTTCTCACATTAGCAAACAGAGAAAATAATATATGAGGAATACTTATTTAAATCAACTTAATATTTTATTATGGTGCAATAGCTCTGAGAATCAGTAATCAAATTACTGATTATCCTGTTCATTTCAAAAATATCCTTTTCTGATGGAAGAAAAATTTGTAATTTACAAATAATAATGATTTCAAATCACATTTTGGAAAACAAGCATGATGCTCAAGGATTTATGTGATTTTAAATTTTAATATCAAGTTACATTAATCAATACAGTATACAGCAATGTAAGAAGATAGAAGCTGACAGAACAGGATAAAGAGTGTAGAAATAAACTCATTATGGTAAATTGATTTTTCACAAAGGTACCAAGGCAATTCAATGGGAAAGGATAATATTTCCCACAAACGGAGCTGGAACAAATAGATACCTATATGTAAGCAAAATCCACAACAAAAACAAACTCAGGTGCTTACATCATGCATGACTCAAAAATTAAATAAGCATGGATCTTACATTTAAATGTGAAAAGTAAAACTATACAAATTTTAGATGAAAATATAAGATAACTATTTGTTTTCTTGAATCTTTGGAAGGGAAAAGTGTAAAGCCAGATGACCAAAAGCAAGTAAGGTAAAATCGCTGAACAAGCTTTATTTTGGGAGTTTCGCTCTGGGGCTAAACCACCCTCACCCTCCCACCCCGAGTTCAGCAGAACAGAAGGGAGAAATGGCACCTGCATTGCGCAGTACAGAAAATTTAAAGGGCCCTGCCCGGAAAAGGAAGAATTAAGGCAGGAAGAGAAGGACCTGAGGTAGGAAGAGGAGGTGATCTAGAGTCCTGTGTCCTCTGGGATTGGTCAGGGGATCCTGCTGAGGTCAGAGTCCTTCCAGGATGAGTCAGGAAAATGGCGGCGGGTGGCCATACTCATGCATTCTGCGTTCCTTTGCGTATGTGGCTGCTTTCTGCTTGTTCCTCCCCTTGGCAGGGGGGCCCTGTTTGTGCATTCAGCATTTGCCTTGCTATCCTAACAAAAAGTAAAAAAAAAAAAAAAAAAAGTAAAAACTGTATTTTCTCCAGAACCTCCAGAAAAGAACACTGCCCTGTGTATCCTTTAACTTCAGCCTGAGACCTGTGTCAGACTAAATACAATAGTACTATTAAACAGTAAATTTACATTAATAATTAAGTTCTTTCAGTATCTAAGACTTCTTAGATATATTTCACAAAACCTGAGCTACAAAATTAAAAATTGATAAATTTTATTTCATCCAAATAAAAAACTTGTGGTTTTCAAAAGACATGAAGAAAATGAAAGACAAGCCACAGATTGGGGAAAATATTGGCAAGTCATACATAAGGATGGATTTATATTCAGAAAGTCTTAGTTATTAGAGCTAAAGTGCTCTAATATTTAGCATCTAAAATAACGAACCACGTAATTTCTCAAGGTCAGGAATCTGGGAGAGGTTTAGCTGAGAGGTTCTGGCTCATAGGTTACTGTGAAGTTGGCTGAGGTGGCAGTCATCTGCAGTCAGAGTGTGTGTTTCCATGCCCAATCACATGGTTGCTGGAAGGTCTCAGTTCCTTGCTGACTTTTGGCAAAATACCCCAGTTCCTTGTGCTGCCTGTGGTCTTCTTCATTGGCCATCTAAGCATCTTCATGACGTGCAGATGGATTTTCCCTATTGCATGATGAAAAGAGATGACAGGGGAGTGAGAGAGAGAAAAAAAATAAATGAAGAAGCCAAGAGAGATAACACGTGAGATAACATTCACAATTAAAGGCTTAGGGAGTGGACATCTTTGGGGTTTTCATTCTGCCTACGCACCTTTTGTGTGAACTTTCTAGAAAAAGCACAATTAAATACATGGGCCAAGCACGGTGGTGCACGCCTGTAATCCCAGCACTTAGGGAGGCTGAGACAGGAGAATCGCAAGTTCAAAGCCAGCCTCAGCAATGGCGAGGTGCTAAGCAACTTAGCGAGACTCTGTCTCTACATAAAACACAAAATAGGGCTGGGGATATGGCTGAGTGGTCAAGTATCCCTGAGTTCAATTCTCGGTACAAAAATACATACATACATACATACGTGCATGGAAATTTTATCAGTGGTTGTCTGGGACTAGGGATGGGTACACATTTCACTGAATTTAGACATGAGAGATCTTTTTAGAGTAATGGAAATCAGCTGAAATTGGATTGTGATCAGACTTGCACAATTCTAAATTTTACACAAAATCACTAAGTTATATGCTTCCAGTGTGTAAATTTTATGGAATATAAAATATACTTCAATAAAGTTGTCAAGTAATTTTAAATAAGTAGAATTAAAAAAAGAAAATAACGTATGGAGATAATTAATATTATTAAAATAATCACTGATCAATAAGGAGCTCTTATTTGGGATTGTGACTCCTAAAGAATTTCCACTTCCTCCCAATCACTTGAGTGAGTATTTTGGCTTTATAACATATTATCTGCTGAACTTAAATACATTTTGAAAGAAGTGAAAAAATATTATCGTGCACAGTGTAAGATTTCTGTACTCAAACAAAGGCATTTGTTTTGAATACTTCAATTGGATGAATTATGAACTTGTGGAGACAGAGGCTGGAATCAGATTTCTGATTGCTCTCTCCCATTATACACAGAAAACTGTGATGCGTTATTAAGATCCATAACACATCCCATTTATCAATTCGTTTTTTCCTCATAAATATATGGTAAATCTCTTTCTCCAGTTTTCCATGCCTGGCAAGTGGTAAACCAGAACTCTGAAAACTGAGTCTTTTCTAAATGCATAAACTAATATACAGAGACTTAATTGCTTAAAAGACTAGGTATATGATATGTGTTCCCTTCCCAAGAACTCAAGAGGTTATATTACCCTCTACCCCTTTCTTAGCAATGACTCATTAATTTATTCTGATTAACCTTAAAGGTATGAATAAGTTAGTTAGCTGAAAGGTGTGAAATGGTGGGCGGCACAGCAGGAAGGCTGATGCTGGCATATTTAACTATAGATGTTAATGTCTCACTGGAGCTATTCCCATGATGACATTCATTCTGTTTTTACTTTGTGCCTTGAGGTCTCCTACAACTGAAGGTGTAATGTCTGCAAATTGCTTTGAGATGAAAAGTTTATCCAAGGAGAAGGTATTACTGTATGGCAGAAGCATTTACTTTTAAGCTTGTCAAAACAATACCCTTGGGAGTGAGGGCCTTAATGAGCCAGGTCAATATGATCTCACCTTGAAGTGCAAGAATATGAGAATCAGTGCCTACTTCTCTTAAATGCTCCTTCTAATAAATGAAGTGTCATTGTTTATCTGATTTATTATTCCCTTTTATTATTTTTTTCTCCAATTTTTCCCATCCTGTTTTTATTATTGGGAATTTTAAAAAATCCTTTAACATTAATGGTCAAATGTAATTCAGAAACACTAGATTTATTTTTTCTACATATTCATTGTATTGACAAAGAAAATCAGGAGTAAAATAGATACTCCCTGAGAAATGTATTTTTAGAGACATTTATTAATCTCTGTATCTCACTTATTCTTTGTCAAGCAGGGTTAAGAAACAGAAAAAAATTCCATTCTTTTTGTAAGCATAAAAGATTAAAAGCATATTCATTTCTGTTTAAATTGATGTAAATGTTTGAACTATGAAGAGACTCATCCTTCATTTGACTAGGCTTTGCCAGTCTGATTCAATACTACTTTTTTTTTTCAGTTTTAAAGTCCTTACCAAAGCAATTTTATCCTTTTAAAAAAGATATAGCCTGAATTTAATTATAGATTAGAGCAGTTTCTGTTACCAAAATGTCTTTGGAGAGTTTCACTTAATTAGAATCAGATAAAAGGTATGTTCTATAACCACCTTTAAGAGTGCCATTAAAATAAAAATTGATAAACATCAGGATCTTACTTCTGACCTGTTTCTCAGAGATTTTTTTCTATCCATAATTTGAAACAGTCCTACAAGGAAACACTGGTCTTCAGAAGAGACAAACCCAGGGAGAGGAAAATTTTTATTAGGAAGTTTTTGGGCCAGGTGCAGTGGCACTTGTCTGTAATTCCAGCAATTTGGGAAGCTGAGGCAGGAGTATCTCAAATTCAAGGCCAGCCTTGGCAACTTACTGAGGCCCTAAGCAATTTAGCCAGATCCTTTCTCAAAGTTAAACAAAGAAAGGGCTGAGGATGTATCTCAGTGGTAACTTGTGCCTGGGTTCAATCTCCAATATAAAAAAGAAGGAGACAGAGAGAGAGAGAGAGAGAGAGAGAGAGAGAGAGAGAGAGAGAGAGAGAGAGAGAGTCCAATGTGTCATTTGTCTAGTTCTTAGTAGTAATATTTTTTATTTATGGTGATATTGCATCTTGAAAACTAGAATAAGAAGATGTGGCAGAAGGAACACTGATAGGATTTCTACTTTATTCCTACTGAAAGAAACTGTGGGATCTAGAAAAATGTCCTTATGTCCATATCATAAAATAATAGAATTGACTTCATGTATTCTAATGAAACTAAACTCTAAAACTCTATTCCAAAACTCAACGTCCTTGCTAACATTTTTTTTCATGTCAGTCTTCAATGTTTTTTTAACCTCATTTCAATTGTCTTAGTATAAATGGCAGAACTACAAGGAGTTCTGTAGAGTAGTCTATGGATGAGGAACTAGAGATGCCATTTTCACTTTAAGACTTTGGAATAAGACTTTCTTCTGGTAGTCATTACCAAATCCTGTGCTGGTACAGTGCCTGGTACATGGGAGGGACTCAATACATGCTGACTTGGTGAGCAGGTATTCCTCAAACTGGCTTTGTACCAGTCTGTTCCTGCTCTCTGAAACAGGAGTTGCTTGAGTAAATGGCAAATAAAGTCATGAAAAAAAATTATTTTACCTGTTACTCTATCTTTATCTCCAAGCTTTCTACTAGTTCTGATGACAATGTCTTCTGCACTTTCCCTGACCATATGTTCCCCAAATTTCTGTATCACAAATACTACACACAAGATAAAGTATCTACAGTTATAAGTTCTCTGGCTAATGTCTTTCATCTGACCCGCAGTTTGGGCTAAATAATGAAATACTAAAGCCAATGGAATGTTTAAATTTGGGGTGGCTGAGGCTGAATGTTTTATGATTTTTGTCTTGTAGCTTAAAAAATTGTATGTACTGGTGCAGATAAATATTGAATAGGTACTTACTGGATAAATGATTTGGAGTATGCACTGAAAGCTGTTTGAGGAAAGATTTCACAATAAAATTTGGTTGGTTCTCACAAAGTCTAATGCTTGAGCAGTTCATTCACTTATCTGTACTGTCAAATTGCCTGCGGTTCGCCTTCTGCCGTATCAGATGCAATTTCATGAGGTTATCTCTAGAAGGAAGAGCTTCTTGTCAAATACAAAAATAAAAATCAGAGAGAAAGAGGTGGAGTTTCCTGCCTGAAATCAGCCAACAACATGCTGTGTCCATTAGGATCCCTCCTGTTCAGCAAAGTGGAGATTGCCAGGCGACTGTGGCAAATGGAGTTTCACTGAAGATCAAAAGCAATGTACGCTTTAGCAGACTTTATGCTCCCCATTTTCATTTCCTGTAGGTGGTGAGCTCCTGAATTGTGGTAATTATCAAAGTCTCTGAATGAGGCAATTTGTTTCCTTTCTGATACTGAAAATGTCAAAAAAGCAATATAAAGTTCTGCCTCTCAATGGCCGGAACTTTATAGTTCATTTGTAATCATTCTAGTTAGTTCTAAGGTGGCAGGTGTTTTGTTTTAGGGTTTCTTTGAAGTTTCTTATTGGAGTTTTTTTTTAAATACCCTTATTGGTTTGTTTTATATTCATAAACAAATTGATTGGATGGCTCCTAATTCTTACTTACCATTTATATTTAACTATTTATAGTTAGCAATTATAATAAGGAAATGATATGTGATCCAATCATTTTTATGGAAAATTTTGAGATTCTGTGATCTTCTAATTAAATTATGAATTAAAATTGGGCCCCAAACCATTCTTATTTCAAACAGTTTAAAAAGAATAAGCATGTGTAAAAAATGCACCCCATTTTTTATTTTTAGATGGAATGATCATCTATACATCATTTTTGTAGCTCCAAAGATAAAATTTCTAGGATTGCTAGACAGTTGGGAAGAATTTTTTAATAGTGGATCATTTGTGAACATGTGAACGTGCTTGTGATCACTGAGACCTAATTGTCACATTTTCAGCAGATAAAATATTCTCAATAAATACATAAAATAATAGCAATTAATATTATTATTAGCATGCAGGTTAATAACTAAAACAGAAGAGATAAACATTAAATAGAGTTTGAATAAAGGATCATAGGCTCAGTGTTGCAGAACATTAAACTGGAAATAAACCTGCAAAAACCTCCCAGTAGAACTCCTACATTTTAAAGTTGACAAAATTTCAATTCCAGAGGAATGAACTATTAGATTTTCAGCTAGTGGTTTAGTTCTGGCCATAGTTCATATCCTCTACTTTTAATTCACTTCATTTACCATTTTTCCAGACATACTAACTGAAAAACAAAAGCGGCTCTACATGCATTGAACTATGCATATAATTATTAATTTAAATAGTTTCAAGTTAAACCTTGATATGTAGACATATGACTGAACATATATTTAAACAGTTGTATATCTTTTAGTTTATGTTCAATTATTTATTGCTTAATATTTATTTCATTTGTACAAACATAATTTTGACAATAGAAAAGATTTTAAAAGGACAAACACCCACAATTTTCATCATCAAACTACAAAATTTTTAATTTTAACTTCTAATGTTTATCCATGCTTACATATTTTCTGAAGTTGTAGTAATGAAATAACATGATTTTTGTTCTGTTTTTAAACTAATATTATACCAAGACATTGTCAAGTATTACATAATGTTCATAATTATTACTTTAGCAATGACATAATATTTCATTACCTTACTTTGATATTTATCCAACCATTTCCATCTTGTTGAGAAATTAGTTCATTTCCAACATTACTATAAATAACACTACTGTGAATCTTTTTCTGTCACTGCTCTCTATTGTTTTTATTTAAATTATTTCTCTATGAACAAATTATTGAATTTTAACTAAATATGAATATTTAGATATCAACAGCACTCATAGGGTATTTTGTTAAGTTGTATTCCTTAGAGGTTATATCCTATATCTATACCAAGATCATAAAGGCTGCTGTGATTGAACAACCCAGTCCCACTGTCACCTAAAGTGGAACACCAGAGAAGCCACAAGTAGGACTGGTATAGTGTGTAGAAGGGCAGACAATATAAAAAGATCATTTATAGGACATCTTCTCAAAGGCCCCCAATGGTCTTTCCTGCAATATCATCCAGCAATACAATTTCTCAGTAACTTCTTAAGCAGTTAGGTTAATAAAAGTAAGGCATTTCTAGACCAAGAAAGGTAAAGCAATTTCAAGTGAATACATATGCACATGCTACTTTACACAATTAATTCTTATTACCAATTTTAATTCTTAGCAAATAATCCTTCAAATAAGCACTAAGGAAGAGGTTGAGGATATGAAAACTATTGAGTGAAAGAAAATAGAAAAGTGAACTTAAATCTCTCTTAGGCCATACATTATGTTCCCTACACCAAGCACACACTAGTTAATGAGAAAGTCATTGTTTTTCACAATTCTTTAGGACTCAGGCCCAAGATTCACAGGACTGTGCTGATTTACTTGTTTATTATGGCTCAACAGTCCTTTCCTGGTATATGCAACCATATAGCCACTGCTTATGGCAAAACTGCTATGTCCTAATGCTTTCTTTGGTACTTCTTGTTCAGGACATCATTTACTTCTCAAAACTCTATATGGTATCATTTATTCCCCTCATGTTTTATACATAGAATTCAAAGCCCAGGATGTTTAAGTATTTCGCATAAAATCTAAAGTTCTAAGTTATGAGATTGCAGAGCAAGACTCACCCTTCTCTGAGTAATTGCTATTTCAAGTACCTCTTCCTATGTTATTTCACAGTGAGAGGATATTTCTGCTATAATATGTTAATAAATTCTCTGGGATATCTGAATTATATTGTAATTTTCCCATTCATAAAATTTGAAAAACCTTTTAGTTAATTCTTTTTCTCAGAAAGTCAGTCACATTGGGCATTAGCTCCATTGTTTTATGTGTATCCAGGAAAATACAAATGGGAACCACAGTAGTGACCCAAAATGAACTCTCTAATGTTTTATGAAATGTTACATTTTGCACTCAATCTTCATGACTAAAGTGTGCTAAAGTCACAACACATATTCCAAATCAGCAGTTGTGTTGCCAGCGGAATCTCAACAATATTAATTCAGATTTAACAACCACTCTGATTCATCTCTTCAGATTCAGATCCCATAAAAACAAAGGATGAAATCTCATGACTTTTACTGAAAAGTCTCTAAATATAATTCATAAAAAGTAACTAAATCTGAAGAAGTGCTTGGGTCTGAACATACCTATGTCATAAGCATGGAGACCTCAGATTTAATGACTTCAAATCATTAAATTAATTAAGTCTATCTTGCAGCAAATCATTTAAAATCACTCTCAAAAATGTGTGTTGTGTTAGGTGTAATGATCTTGGTACAAAGTTAAGAAAAAGTACTTTT
Source organism: Xerus rutilus (assembly GCA_028644305.1). Taxonomy (NCBI): domain Eukaryota; kingdom Metazoa; phylum Chordata; class Mammalia; order Rodentia; family Sciuridae; genus Xerus; species Xerus rutilus. Next base: position 36,677,416 of record CM053406.1, read on the forward strand.
TGTTGCTTAAAAAACTTCACCCAAGAAAACACCGGATGAATACTAAGATTTTAAAAGTTTAAAGAATTCTACCACAAACTCAATCTGAAGTGGAAAACATCAACTGTGTAGTTTATGTATTATTAGAGAATGTTTAATATAAAAACATTCATACTAGAGATTCATAAGAAAACTGTTTGAATCTATAATAGGTAGAAAGATATTGGCCACAAATAAATCTTGAAATTTTAACTGCAAAGAAAGAAATTTTACTACATTTCCAGACTGCCTTTATGTAGGTCTTTAAAGTCTATCTACTCGGTTACAAATATGTGACAAGTTAAGTCTTGTGAAGGGGAAAGTTCCATGTAGGTACACACAAACTTGAAAATCTGCTTGTAAATTGTTTGGCTCTTAAAACATAATTTTTCATAGAAAATATTTCAAATTATAGCCTCTCCCCACCTGAAACCCATTGAAGGTAATTAAGTTGAACTGTGGTTATTATACTTGAGACAGAGTTCTGAGTTCAGAAAAGAAAGGGGCAGAGAAGGTAGATTTACTTCTTTTTCTGGCTACAGGGTTGGCTCTGGATAAAATTTGGCATAGGCATGTGCAGGAATTCATACTTCTTTGTATTTATTCCTCTCTCCCCTAAATGTTGTCTGCTTGTTGGTTTTGGGAGTGTGCCGTACTTCTTTCCTGTTTTAAACCGTGCTTACTGGCACATTAGCCAGCACATTTACCTAAGTACTCTGTGCCTCGAGATCATTCCTGCCCCGTTCCCCTACTACAATGCCTTGCACATAGAAGGTGCTCAATAATTATTCATTGAAAGAATGATTGAAGGAAACATGGAAACTAAAAGGATGTGGCACCCACAGTCTTCACCTTACAGCCACTTCACTTTCTCTGCTCTTCTGCAGGTTTCATGTATATGTTGTTCTCTGAAATGATTTCCTTGGGAGCAAAAGCTTGAGTTCCAACAAGTGCTGTTAAGGTGGACTCTGAGGGCAGCAATGTAGTAACACTACACATTTTCAGAGCTGGTGGATGGAAGATGCACCTTTTAAATGATGCAAATAATGAGGCTGCCTAGCGCCAAAGACCATTATGAATCATTGTGAAACAAGGTAAGTACGAGTTGACCCGTGGTGCAGCCGACTTCGATTTGCTTCCCATGTGTTCCAAACAGCGGCAGGACCTTTGAGCAGTCATCTCTCTGTCCTGTCTAGTGTGGCGAGGGGAACAAGGAAACCATTCAGCTTCGACTGCAATACCAACTGCAGCTCACAGCTGCTGGAGGTGGAGTGCAGCTCCTGTGGTCATTCCTGGGCGAGGTGCCTCCTTACGCCTTTCCTAGGCTGCATACCTATCTCATTGCTAAACTGCGTCTGGTTAGAAAGTCCATGCACATGCTCTTGTATGGTCAAAAGAAGAGACATCTCCTCAGTACAGAACTCACTCAAGGCTGGACCAGGGCACATGGCAGGCTGTTAGCCAAAATGTGCCCACTAAGCCCCTAACAAATGAATCATGAATCTGGGTGACTGGAAAGACAAATGTTTACTGTGGAACAGTAACAAAAAGTCTGGGCTTTTTGCCATTTAGGAACAAAAAAAGAAAAAGCATATAAGCTTTCTTGTCCTTTCCTGGATAGAGTGCTGAGAATGTGTAGTGCATTTGGTCTCTGGAGGGACATATTGACAAAAAAAGAGGTTTTTTTATAGGCTATAATATATATGTATATATGTACACATATGTATATTCTTTTGTAATGACAGACTTGGTTTTATCATAAAATAAAGTAGGATGTTGCTATTACAATCTGCCCTTTCCTATCACATCCTTTTTAAACTTAAGGCCATAGAGCAAGCAGTCTGTGTTTTATTCATTGAACTCCAAGAATGAGGAATAATAATATAATGTTTATGAGTAGAGGCTGTTACTCTGCTTATTATCAATTCCACCTATGCTACTAGGTAGCTGTGTGACTTCTGGCAAGTTACTTAACATCTTCCTCTCTGGCCATTACAATTAGACAATATGTTTATCCATGTTAAGAACTAAGAATAGTGCCTGCAATAGATTAAATTCTCCATAAATGTTATTTGAAGATTATTTGTTTACTTGTATTATTTCTAAAATTAGAATCAGTATGAAATTCTACTTGTAGCATTATGATTAAAGAGCCTAAAATACCCACCAGTAGTTACTTAGCCTGGCTAGTGTAGGTTGGTTTGTTCATGTAAAGAAAGTTACCTGGCAGTGGTATTTTAAATTAACTATTTGTTTATTGTTCACTTTGTCTTGACTTGATATTTTATTCATATGCTGTATTTTATGTGCCTTTCTTACTGTACCCGGTGAATTTCAAAAAACTGGAGGTAAAGTAAATGAGAGTACCAAGAAAGTGGAAATTAAGTATAGTAATGTAATTTATTCCAAAGAAAATAATGAGGAAAGAAACTGTAAAATATTTCTAGTTTCTTATTGTTATTTTATTGTATACAGATGTATTCATTTTTCCATTTGACTAGCAGAATGCTTTTTCTTCAACTATTCTTTGACAATCTGACAAATTGTGTAGATGTTGACCACTGTTCAACATGCAAAGACTTTAGAGTTTCCCTCTTATCTTTATTTTAATACACAGGGAGAAGTTGAGAACATTAAACTGTTTAGTTATATTGTAAATGAACCAGGAAGCTTCCTCTGTGTAAAGCATAAGTGATCTATTAAACAAGAAAGTGAACCATTGATCAATGGAAAATTGACAGCTAATAAAAATTTTACAGTTGAGACTCATCACTCCATGCAAGATATTTAAGAAAGAAGGTAAAGGAATTGAGGCAATTTGAACTACTAACACAAAGTTATGACATTCATTCTATAGGTGTACTAATATGATATATGATCTTCTAACTTCAAGGCTGAGTAATGAAGAAAAGACATAAAATTTTAGAAACTTACTTCACAAGATACCTTTTTTAGAGGCTCTAAAAATATCAGTAGGACCGCATATAAAAATTCTTTGTAAGGCACCCTTTCTTCAGAACTTCTCTTTATAATCTAAACTTCAAGTTCAGTTACAATGTAAGATGGAGAATAGGGAAGTAGGAAAAGAGGTTTAGGAGTTAGCCTAATCCAAAATATCCCTAAAAACTTGTCTGCATACTCTAACATCTACTTGACATTTTAAAGAAATTTGTCCTTATTTGTAAAATTAATCATGTTTTGAGTAAGAATATTAACAAGAGAGCAGAATAGGAAGCCCCGGTACTTTCTTCCCCAGTAGAGAAACTGATTGAACAACAACACAAGGAAGAATTTCCTTTGTGATAAATGCAGAAACAATTTAAGAAGCGTATGCATCCCAGGTGAGCTAAAATCAGCTGCATCAAAGTCAGTAGGAAAATTTGTAACATTCACCTGCCTGAACTCTTTCTCTGGCACATGTCATATTGTCACATTTGAGAGGAAACTCCCACATTTTCCCTGGGGAAGAAAAAGAAAAGACCTGAACATATGCCTTACATTCAGTTTTTAAGGAGGGACTACAGGTCCAGGTTTGGGTTCTCTTTTTCCTGAATTTAAACTGACAGAAAAGAGCACCAGATAGAAGACCACGGAGAATAAAGACGACAGTTTGAACTAGCCAGCTCTCACTGTTTTCCTTCACTTCAACTCACTGTGGAACAAATGGAAAGTGGAGAGGGCAACTCTCAGCTTCCCCCTGGGAAGGGAATGAGTTGCAGCATGCATCCAACACTCCAGAACTTCAGGAGGTTGCAAAAGGAACAGGGTCTTACCTGACTTGGAGCACTGATGGGATCTGCCATACTCTAGATGGGGACCACTCAGAATAAAAGAGAGTTGGTTTCTTTGCTATTTCTCCAGAGGACCTCTAGTACAACAGAGACCAATATAGTCAGATGCTTCTTCCTTGAAGGGGAAAGGGAAGAATAGAGCATAACTCCAACATTCCAGCTTCTCTGGGTACTTAGAATATACGCTAGGTACTGGATTCTGTATCACTTGGTTTGTAGAATTGATGGGACCCAGAACTCTCTAGATGTTTGAGAGCCACTAAGAACCAAGTACATCTGGGTACTATGCTGCTGCATCAAAAGAATTGCAGAACAGATTACAAAACACAATATAGTTCAATAGCTTTTTCTTAGAGTGAGGTTAAGGGGGTGCTGGTGGAAGAGGAGTTAAACATGCATCCAATGTTCTGGATTTTAAGGAAGGGGTCTTCCAGAGGTACTGGTTCCTGTTTCACCTGTCTCTAAGCACTGATAGGTCCTAACATACTCTAGATGATGGGACTACTGAGAACAAAACATTTGGGAAGCTTGCTGATTAGTCCTACAGAGGATCTGAAGTCCAGCAGAAGAAAATTAGCTTGATTTTCTTTCTCTTGATGCCAGGACAGAGAGGTGAATGGAACATGGTTCCACCATTGCAGTTTTCAGAGATGAAGGGTTTGTATGAAGGAGTGATTTCTGTCTCACCGGTATGAAAGCACTGGCAGTGTTTGGAATAATTTGTGTACCTGGGTGGGTCACTGAGAAAGAAAGAATTGAATGTTTTACAGACCTTCAAAGAATATGTAGTACTATAGGCATACACCAGACTGAACAAAAGATTATGAGCTCCTGAAAAAAGAAATTAGCAAAAACTCTTTGGGAATTTACATAATATCTGAGTTTGGAGATGACAAATCGCCAGAAAATGTTTGAGAGGCTCACAGAATCTCTTTCCAGGCTGATTTGTGAAGGCTTTTTCCTGTATGAACCAGTTCGTAAACACTGGAAGAAGTGTTTTTTGTTTGGTTGGTTTGTTTTTTGTTTGTTTGTTTTTAATATGTGGATCCCTACACAAAGTAACAAGGTACAAAAAGAAACAAGAAAACTTGACTCAATCAGAAGAACAATATGAATGTTCAGAAACTGACCCTAAAGAAAGAGAAGTGTATAAATTATTTGACAAAGAATTCAAAATAACAATAAAAAATTTTCAATTAGATGAAGAGAAATGATGCATGAACAAAATAAGAATATCAAAAAAGAGATAGAATATATTAAAAAGAACTAATTAGGACTTGAAGACTAAATTGAAAAATTTACAAAATGAATTTCAACAGCAGATTTGATCTATTAGAATAATTAGTGAACTTGAATGCAGATCATTTGAAATTATTCAATCAAAAGAAGGGAGGAAAAAATAAGGAATAAGAAAGAAGCTAATTTTGTTCACTTATGGGACATCCTCAAGGACACATACAGGAGTCCCAGAGACATAAGTGAGAAACAGTGACAGCTTATTTAAGGAACTAATGGCTGAAAACTTCCCAATATCAGGAAGGAAGTGAACATCTGAATTCAAGAATCCCAACAAACCTTGAATAAGATGAATCCATGGAAGAATATAATAAGACATTATAAATCATTGAAAATTTTTAAAAAAGAAAATTTGAAAACTGAAGGGAATGACCTGTCAAACACAGAAAAACATAAAATTATCCATAGATTTCTCATCGGAAGCATTCCAGGACAGAACGGAATGGGATAGTATATTGAAAAAGTTATAAGAAAATAAATAAATAAATAACAACTGCCAATCAAGAATGCCATATCTGGCAAAACCATGTTTAAAAGTGAAGAAGAAATACTTTTCATCACCACTATAGTTGACTTAGAAGACATGCTAAAGGGAGTCCTTGAAGTCAAAAGGAAAGGATACTAAGCAGCAACACAAAAGCATAAAGAAGTATAAGGCTTTCTGGAAATGATAACTATATAGACAAATATAGAATACTGTAATACTGTAATGGCAGTGTATGAATCACTGTCAATTCTAATATAGAATTAAAAATAACTATAAAACATGTAAATAGACATGCAAATGTTAAAATACACATTTTATGACATAAATTCCATAAAGCATGTGTGGGGAATAAAATTTTGTACGTGATTGAAGACTGGTTGTCATCAGCTTGAAATGTATTCTTCTAAATATAAGATGCTTTATGTGGGCCCTATTGTAAGTACAAGGAAACTATCTATGAAAGATATACAAAACAAATGAGAAGAAATCAAAGGATGTCCCAAAAAAATAAATAAAATGAAACACAAAGGAAGCTAGCAAAAAAGGAGAAAAAGCTACAAGACAGGAAAAAAATGAAATTTGTATTTTTCTATCAGCAATTACCTTCAATGTAAGTATATTAAACTCTCCAATCAAAAGGCAGAGTACTGATGGACAAAAACAAAAATCCAATTATATGTTGATTACAACAGATTTTCTTCAGATTTAAGGACACACATAGGCTGAAAGTCAACGAAAGAAAAATAATTTTCCATGAAAATGATAATCAATGGAAAGGAAGAGTAGACATATCAGACAAAATATACTTTCATTCAAAAGCTGTCACAAAGAAAAAGGTTATACAATGATAAAATAGTCAAATAACAGGAAGATAAAACATATAAACATATGCACACAACATCAAAGCACCTAAATATATGACAGACTTTTGACAGAACTGAGAAAGTAATAGACAGAAAAACAATAATAGTGGATGATGTAAGCACTCCATTTTCAATAATGGATAGAACAACTAGAGAAATGATGAATAAGAAAATAGAGGGCTTGACCAATACTGTAGACAAAAGAAATCTAATTTTATTGTTACGATTTAGATGTGTGATGTCTCACAAAAGCTCATGTGCAAGACAAGAAGGTTTAAAGGTGAAATAATTGGGTTATGAGAGACATAACCCAGTCAGTGAATTAATACCCTGATAGGCATCAACTCAGTGGTAACTGAAAGCAGGTAGTATGTGGCTAGAGAAGGTGGGTCATTGGGGACATGCCTTTGGGGTACATATATTTTGTCCCTGTTGAACAGATTTCTCTCTCTGCTTTCTGGTGTGATGTCTTGAGCTGCTTCCCTCCACCACCCTCTTCCACCATGGTGTTCTGCCCCACCTCAAGCCCCAAGAAATGGAACCAGCTATCTATGGACTGAAATCTCTGAAACTGTGAGCCCCAAAATAAACTTTTCCTCTTCTAATGGTTCTTGTCAGGTCTTTTAGTCATAGCATCAAAAAAGCTGACTAAAAAACAGTCATATATAAAATATTGTATCCAATGAAAGCAGAATACACATGCTTCTTAGGCACACATGTAACATTCTTCTATATACAACACATGGTAGATCACAAACAAGTCTTAACTAAATTAAGATTTAGATCATACCAAGTATCTTTTCTAACCACAGTGAAATGAAACCAGAAATCAATAACAGAAGGAATTTTGGAAATCTCACAAATATGTGAGAACTAAACAATATACTTGTGAATAACCAATGAGTCAAAGAAGAAATCAAAAAGGAAATTCAAAAATATCTTGAGACAAATAAAAATAAGAACACAGCACAGCAAAAATTACAGTATGCAGCAAATATATTCCTAAGAGAGACGTTTATAGTAGTAAAGACTCATATTAATAAAGAGGAAAGGGCTCAAATAAACAACTTATGTTTCCATATCAAGGTACAAATCATAAATGCACAAACTAAACACACATTTAAAAAAATAAAGAAATAATAAAGATTAGAAAAGAAATGAAATTAATGGATAACAGAAAAAAATCAATGAATTTGTTATTTTTTGGAAAAGATCAAGAAAATTGCAAAGCCCTTATCTAAACTAATAAACAAGAGGGCTGTGGATATAGCTCAGTTCATAGAGTGCTTGCCACACATACACAAGACCCTGGGTTCAATACCTGGCACCAAACACAGACAAAAAAAGACTCAAAATAATCTAAAAGTGGAGACACTATAATGATGCCACAGAAATTTTTTAAAAATTATGAGGCTACAGTATATAATTATTTGCAAACAAATTAGATACCCTACAAGTAATAGACACATAAATATGCAAACTATCAAGACTGAAAAAGAAATAGAAAATATGAACAGAGCTTAAAGTAATAGTAAGGACTGAACCAGTAATTAAAAACATTCCAAGTCTAGCCCAGAAGTAGATTTTTCATTGGAGGCTTGCACTAAACATTTTTTTCTTTTCTTTTCTTTTTTAATTAATTTATTTAAATGCATTTCAAGTCATAGTACATATATAGAGCTCAATTTTTCCATTTCTCTGGTTGCAAACCAGATAGAGTCACAACATTTGTGTCTTCATACATGCACCAAGGGTAGTGATGACCATCTCAATCAACCATCTTTACTATACCCATTCCCCTTTCCCTCCCCCCACCTCCCCCCTGCCACATCCAGAGTTCCTCCATTTCTCCTATGTTCCCCATTCCCACTCCCCCTTATGTATCAGCATCCACTAATCAGAGAGAACATTTGGCATTTGGCTTTTTGGGATTGGCTTACTTCACTTAGCATAATGTTCTCCAGTTCCATCCATTTACCTGCAAATGCCATAATTTTATTCTCTTTTATTGCTGAATAATATTCCATTGTGTATATGTACCACAGTTTCTTTATCCATTCATTTATTGAAAGGCATCTGGGTTGCTTCCAAAGTTTTGCAATTGTGAATTGTGCTGCTATAAACATTGAAGTGGCTGCTTTACTGTAGTGTGCTGTTTTTAAGTCTTTAGGGTATAGGCCAAGAAGTGGTATAGCTGGATCAAATGGTGGTTCCATTCCAAGTTTTTAAGAAATCTCATACTGCTTTCCAGATTGTTTGCACCAATTTGCAATCCCACCAGCAATGTTTGAGTGTACCTTTTTCACCACATCCTCGCCAGCACTTATTGTTGCTGGTATTTTGGATAGCTGCCATTCTGACTGGGGTGAGATGAAATCTCAGAGTAGTTTTGATTTGCATTTCTCTAATGTCTAGAGACATTGAACATTTCTTCATATATATGTTTATTGATTGTATATCTTCTTCTGAGAGGTTTCTATTCAGCTCCTTAGCCCATTTAATGATTGGGTTGTTTGTTTTTTTTGGTGTTAAGTTTTTTGAGTTCTTTATATATCCTGGAGATCAGTGCTCTATCTGAT
>CM053406.1:36686949-36706281 GCA_028644305.1 Xerus rutilus
TTTTCTATTTCTATAAGAAAGGACTCTGGGATTTTAATTGAGATTGCATTGAATCTGTATAGCACTTTGGGTAGTATGGCCATTTTAATAATATTGATTCTGCCTATCCAGGAACATAGGAGGTCTTTCCATCTTCTAACATCTTCAATTTCTTTCTTTAGTGTCTTGTAATTTTTGTTGTAGAGGTCTTTCACCACTCTTGTTAGATTGATTCCCAAGTAGTTTATTTTTTTGAGGCTATTGTGAATGGGGTAGTTTTCCTAATATTTCTTTCAGAGGATTTATCACTGATGTATAGAAATGCAATTGATTTATGGGTGTTGATTTTTATATCCTGCTACTTTGCTGAATTCTTTTATTAATTCTAGAAGTTTTCTGGTGGAACTTTTTGGATCCTTTAAGTATAGAATCATGTCGTCTGCAAATAATGATAGTTTGAGTTCTTCTTTCCCTATTTGTATCCCTTTAATTTCCTTCATCTGTCTGATTGCTCTGGCTAGAGTTTCAAGGACTATATTGAATAAGAGTGGTGAGAGAGAGTATCCCTGTCTTGTTCCCATTTTTAGAGGGAAGGCTTCCAATTTTTCTCCATTTAGGATGATGTTGGCCCTAGGCTTAGCATACATTGCTTTTACAATGTTGAGGTATGTTCCTACTATCCCTAGTTTCTCTAGTGTTTTGAACATGAAAGGGTGCTGTATTTTGTCAAATGCTTTCTCTGCGTCAATTTTAGAATCATGTGATTCTTATCTTTAATTCTATTGATGTGATGGATTATGTCTATTGATTTCCATATGTTGAACCAACCTTGCATCCCTGGAATGAACCCCACTTGATTATGATGCACTATTTTTTTAATATGCTTTTGTATGCGATTTGCCAAAATTTTTGCATCTATATTCTTCAAGGATATTGGTCTGAAATTTTCCTTTTTTTTTTTTGGTACTGGGGATTGAACTCAGGGGCACTCAACCACTGAGCCACTCTCCAGACCTATTTTGTATTTTATGTAGAGACAGGGTCTCACTGAGGTGCTTAGTGCCTCACCATTGCTGAGGCTGGCTTTGAACTCGTGATTCTCCTGTCTCAGCCTCCCTAAGTGCTGGGATTACAGGCTTGAGCCACTGTGCTCGGCTTGAAATTTTCCTTTTTTGATGTGTCTCTGTCTGGTTTTGGAATCAAGGTGATACTAGCCTCATAGAATGAGTTTGGAAGGGTTCCTTCCCTTTCTATTTTGTGGAATAATTTGAGGAGTATTGGAGTCAGTTCTTCTTTGTAGGTCTTGTAGAACTCGGCTGAGAATCCATCTGGTTCAGGACTTTTCTTCGTTGGAAGGCTCTTGATGGCCTCTTCTATTTCCTTGCCTGTAATTGATCTGTTTAAGTCATGAATGTCCTCCTGGTTCAGTTTGGATAGATCATATGTCTCTAGGAATTGGTTGGTGTCTTCAGGGTTTTCTATTTTACTGGAATATAAGTTTTCAAAATAGTTTCTGATTATCCTCTGTATTTCAGCAGGGTCTGTCGTGATATTTCCTTTTTCATCACAAATTTTGGTAATTTGGGTTTTCTCTCTCCTTCTTTTTGTTAGGGTGGCTAAGGGTTTGTCAATTTTGTTTATTTTTTTGAAGAACCAGCTTTCGTTTTATCAATTTTTTGAATTATTTCTTGTGTTTCAATTTCATTGATTTTCAGCTCTGATTCTAATTATTTCCTGTATTCTACTTCTTTTGGTGTTACTTTGTTCTTCTTTTTCTAGGGCTCTGAGTTGTAGTGTCAAGTCCTTGATTTTTTGATTTTTACAACTTTGAATAAATGAGCTTAATGCAATGAACTTTCCTCTTAGCACTGCCTTCATAGTGTCAGAGATTTTGGTATGTTGTATCAGAGTTCTTATTTACCTCCAAGAATTTTTTTATCTCTTCCCTGATGTCTTCTGTTACCCATGCATTGTTCAATAGCAAATTATTGAGTCTCCAGGTGTTGTAATGGCTTCTTTTTTAAAAAAATGTCATTAATTTCTACTTTCAGTCCATTATGGTCAGATAGAATGCAGGGTAGTATCTCTATTTTTTTGTATTTACTAAGACTTGCTTTATGGCATAGCATATGATCTATTTTGGAGAAGGATCCATGTGCTGCTGAGAAAAACTTCTATTTGCTTGTTGAAGGATGGAATATTCTATATATATCCGTTAAGTCTAGACCATTGATTGTTCTATTAAGTCTTGTAGATTCTTTGTTTAGTTTTTGTTTGGAAGATTTGTCCAGTGGTGAGAGAGCTGTGTTAAAGTCACCCAATACTATTGTGTTGAGATCTATTTGGTTCTTGAATTTGAGAAGGGTTTTAATGTTATCCCATAGTTCTTGGATGTTCTGTTTATGGTTTCTTACTGTCTTCACTGTGTGGTCAACTCTATTCTCCAGGTTAAATATTTTGTCTTCAGTATTTGAGGTTCTGTCTTCCAAGTGGTCTAGTCTGTTGGTGATGCTTTCTATTGAGTTTTTAATTTGGTTTATTGTTTCTTTCATTTCAAGGATTTCTGTTTGGTTCCTTTTTAGAATCTCTATCTCCTTATTGAAGTGATCTTTTACTTTCTGCATTTGCCTATGTATCTCTTTATCAAAGTGATCTTTTACTTCCTGTATTTGCCTATGTATATTTATCAAAATGATCTTTTGCTGACTGGGCTTGCTCTCTTATATCATTCTTTAAGTCACAGAGCATTTTAATTATGTACATCCTGAATACCTGTTCTGTCATTTCTTCTGCTGTACTTACCATGCATTCTAATGGTATAGTATCTTGATTTGTTTGAGTCACTTTCTTCCCTTGTTTTTTCATAGTGTTTGTGTGTCTTTCCTTCTAGCTCTGCTGATCCCAGTTGTTACAGTTTTTACTCCTATGTGGGTGTAGTTTCCCTGCAGGGTTTCAATACCTCTCCTTTAAAGGGGAGACCAATATTGATTGATCTCAATACAAGAAATATATAGTTTCAAACCAAGTAGCTCCTAATAGATCCCAAATACATTTATAGTTTAGTCATGATATACAACAATTATGAGTTACTTTACAATCTATTATGTAAACAATAAGTTTGCACAAGGGTCTATAGTTTCTGTTGGTGGGCTAGGGAAACTTGAGGGTAGGGTGTAGGATAGAATGTTGGGTTAGTAGGAAGTGAGGATATGGTTATTAGATCTTAGAAAGCATGAAAAAGGAATACAAGAGAAGTTGACTATTACTAGAAAGAGTGACAGAGAGTTGGGGAAGACCAGTAAGGAGGAAGAAAAGAGAGTACAGTGAGGAGAGATGATAGAAAGAAAAATAAAACATATGCAAGTGGAAGTTACAAAACTATATAATACCACTCTAGTATATAGTTCAGAAATCCCAATCTACCATATCCCACTGTATAACAAATACTTAGTTTCACAGCTGTTGGGGATTAGAGGGTAGGAAAAGAATGAGAGAAAAGAGGGAAGGAAAAAGAAAGAAAAGAAGAAAAGAGCAGAGAAATAAAACAAAAGGATTAAATAATAGAAATATTAGGAGAAAAAGATAAAGAATGAAATAAAAAATAAGAATAAAAACTAATGTAAATAAACAAGTATGGTTCCTTTCACCTCCAGTAGGTGGCGTTGTCCATTGCTTGCTGGACTTTCCCCGCTGGTGTCCTGGATGTGGGTTTCACAGCAAGGTGAAGCTCTGGGCTGCTGGTGGAGATGCTGTTTCACCCTGTGCTGTGTTGAAGTCAAAGTCTGTTCCCAGGTGCTGTCTGACGCCCCCTGGTGCAGGAAGTTCTGCCATGTCAGATGGAGATCCACAAAGAACAGTAGCCAGGGGTCCCGCTCAGGAGATGGTTTGTCCACAGGAGCAACTGCTAGGGGTCCTGCATGGTTGGGTGGGTGCTGGAGCCAGGTAGCCCGTGTAGAAGCAGGCCCCGCCCACCCGGGGCAAATCCTGAGCTGGAGCCCTGGCCTGGGGCCCCACGCCGCAGCTGTGTTCTGCCATTTGCCGCTGAAGTCACTCTGTTTGTGGCAATCGCTGCTGCCTGGTGGCCCTGCGTACACACACGCAAGTGAAATTCCTGCATGGGATGATGAGCCGTAGGATGATGTCAAGAAGCTGACAGGAAGATGGTATTTCCACTACTTTCAGCTTTGGTCCTGGAGAGACCAGCATGAGGAGTCCATCTAGGCAGCCATCTTGCAACCACCCTGCACTAAACATTTAAATAAGTAACATCAATTTTTCTCAAACTTGTCCAAAAAATTAAAGAAAAAGAACACTTCCAAACTCTTTTTTGAAGCAGAATTATCCCATATCAAGCCAGATGAAGACACAAGAAGAGAACACTGCAAGCCAATATCCCTGATGAACATAAGTGCAAAAATCTTCAACAAAATACTAGCAAAACAAATTAAACAACATATTAAAAAGATTGTACACCATGCACAAGTGGGTGTTATTTCTGGGATGTTAAAATGCTGTGACATAAAAATCAATCAACAGGATATATCACACTAACAGAACCAAGGATAAAATAAAATGATCATCTAAATAGATGAAGAAAAAACTTGCCAACATGTAATACTCTTTCATGATAAAATCACTAAAAAACTAGGAAGGAGTTTATCCCAACATAATAGAATCCACATGTGCAAAGTACACAGCTAACATGATACTCTATAGTGAAAAACATAAGACTTTTCTGCTGAGATCAGGAACAGAGCAAGGATGTTCCCTCCCACAACTTCTGTTCAACATAATTATAGAAGTCCTAGAATAAATAAATAAGAAACAAAGTTATCTAGAGGACCATTCCCACCAACCCTCAGGAGCCCAGGCCTAGACCTAGGTCAGGCCAAGGACCACCCCTACAGATCTGCTGACCCATATCAGAGCTCAGGCCCAGGCCAGGACCACCCTCATACAGGGTGGAGGTCCACACTACAGATCCCCATTTACCAACATGTTGCTCTCCCACCAGCATCCATATTGAGACACTGGGGGCATTTTCATAGCCCTCCTCATGTAGTACACTCCACCTTGGGACCACAGACAGAGCCTGGAGGGAGTTTCCTACCACAGCACAACACACCACAGCACTGCATTTCTGAATAGGCAGCCCAAAGCCATAGTGCAGTAGTGTCCATCTTGGAATAACTGCTGAGGACTGGAACTGAACACCAAGGTGAGGTACAAGTAATCTTTAGGGTCATTACAAGATTATAGGGTAGAAACTGCAATAACTCAGATATGCACTGCAAGAAAGGAAGACACATAATCAGCATGAAAGAACAAGGGAGAAATTGCCCCAAACAAGCCAAGATACAACAATAATAGAATCCATTGAGAGCACAGTTGATGAAATGTCAGAGTTCAGAATGTACATCATTAAAATGATCTGTGAATTAAAAAATGACCTAAGTGAGCAAATACAGGCAAATATTGATCACTCCAACAAAGAGATAAGAGAACAAATACAAGCAACCATTGATCATATCAACAAAGAGATAAGGGAGCAAATAGAGGTACTAAAAGATTACTTCAATAAAGAAATAGAGATTCTGAAAAAAAAATCAGAAATTCTTGAAATGAAGGAAACAATAAACCAAATAAACAACTCAATATAAAGTATCACCAATAGACTAGATTACTTGGAAGACAGAGCCTCAGATAATAAAGACAAAATATACAATCTTGAAAAGAAAGTTGACCATACAGTGAAGATGGTAAGAAATCATGAACAGAATATCCAAGAATTATGGGACATCATCAAGAGACCAAATGTAAGGTTTATTGGAATAGAGGAAGGCACAGACTTTCAAACCAAAAGAACACACAATCTCTTCAATGAAATAATATCAGAAAATTTCCCAAACATGAAGAATTAATTGAAAAGTCAAATACAAGAGGGTTATAGGACACCAAATGTACAAAATTACAACAGATCTACACCAAGACACATTATAATAAAAATGCCTAGCACACAGAATAAGGACAGAATTTTAAAGGCCACAAGAAAGAAATCAGATTACATGTAGGGGGATACCAATTTGGATCTCAGCAGATTTTTCGTCCCAGACCTTCAAAGCCAGGAGATTATGGAACAGCATATACCAAGCTCTGAAAGAATATGGATGCCAACCAAGAATCTTATATACAGCAAAATTAAGTTTCAGATTTGATGATGAAATAAAGACCTTTCATAATAAACAAAAGTTAAAAAGATCTACAGCAAGAAAGCCTACACTACAGAGCACTCTCAGCAAAATATTCCATGAGGTGGAAAGGAAAACCAAGAATGAAAATCTGCGAAGACAGGAACTACAGTAAAGGAAAGGCCAATCAAAGGAGAAATGAAGTCGTTACAAACCAAAAATAAACCAAAATAATGGGGAAAACAAATCATATTTCAATAATAACCCTGAATATAAATGGCCTAAACTCATCAATTAAAAGACAGACTGACAGATTGAATTTTTAAAAGAAGGCTCAACAATATCCTGCCTTCAAGAGACTCATCTCATAAAGAATGACATCAACAGACTGAAGGTGAAAGGTTGGAAAAAAATGATTCACTCATATGGACAGCATTAACAAGCAGGAGTTTCCATCTTCATATCAGATAAAGTGGACCTCAAACCAAAGTTAGCAAAAAGGGATAAAGAAGGACATTTCATACTGCTGAAGGGAATCATACAAGACATAAGATCATAAATATCTATGCCCCAAACAATGGGGCATCTATATATATCAAACAAACCCTTCTCAACTACAAGAATCAAATAGACCACAACACAATAATACTGGATGATTCTAACACACCTCTCTCACCACTGGATAGATCTTCCAAACAAAAACTAAACAAAGAAACTATAGAACTCAGTAATACAATCAATAATTTAGGCTTAACAGACATATATAGAATATTCCATCCATCAGCAAGAGAATACACTTTTTTTCTTAGCAGCACATGGATCCTTCTTCAAAATAGATCATATGTTATGCCACAAAGCAATTCTTAGCAAATACAAAAAAATAGAGATACTACCCTGCATCCTATCTGACCATAATGGAACGAAATTAGAAATCAATGATAAAATTAAAAATAGAAACTATTCCAACACCTGGAGACTAGATAATACACTATTGAATGACACATGGATAACAGAAGACATCAGAAAGGAGATTAAAAAAATTCTTAGAGGTAAATGAGAACTCCAATACAACATATCAAAATCTCTGGGACACTAAGAGGAAAGTTCATTGCATTAAGATCATTCATTAAAAGAAGAAAAAGCCAACAAATAAAGGACTTGACACTACATCTCAAAGCCGTAGAAAAAAAGAAGAACAAACCAACACCAAAAGAAGTAGAAGATAGAAAAAAATTAAAATCAGGGCTGAAACCAATAAAATTGAAACAAAAGAAACAATTCAAAAAGATTGATAAGACAGCCAGGCACAGTGGCACACGCCTGTAATATTAGTGCTTTGGGAGGCTGAGACAGAAGAATAGCAAGTTCAAAGCCAGCCTCAGGAATGACAAGGTGCTAAGCAACTCAGTGAGACCCTGTATCTAAATAAAATACAAAATAAAGCTGAAGATGTGGCTCAGTGGTTGAGTACCCTGAGTTTCATTCCCAGTATGAAACAAACAAACAAAAAAATTGACAAAACAAAAGCTGGTTCTTTGAAAACATAAATAAAATTTACAAACCCTTAGTCATTCTATCAAAAAGAAAGAGAAAACTCAAATTAATAAAATTCATGATGAAAAAGGATATATCAAGACAGAAACTATTTAAATACAGAAAAAAATTAGAAACTATTTTGAAAATTTATACGCTAGTAAAATAGAAAATCTCAAAGATACTGACAAGAGGCATGTGACCTACTCAAACTGATACAGCGGGATATACAAAAACAGATCAATTTTAAGCAGAAAAATAGAAGATAACATCAAAAGCCTGCCAACCAAGGAAAGCCCAAGACTAAATGGATTCTCAGCCAAGTTCTACAACACCTACAAAGAAGAATTAATACCAATACTCCTCAAATTATTTCATGAAATAGAAAAGGAAGGAACCCTTCCAAACTCATTCTATGAGGCTAGGATCACTCTGATACCAAAACCAGAGACACATTAAAGAAAAAAATTTCAGACCAATATCGCTGATGAACATAGATACAAAAAATCTTAATAAAATTTGGCAAATTGCATACAAAATCTTATTAAAAAGATAGTGCACCATGATAAAGTGGAGTTCATGCCAGGGATGCAAGTTTGGTTCAACATGCAAAAATCAATAAACGTAATACATCACACCAATAGACTTAAAAGATAAAAATCATATGATTATATCAATTGATGCAGAGAATACTTTTGACAAAATACAGCATCATTTTATGTTGAAAACACTGGAAAACCGAGGGATAGTAGGAACATATCTCAACATTATAAAAGCTATCTATGCTAAACTGAAGGCCAACATCATCCTAAATGTAGAAAAATTGTAAGCATTCCCTAAAAATGGGAACAAGATAGGAATGCTCTCTTTCACCACTTCTATTTAACATAGTTCTTGAAACTCTAGCCACAGCAATTAGACAGATGAAAGAAATTAAAGGGATATGGATAGGAAACTCAAACTATCACTGTCTGCCAATGACATGGTTCTATTATTAGAGGATCCAAAAAATTCCACCAGAAAACTTCTAGAATTAATAAATGAATTCAGCAAAGTAGCAGGATATAAAATCAGCCCGCAAATCAAATGCATTTCTATACAATAGTGCTGAATCCTCTGAAAGAGAAATTAGGAAAGCTATTCCATTCACAATAGCCTCAAAAAAAAAATTAGAAATCAACTTAAAAAAAGAGGTAAAATACCTCTACAATGAAAACTACAGGATACTAAAGAAAGAAATTGAAGTAGATCATAGAAAATGGAAAGATCCCCCATGCTCTTGGACAGACAGAATCAATATTGACAAAATGACCATACTACCCCAAGTGCTATACATATTTAATGCAATTCCAATTAGAATGCCAATATCATTCTTTATAGAAATAGAAAAAGCAATCATGAAATTCATTTGGAAAAATAAGAGACCCAGAGTAACCAAAGCAATCCTTAGCAAAAAGAGTGAAGCAGGAGGCATCACAATATCAGACCTTAAAATATACTACAAAGCTATAGTAACAAAAACGGCATGGTATTGGCACTAACATACACATGTAGACCAATGGTACAGAATAGAAGATACAGAGACAAGCCTACATAAATACAGTTATCTCATACTAGACAAAGGTGCCAAAAACATACATTGGAGAAAACATAGCCTCTTCAATAAATAGAGCTGGGAAAACTGGAAATCCATATGCAGCAAAATGAAACTAAACTCCTATCTGTCACCATGCAAAACACTCAACTCGAAGTGGATCAAGGACCTAGGAATTAGAACAGAGACTCTGAGCCTAATAGAGGAAAAAGCAGGCCCAAATCTTCATCACGTTGGACTAGGCCTCAACTTCCTTAACAAGACTCCTAAAGCACAAGAAATAAAAGCAAGAATCAATAAATGGAGTGGATTCAAACTAAAAAGCATCTTCTCAGGAAAAGAAACAATCAATGAATGTAGAGAGCCTACATTCTGGGAGCAAATTTTTGCCACACGCACATCTGATAGAGCAATAATCTCCACGATATGTAAAGAACTCAAAAAACTTAACATCAAAAAAACAAACAATCCAATTAATAAATGGGCTAAAGGGCTGGGATTGTGGCTCAGTGGTAGAGCGCTTGCCTCACATGTGTGAGGCACTGGGTTTGATCCTCAGCACCACATAAAAATAAATAAAATAAAGATATTTGTCCAACCACAATTAATAAAAATATTCTAATAAATAAATAAATAGGCTAAGGAGCTGAACAGACACTTCAAAGAAGAAGATACACAATCAATCAAAACATATATGAAAAAATGTCAATATCTCTAGCACTTAGAGAAATGCAAATCAAAACTACTCTAAGATTTCATCTCATGCCAGTCAGAATGGCAGTTATCAAGAATACAAGCAACAATAAGTGTTGACAAGGATGTGGGGGAAAAGGCACACTCAGACATTGCTGATGAGACTGCAAATTGGTGCAACCACTATGGACAGCAGTATGGAGATACCTTAGAAAACTTGGAATCAAACCACCATTTGACCCAGCTACGCTCCTCTTCGGTTTATAAACAAAGGACTTAAAAGCAGCATACTAACTACAGTGACGCAGCCATTTCAATGTTTATAGCAGCTCAATTCACAATAGCTAAACTGTTGAAGCAACCTGGATGCCCTTCAATAGATGAATGGAAAAAGAAACTGTAGTACATATACACAATGGAATATTACTCAGCATTAAAAGAGAATAAAATTATGGCATTTGCAGGTAAACGGATGGAGTTGGAGAATATCATGCTAAGCAAAGTAAGCCAATCCCAAAAAACCAAAGGCCGAATGTTCTTTCTCATAAGTGGATGTTGATCCATAATGGGGTGTGGGGCATGGGAAGAATTGAGAAACTTTGTTCAAAGGAGAAGGAGGGGAGGGGAGGAAACTTGGGAGCAGGAATAATGGTAGAATGACTTGGACATTATCACCCTAGGTACATGTATGACTGCACATATGGTGCAACTGTACATTGTGTACAGTCAGAGAAATGAAAAGGTGTCCTCCATTTGTGTACAATGAATCAAAATGCATTCTGCTGTCATGTATACCTAATTAGAATTTAAAATTAATTAATTATTTTAAAAAGTTATCTAAATCTGAAAGAATAATAAAATCCCTCTTCTCAGATGACATGATCTGATAACTAGAAAACCATAAAAAGTCTACAAAATCATTTAGAACTAATTAATGAATACTAACTAATCATTTAGAACTAATTGCAGGGTACAATACCAATTGCCTTTCTATACACTAACAATGAACAATCTAGGGAAAAAATAAGAAAACAATACCATTTCAGCAGCATCAAAAGGAATCTAATATTTAGGAATGAACTTAATCAAGGAGATGAAAAACTTCTATACTCAAACTATAAAACATTGCTGAAAGAAATTGAAGAAGATACAAGTAAGTGGAAAGACATCTGTGTTCATAGATTGGAATACTTAGTATTGCTAAAATTTCCATACTCCCTAAAGTGATCTATAGGTTCAGTAAAATCCCTATCAATGTCTCAATGACATTGTTGCAGAAATAGAAAAATAATTCTATAATTTGTATAGAACCAGAAAGGAAACTGGCTAGCCAAAACAATCCTGAGGAAGAAGAACATTTTGAAGGCCTTACACTTCCTGTCCTCAAACTCCTCTATAAAGGTCCAATCATCAAAATAATATAGTACTGGCATGAAGACAGCTACATAGTCAAATGGAATAGAATGGAAAAGCTGGGAAAAGAGCTCACTGAGTACAATCAAGTGATCTTTGACAAGGGCAACAAGACTACACAATCTTAAGAAAACTGAATAACCACATGAAAAGGAACAAAAAGAATTAGACACAACCTATACCATACTCAAAAATCAACTCAAAATGAATTAAAGACTTGGACACCTGAAACTATAAAATGCTGAGGAAACAACATAGGGAAAAAGCTTCATAACACTGATCTTGGCAACTCTTTCTTGGATATAAAACCAGAAGTACTGGCAATAAAAGCAAAAGTAGACAAGTGGGACTACATTAAACTGAAAACCTTCTGCACAGCAAGTTAAAAAATCAGATTGAACAGACAACAGATTGAAAAGACAACCTATGGAATGGAAGAAAATATTTACAAACTGTATACCTCATTAGGGATTAATATCTAAAATATAGAAAGAATCTTTATAACTCAACAATAATACTAACAAAAAATAATCTGATTTTTTAAAAAATTGACAAAGAACTTGAATAGATAGTTCTCTAAAGAAAACTTACAAAGAGCCAACAAATATATGAAAAAAATGCTCAACAAATGACGTTCACTAATCATCAGGAAATGTGAATTAAAACCGTAATGAGATAGTTTTTATTTTTATATGTTTTAATAGGATTTACACATACCAAAACCTGAAAATAACAAATGTTGGCAAGGGATGTAGAAAAATGCATTGTGCATTGTGGTTGGGAATCTAAAACAGTTCAGCCATTATGAAAAAACAGTATAGAGTTCCCTCAAAAAATTAAAAACAGAACTATTAAATGATCCATCAATCTTCCTTCTCTATATTTATCAAAATAAATTGATAAGACATTCTTAAAGAGATATTTGCACTCCCATGTTTATTGTAGCATAATTCACAATGTCAAGTGGAAACAAACTAAATGTCCACTGATGGATGAATGGATAAAGAAAATATGATTCAGGTATATGGTAGAATATAATTCAGTCTTAAAGGAATGAAATCATGTCATATGTTCCAACATAAATGCACCTTATGGAAATTATGCTAAGTGATATAAGCAAGTCACAGAAAGAAAACTACTACCTGAGTGCTTTCATATGAGGCATCTAAAATTGTGAAATTCACAAAAACAGGGACAATAGTGTTTTCCAAGGACTAGAGAAAGGAAGAAATGGGAATTTCTATGCAATGGGCAATGGGTACAGAGAGTTAGTCTTGCAAGATTGAAAACATCAAATGATTTGCTGTATAACCATTTGTATATAATTCACAATACTTCATTGTACACACTAAAATCTATTGATAAGCTGTTATATTTTTACCACAATTTAAAAAAACAAAAACAAAAAAACAGATAGCAGAGTGGATTTGTCTCCATGGCTGTGATTTGCTGACCCTTGCACTAGAATCATAGTTGGCACATGCTGATGCATTATAACTTGCTGTTTTCCTTGGGGAAATTTGCTTCTTGGCAAATCACTCTAGTGCTGACCTTTATCCAGACTTTAATTAGGTTATAATGAAAACATATCTCACTCATTTGAATTAATGAGAATCAATCAAAACAGATTGTCATATAAAACTCACAACCTAAGACTTTCCACAACAGCTCATTTATGTTTTTCATCAGAAATAAAACTAATGAGGTATTTTCTCAGGTAATATATCTTCCCCTGAAATTTAAACTTTTTGAAGCACAGAGTTTAATTTGAACAACCCCCCTGACCCACCATAAGAAACTACACTGAGAAACATGCAAAGATAGCAGTAGCCTGATTCATGTGAATGATTTTGTTAATCTGAAAGTCATTTACACTGAATGATAATCTGTTAATTAATAATTGCATAAAATTAAATTGAGACAATGCCAAATCAAAGCAGGGCATTACACTGCTCAGTATGAAACTGCTTCCTTCTTCCTCCACTGTCACATTTCTCACTTCTAGAGCCCGCTTCCAAAATCATCCTTAACCTTCAGAATTATTCATGTTATTTGTGAACAATCAGCTATGGTATCCTTCACCACTCCCAGGGGTGAACCCCATACCTGGGTATTCTGGTGGTGGTTTTATAGCAACTGAAGTACATCTACTAGCAATGACAACTTCTTGTATTTCTTTCCTAAGATCTAAAATAAATAAATTCTTAAACTGAAAAATGTATCAGATTTATAAACCACCTTATAATTCTATTAGTCACAGATTTTCCACTTACCTCCTTTAAGCCTCATTACACCTTTTTTAAGAATAGCAGAATAGGGATTACTACCTGCATTTAATAAAATAAACGAAAGCAAAGGAGGATAAATGATTTGCTCAAGTTCAATACTGCTAGAAGGTGATGAAAATAGGATTTAAACAATATGGACAAGGAGTCTATATACTTATATTCATGCACACACAAACACCTAGTGCTGTTATGTTACCTTTGACCTCCATCATGCATTTTTCCTCTAGCTATGGATGTAGTTTTTTCTCAAGTACGCCTTCAAGACCTGTTTAGTGCTGTATATGTTGCCAAGTACAGAGAAGCCTTGTTCTCCTCATGCGTCAATGGAACAGAAAGACCATAAAGAGAATATTAAAACCTAAATTAATATCATGATAGACATCTTATGTTAAAGCATGTAGGAGTTATTGGTACATTCATTTAACAAAATTACATTGAATCCTTTCTATATGCCAGTTATTTTTCCAAACTTGAAGGATGTGGACTATTGAAAATAAGGGGGCCTGAGGTAAATCTTAAAGGAGAATGAAAGTTATTCAGGCAAAGGAGAACAGATGTGAGTTCTAGACATGGGAGGATATGCTAATGAGCAAAGAAGACTCAAGAGTGCATATTCTATTTGTTGTAACCCTGTGCATAATCCAATAAGTCTTTACATATGCATTTTTCTATCATTTAACCTCCTCTTCTCCTATTTGTTTGCTTTGTATTTCTTTTACTTGCCTGATTGCTTTGGCTAGAATTTTTAGTGCTATATTAAATAAGAGAAGTAAGAATGTCATCCTTCTCTCTTTTCTGATTTTGGTTTTGAAGAAAATGCTTTCAGTTTTTCCAAATTATGTGTGATGTTGGCTATGGTTTTGTTGTAGATAGCCTTTATTACGTTGAAGTTGATCCTTCTTTACTAAATTTGTTGACTTTTATCCTGAATGTTTTTCAGTTTATTAGTCTTTTCCTCCATCTATTGAAATGATTATGTGATTATTATTCTTGTCTCTGTGTTATATAATGTTTATTGATTTGTATGTGTTGAATTATCTTTTGATCCCTGAATAAAACCAAGTTGATTATGCTGTATAATCTTTCTTATGTGCTGAATTCAATATACAAGTGTTTTTTGAGGAGTATTGCATCTATATTAATCAGGGATATTAGTCTACAGTTTTCTTTTATTGTTGCTATTGTTATGTCTATGTCTGGCTTTGGTAACAAAGTAATGTTGTTTCCCTTCTGTTTAATAGTTTGATAAGAATTGACATTGGTTCTTCTTTAAAGGTTTGGTAAAAATCAGCAGTGAAGCTATCTGGTCCAGGACTTTCTTTGTTGGTGGACTTTTTATTACTGATTCAATATCATTACTTATCATTAGTATATTCAGATTTTTTACATCCTCATGGTTCTTTTTTCAGGATTTGTCTAGCTAAACATAGTTGGTTCCAATCTTTAGTATTGTCTTTTAAGTTTCTATTTCATTTATTTCTGCTCTGATTTTTTCATTCTACTAACTTTTGGTTTGACTTGTTTTGTTTTCTAAGTCCTTGAGATGCATCAGTATGTTTTTAATTTGAAATCTTTCTTGTTGTTTTGTTTTTGTTTTTTTAATGTAAGCACTCATTGCTATAGACTTCCCTCTTACTACTGCATTTGCTGCATTCCATCAGTTTGGTATGTTTTCATTTTCATTAATTTTAAAGAAATTTTCAAATTTCTTTTCTCATTTCTTTGATGTTCCATTATTCATTTCAAATGATCTTTTTCAGTCCCCACACATTTATAAAATTTGTAAAAATATCTCATTGTTGATTCTAGTTTTATTCAATTGTGGTCAGCAAACATACAGAATATTTCAACTTTTTAAAATTTGTTAAGACTTTTTTTTGTGGCCTAATATATGGTCAATTCTAAAGAAAATTCCGTGAAAGAATGATGAAAAGAATGTATATTTTGCAACAGCTGTTAGATGGAATATTCTATAAATGTCCAAAGTAATATTGAGCAAAAATAACAATATTGGAGTGAACACAATACTTGATTTCAAGACCTATTATAGAAGCATAGTAAACAAAACAGCATGGTATTGGCACAAAAACAGACATATAAATTAATGGAACAAAATAGAGATCTCAGAAACAAATCTATGCTTCTAAAGCCAATTATTCCTTTTGCAAAGCCTCCAAAATCAATAATAAATGAGGCTGGGAAACTGGATATCCACATGCAGAAGACTGAAAAGTTACTCCTCTCACCCTATACAAAAATAAACTCAAGATGGATCAAAGACCTAAATGTAAGACTTGAAACTCTGAAATTACCAGAAGAAAACAGGGGAGACTCTGAAAGATCTTGGTAAAAGCAGTGACTTTCTGGATAGGACTCCAAAAGCACAGGAAGCAAAACCAAAAAATTTACACATCAGATTATATCACATTAAAAAGCTTTGGACAAAGGAGATTGTCAACAAAGTAAAGAGAATCTGTAGAATAGGATAAAATATTTGCTAACTATTCATCTGACAGAGGGTTAATATCCAGAATATACAAAAAAAACCCTCAAAACACTTAACAAAAAAAGCAAGTAATCCAATCAAAAATGGGCAAATTATCTGAGTAGACACTTCTCAAAAGAAGAAATACAAATGGCCAGCAAGTATATTTAAAAATGTTTAGTACAAAGGTAATGCAAATTAAAACTACAGTGAGATGCTATCTTGCTTCAGTTAGAAGGACTATTAAAAACAAACAATGAATGTGGTTAGGATGTGAAAAAAAAATCTCTTGTACACTGTTGATGGGAATGTAAATTATTGCCACCATTATGGAGAATAGTGGGGAAATTTATCAAAATACTAAAAGTAGATCTACCATATGACCAAGGTATCCCAATTCTGGGTACACATCCAAAGAAAATGAAATCAGCATATCAAAGAAATATCTTTGTGTTCATGTTTATTATAGTCCTATTCCAATAGGTAAGATATGGAATCTATCAAGATACGCATCAACAGATGAATGGATGAAGAAATGTGGTATATACACAAAATGGAATACTATTATACTATTTAGCCACAAAGAATAATAAAATCATGTTATTTGAAATAAAATGGATAGAACTGGAGACTATTATGTTAAGTAAAATAAGCCAGACACTGATGGATAAATACTGCATGTTCTCTGTAACATGTGGAAGCTAAAAATATAAGATAATGATTACTAGAGACTGAGAAGGCTGTATGAGTGAGGTGGAAAAAGGGTGGTTGGATTTGATTGTTGCACACTGTATACATATATGAAAATATCACACTGAACTCCGTTAATATGTACAATTAACATGTGTTAATAAATAAGACTATATATGGGGTGGAAATTTAGCAGATAAATTCACAGGTTAATAAGGACTTTGAAAACTATGCTAAAGGATGTACACTTAATCCTGATTATTATGATAAGACACCAAAGGATTTTAAGTGAGAAAGTGAAGATTTCTTTCTACTCAACAACATCAAAATCTTCAGTTTAAGACTGTGTCCTATTCTGCTCTGTATATTAATAACCCATTTCCTAGCCCTTTAATGTCTGTACCCATAACACTTGTGGTTTGCAATATATGGTATCAGTTCCTAATTCGCAATCCCATTTTGTGTTCCCTTTTTATATTTACCAACTTAGAATTTCCCTTTTACTTGAGATCAGTTTGTACATTTTTTAAAAATATTTTTCTAAAATTTTTGCTCTGTATGCTGGCACAGATGGGCCTATTTTAGACTATCTTAGCTTCCATACTGTCATAAATTTCAATAAAATAAAGACATTGTACCTTTATTGTGCTATTCTGTAAAGTTAAAATGGAATTTTATGATCTTAATTCCTTCAGTAGACCTTAATATCATGTGATTGATTCTATAGTGTTTAAATAATATCATTCTTTCCCCAATATTTAAGAATTCAGAGAAAGAAATACTTAATAAATGAACAAAGAGGAATGATTATCATGTTGAAAATATCATACTGAAAAATGTTCAGAGTTTCATAGAATTTACCAGAATTAAGTGTGCCTAAGGAGATCCAAATTGACTTCACAAAAATATTTAAAAGTTACTAACAGTCTGTTTTTCTCATTATGAAAAAGCTACAAAAATTATATTCACAAAAATTCAAGCAATACATATGAAATAGAAAGTAAAAGTTGTTCTTTGTGCACCTATTCCCAGAGATAACTATTTGATGTATATTTCTCAGACTTCTCTATTTATATATGAGCATACACACACGTGCATACATATAAACATACCACTCATGTATGTGTATATGGTGGTGCTGGGGAGTTGTAGAAGTGAAATTATTGTGCTAAACAGAAATTTCATTTAAATTTTATACGTGCCTTTCAAATTTCTCTAGAATAAATATTTTGTTAGTTGAAGCTATTTAAAATATTTCAACAAAACTGATTGAGGGAGGTACCTGTGGACAGGCAGGAACTGCAGAGGGCCTAGATCTGCCTGCAGGAAACTCCACAGGTGTCCAGCCAACAGGAGACCAGGGACTGCTACCTCTAGCCACTGGGGAGCCCAATTTCAGTGCAAGAGTCACTCCAGAGACACCAGCAGAGGCAGCCCGGCCCAAGGACAGTCTGGGTCCACCCCAGTTCTGCTCCAGAGTTCCTGGGGTCTTGCAGGAGCTACAGTGGGCCCAGATCCACCCTCAGGAAACTCCATGAGTGTCCAACTAAGGGTTGACCAGAGTCTGATTGCTACCAGCCACAGAGGAAGGCACAGCAAGGGTAAGAGTGGCCTCCAGAGATCCCAGCATGAAGAGTCCCCAACTAAGTGGGCTCTGGGCCCACCTCAGTTCCGCTCCACAGTTCCTATGGTCAGGTGAGACAGAAGGCCCAAAACTGCTCTTAGGGAATGCCAGGGGTGCCCAGTTGAAGGCAGACCAGAGCCTGCTAGCTTCCAGCCCCAGGAAGCTCACACATACTGTAAGGGTCACATACAGACTCGCCAGCTTGTGACTCAGCCTAAGTGAGACCTGAGCCCGCCTCTAGTTCTGCTCCAGAGTTCCTGTTCACCAGCAGGAGTGCAAGAGAGGGGCAAAACAGCCCTCAGGGGCTACCTCAGGAGCCCAGCCAAGGCCACTCCCATTGACCTCTAGAGGTACATCCACTACCTCCACCACCAACTTTAGTGACAGTAATGCCCACCTGGGGACACTGGGAGAACAGAAGTAGCTTCAAGGTGAGACACAGGTAATCTGGAGCATCAATACAAGATTATAGGATAGAAGCTGCAATACCTCAAATTGGTATTTCAAGAAAGGAAGATACACAATCAACATGAAAAAACAAGGGAAGAAAGTGCACCAAATAAACCTCAATACCACCGTAACAGAATCCATTGACAGCACAGTTGTTGAAATGTCAGAGAAAGAATTCAGAATGTACATAATTAAAATGATCAGCAAACTAAAGAATGACATAAGTGAACAATTACAGGCAAAAATTGATCAATCCAAAAAAGAAATAGGAGAGCAAATAAAGGCAACCATCGATCATTCTAACAAAGAGATAAGAGAGCAATTACAAGTAGCAAAAAATTACTTTAAGAAAGAGCTAGAGATCATGAAAAAAAAAACAATCAGAAATTCTTGAA